>JARFYF010000094.1:32968953-32980138 GCA_030265395.1 Rhina ancylostomus | reverse complement strand
ATATACATGCTAGTAGTTGTTGAGGATACTGAACTGTCATATAAGTACAGCTACTTAACAGAAACTATAGGCAACTCCCATTCCAGCATATTCAACAACCCAGTCAATAGCATCACCAGTTTACAGTCCATTGCAGATTGTCTGGTCTTCTTTGTAGCTGCTGTAGCAAGGACCTCTCCAAGAGGGTTTGGAACAAGAGCTTAAAGCTGTTCAGGCTGTGTTCATAATATTGTGGAACACATTAATATGGACATAATTTCCTTCAGTCTCCTCTCCTCCATGTCTCAGTGAGAGCAGGAACGCTGCCCTCTCTCAAAATATTCACTTCTTGCCACACATTCAACCAGTGCCCATGGTTTTTCTTTCATGTATTCAGTGATGTTGTTGCCATTATTGGCAATGCCTGAATGTATTGTCAATCCCTAATTTTCCCTGAACTCAGGGGGCAGGGGTTAACCACATTAGCGGGCATGGAGCTGCACATAGGCCAAACTGGATAAGGATGGCAACTTTCTTGAGGGATGTTAGTGAGGCAGATGTGCTTAACAACAATCAGATCATTGTTACTGGATAGCTTTTTATATTCAGGTTTATTTTATTGAAATTAAATTTATCTGTTACCATGGTAGGATTTGAACTCACATATTTCGATCAATGCTTCAGGCCTCTGGATATAGTTCAGTAAATTAGCCACTGCACTTTAGTACACAGTATGATGCATGTGAGCCCCTGGGCCTGACTGTCCAAGCACTAGCTGAGATGTATCAGCCTCCAATCAAGCATTCAAACCCTCAAGCTGTTAGGGGTTAAAATGTACATGCAGCTGTGTATAAACACACCTCCACAAGCTGACATAAGTATTGGAGGAAGATCTTATAAAAATAGCAGATTAAGTAAAGAAAATCATGCAGTAGTCACATCAAAGTGCAATTACTTAGTCTTCCAGCACTGTATTACAACACATAATGGCTAAATGGTGTCAAAGTATCTGTTTGGCAGGTCATATTCAGTATTAGCAGCGGGTCACGTGTACAAATGGTGACAAGATACAGAGAGGTTATCTATAGGGGTTTCTCACAATGTGCAGGGTTGTGTGGATTGAAGGTAAAGTCAAGTCAGTGATGAAGGTCTGTTTCCTGATGGGTGGATGTTCAAGGGTTTAGCTTGATTGCTACTGACCAAGATGCACTGGTCTATAAGCTGCAGGTTAACAGCTGTAGCCACTTTCCATGTCAGTTTTACAAAAGATGTTCTGTATCCTCTTCTTCCTGGTATTTTCTCCATCTAGTAACTCCTGCACAAAGAAGACCAGACAACCTGCACAGCTCCTTCCAACTAGGTGTCTTGTGTCAGCTGCAAGGTATGATTACACAGAATTCAGAGACTTGTTTGAGTTTATACTGAGGAAGCTCCCAGGTTTAACACAGTAGGTGAATTGTTATTTTATTTCTTCCCAAATGGTTATTGGACCAGCTTGCTTGTGTGGCTATTTGGTGTTGCCAGGGCATCATCAGACACAATCCCTGCTCCTGATATCTATCCTTGTATTTGCTGCTTTTTGGGGCAAGTGTGCGGAGATGTTGGGCTTAGATAGGAGGAATCTGATACTCCTGGAAGAGCTCTTCTCTCTCAACGTATCTGCTCCTGCTCATGCATTACAGCAATACCCAGCAATATAGTCACCTCAACTGATGCAAGCCAGTGTAATGTTCCACACCAACTGCTGCTACTCTTCTTTATCTAATACTAACATCTATCCCACTTATCCCATGTGTTTACCTAGCCTTTCCATCTATGCAATTCATGTCAACTATTCCAAACAACAATGAGTTGCACACTAACCATGCTTTGGTTAATGAAATATCTCTTGCATTTCTTGTTGGACTAATCAGTAATTTCCCCACATATGCAGGTTCAAGTTCCTATCCCCACCTCCAACATAAAAGATAAAACATTTCTCTATGTCATACCTAAAATATAATTTCAAAATCTTAAAGTCCTTTATCAGGACCCCCAACCACCAGATAGTGCCTGTACACCCCATCCAACCCACCCCAACCTTCACTTTCACTTTCTAAAGAAAAGAGCTCTAGTCTGTTCTGTATTCCCATACACACATACACAGTATAAAACCTCTCACTTCTGGTAACATCTTTACACATCTCCTCTGCACCTTCTCCATTGCTTCTATACAGCATATTTCTTATAAATTGGAATGACACATACACATGCATACACATACTTGCATGCCAAAATACATGAGCACGTACTTATCCATATTGAAATTAAGTTAACATTTACACATTCGTTCAAGTTCTGGTATAATCTTCCAATATGATGTTTTTGATTTTCTGTATGAATTATATCTCCCAATAAGGTGTCATTTTCAAATTTTGAAATTGTACATCAGATTCCCGAGTCCATATCATTTTCATAAATATTAGACAACAGTAACCCCAGCACCACCACCTGAAGAACTTTACCTCTCACCTTTTGTTGGTCTGCCATTTTTCCTGTTTTGACTGACTGGTTGCACTTTGTGTGGGTCAACTCATTCTTGACTTCTGCTACAGCACTGCAACATAAATGTCAGCACTGAGCCCAGGGACAGATCGCTAATATTCTGAGATGAGCAATTCACATCCAGTCCCTCAACATTACACCAGGGATGGTTAGCATATGTAGTGTGGCCTTGCTCATTTGAATCAGGTCACTGATCTTGATTGAAAAGGTGTTTCTTTAATTTTACACAATCTCAGTGTTTTTAATTAATTTCTAATGTCTAAAGGTGCACTGAGTAAATACATTACTTTCATAAGTTCGTGAATCACTCTGCTTTGTTGAATGGTCTCAAGGATGATTGGACATGTAGGGTAATTATGGGGATAGAGTAAGAAGAGAATGCAGATGGCTAACTGGGTCAGCTCACTTTTCCCATTGTTTCATGCCTAGGGAATAATCATTGCCCAGTCTCTGCACAGAACATATTGGTTTCAGTCCAATCAATTAAATTAACAGGATCCAATATCAGTACAGAATATTTAAATATTAAAACTATTATTATAAATATAAAGAAAAATGCAAGTTGAAACTCTGATATTAACTCCATGATTTCATGATTTAGCATTCTGAGAACTCTGATATTCCTCCATTATGTTCTGCAGTTCATCTTGCTACGATTTGACTTTTTCTGGATGTAGAAGTTACAGCCCCATCATTTTGAATACTGTTGCATAGGTAAATTGTTAACTTGATTCGATATATTTCTTCTCCATCAGAATATAAATCCAACTAGAGTTTTAATTTTCTCTTTGAGGTATTCTAGTGGACTGGCTTAAGATTTAAAGTCAACTTCATGGTGCACTATTGCAATGCTGGGGTTAGCACAGTTAACATTATTAGGTAGCAACTATTAAAGTAGCCCATACAGAAATGTAATGCAAATACATTAATCAATGTGCTAAAAATAGCAGGAAAAGAAAATTAAATCCCAATGTGTGTTAAGAGTCAAACTTATGACAAGGCTTGCCTTCTTACATTGCCTCCAGCTGCATCCAGTTATTTTGCCATTAAAAATATAGGTTTTTTTAAAGAAACAAATCCGGATCTTTGATCACAGTTTTTAAAACATTAGATGATTTATATTTTGTTTCGGTAAAGTTAATTTAGCTGCCTCAGTTGGCTTAATATGTAAGTAGGCCTTTGTGAATTTAAGCCACACATATCAAGCAAAGAAATAAAAACAGCTTGTTTTTAAACAGGGTCTCTCATGAAACCAGGACTTTCCAATACGCTTGGCAACCAACATTATGGGCACAATCTTCCTGTCTGTGGCTTAAATGGGTGACTCCTTATTTTTAAACTTTGGCCTCTAGTTTTAGATTTTTCCCACAAGAGAAAATATTCTGTCCACATCCACCTTGTCAAAACACCTTGGGATGTTATCTTCAATTAGATCTTTTCTCTCTTCTAAATTCCAGCCCGGCATGCCTATCCTTTCCTCTTAAGGCAACCAGACCATTCCAGTTATCAATCTAGTAAACCATTTCTGAATTGCTTCCAATACATTAATGACCTTCCTTAAATAAGGAGACCAATAGTCTACACAGTACTCCAGATATGGATACACCAATACCAAGTATAACTGAAACATTACCTCCCAAATTTTGTATTCATTACCCACAGCAATAGATAACTATCTATTAGCTTTCCTAATTAGTTGTTGTTCGTTCATATTAACCTTTTGCAAATCATACATTAGGACATCCAATTCTCTCTGCATCTCAGAGCCCTGCAACTTTAGATAATATGCTTTTCTTCTATTTTTTTTATTTTTCAAGCCAAAATGGAGAATAATGTGGAATAATTTCACATTATTCCACAGTATACTCCATTTTCCAGATCTTTGCCCACTAACTTAGCCTTTCCATATCTCTTTATTCTTATGCCCTCTTTACAACTTATTTTCCTGTCGATATGTCATCAGCAAATTTAGCAACCGCACATTTGGTGCCCTCATCCAAATTATTTTTATGAAATTGTAAAAATTTGATGCAACAGTATCATTCCCTGTTGTGCAGGAATCTTGTGGAGCTTTAAAACTTGTGTGCATAAAGTCCATACTTTGGATTGACATAAATCTGCAATTATCTAAAATTTAAAATGCATAATTTTGTTTGCTTTATTTCTTTGCTATGTGTAATATATAAACTATTTTATGTACAATTTCAGAATGTTATAAAATTTGTTTTATATTAAACATGTCTAGAGGAAAATACTTTCTATTCTTGAATTTCTCTGCTGAAAACTTAGAAAAGTAATGTTTGGACTTTATACTAGTGTGCTTTAGAGCATTCATTAATATGTAAAGTAGGTGAAAGTTCATTGCTTGGGTTGGCAGCTGCTGGCTGTATAGTTATAGCTATTTCCCCACAGTTTTTGATTTTTTAAATTAGGTAGTAGTTATTTTCTTTGGAACCAAATGTCTACAAGGAAATGCCCAAGGGTTGCAATTTATGGAGTGATTTAATTCTGCTTATTTAACTATTTATTTCTCAGCTTATATATACATGTTTTCCAAGATATTGTCATGTTCAATCAATGAGGTACTTTTAAAACTAATTAATTCCTGTGACAATGATTGTTGCTCTTTGATATAAATCTAGAGCACCAGATATTAGGTCTTGGAATATTTCTAAACTGCCTCCTTGGAAGTATAACAAAACAGAGACTTGTTTACCAGCAACATGCTTTATATTAAAATGCTGCAACTGAATGTTCCTGGGTGTGAAATTGTTACATAGATTGAGAAGCAGGTACACTGCTTGACTCTGCTGTTCATTATGGTCACAAACTAAACACAGTGAAAGCAGTGAGTTCCATCCTTAAAGAATCATTACACTCTGATCACATCTTTTAAAAGTAGTAGTGGATGAGATGTAATATATTAATATGCAGAGATAATGAGTAATAACTATAAATTTAGGTTAGTACCTATTTTAGAGTCTTAATGATCTCCTTACAGACTTTGGTCTTGAATCATAATTTGGTGCAACACACACGAAAAGTACTAGATTTGAATATAAGAAGCATCTTTTTCTCTCTCAGATTTGCTTTGATTTAGCTCTTCACTTTCTGAAGTCTGCACTGAATCCAAATCAGACACAACATCATAACCAGCTGGATTAACATTCAGTCTTGGTTCATCCACTACAAACAAAATTCGGGGGGAAGATGCATGTAATTCATAAGGCTTTTGTCCACCATATTCAAGAGATACCTGGTTTACCAAACTTAAGCATTTTTTAATAGAAGAATCAGTATCAAATCAGCAGTGGGATTTCCAAATGTGGCCAAGTCACTTAGAGGGGAAACAATTTACTTAGCAGATGTTTAACTTCTAATTAATAACATGGTTGTGGCATTATTTGAAAGACATTTTGAACAGCATCCAGTGATTCATGTTCATTCTCAAGTTGTTGATTCGTTGAAAATTTATAATTGGTATTTTAATCTTACTTCACGCTTCAGAATAGGCTGGAAACAAACATCTAACCTAAGGGATGGGGTTGTGCTGTAAGACATCCGTGTATTATGGAGGGCCAGGGCTCTCATGTAACAGCATGGCCCAACACCTGGTCAAAAGACACACCACTGTCAATCAAGGCCTGGCTCCACCCCACCCATCAGTGCACACCTGACAATTGGCCTCTCTAAGTACCTTTGTACCTGGCCCCAGGCCACTGGTCTCCGGTGATCAATTAATTCTTGCTGGCACCGGGCAATTGGCCCTTTTGAACTACCTGGGCTGGACCACCCCTCAGCCCTCCAGCACAATAAAGAATGCCCCATGTGTTGGTTCTGTCTCTTTGCTGCCCTGGAGGAATCGTGAAACAATGTTGGAGAGACCACTGGTAAGCTGTGCACTTCGACAGGGTTTAGAAGCATCTTAAGTTAGGATTCCTGGTGGCATGGAGCCGTGCCTGCACTGAGTCAAGAGGTGGCAGGTAGCGTATTGCTTTTCCTTGATTCTTTGTACCCAGTTTGTTGTGTATGCATGTGTGTACTTTACCCTTGTTGTGATTTTCCCATGCTCGCTATAACCAGTGTGTGTGTGTGTGTGTGTGTGTGTGTGTGTGTGTGTGTGTGTGTGTGTGTGTGTGTCACCCCATTGCCTTTTCCTGCGTTTACCTTTGTAAATAAATAATTTAATTCTAAGGCTGTGTCCAGAATCCTCGTCCTTTGAGACCTCGAACTTGTCTCACAACAATCTGCCAATATGCAAAATGCTGCTTCATGATTTCAGTGATATAGTTGATATTAATCATGGATGTAGCTGGAGTTTTGTTGACGTTTATTCCTATAGTTGGTTGTTTAAGGTAGCCATGGTCTCCTCAGGAACATCCTACTACTCTTCATTCCCTTTCAGATGAAGGTTGCACAAATTAGTGGGTTAACATTAAGGTGTTCTGTGAATTTCTGGTGGAGCAAAAATTTTGCTACATCATTTTATGCTGCGCATTACATACATCATGTATGCACTGAGGTACACACACTTGCCTCATTGGTGTTTACAATGCAACATCAAAATGGCAGTGTAGGCAAAGCCTGCACTATGGGAAAATCAGCAGTTTGGTAGAAATATGTTGCCTTTTCACATTGCTGCCATGGTTCAGTGGCAAAAAAGTAAAACAAAATTTGCCTTCCAGACTGGAACTTATTTAACAGCATTGGAACACCTATGGACAGAAAACAGACAAGGATAGGACATGGCAGCCCAAAACTTTTCCTAGTGCATTATCTCATATTGTGTTTGGAGTGAACTCCATGCTCTGCCTATCACTTAAATGGTTCCCTATTTCAAACTGAGCTAAGAATATTGATTGATTGTTTATTTGTATGTTGACAAGAGAGTTGGATGGGTAGTTTTTAGACTGCTTTACAGCAGTTACACAAAAGATGCCTTTTTTTAATAGGAAAATTTTGATAATGAGGGAAATCATACTTTTCATGTACTTGGTTCAAATTACAACACTTACAATTCTGATAATTAGCTAGCCATGCCATTTCATATGTTCACCGCAGGATTGCCTTGAAACCTTTGAGCAATCACTTGAAATAGGCTGTGCTTTGAGGGTACTTACACACATTTTGGACATTGGACTTTTCAAAGGAACTGATACTTTTAGTTCTAGTTCTCTTTATTCATTGATGATTACCTTGTTTTCATTCAAATTGATGTTGTTCATTTGTGATCTATTTATTTTTTTAAGAGTTGGTAGTGAATGCTGTTTTATCACCCTGCACTTGTTGTCATCTGTGCTTTAAGTAGCCACAACCAAGTTCTAAACCAGAGCAACCCATCTGGGCAGTCTTCTCTGTTTGTTGGCTTTGGACAAGGAAGTTGCAGTCTTGGAATGCACAGGAGAGTTTTATTTACACATGAGGAATACTTATTAACTAAAATTTGTTCCATGTAATGACAGGTATTCCTGCAAAATTGTCAGCAATGAAACTTTACCATTAATAAACATATATCTAAACTGATAAATTCTTTGATTTGTACACTCAGTTGCGTCTTCTGCTCCTTCTTGGACTGCAGATGGCTGCCTATTTCCTACTAACGATGCTAATGCCAGCAACGAAACAGTTGCTGATCGGCACTTTCTATTTTAATTTCTGTTGCTCCTTGGGATTGCAGGTAAAGGGCTGCTAAATGAAGGACAGGAACCTTCCAATAGTCTCCTCACTCTCCATTTCAGCCCAGCACTTCCTCAACAAAGTCTTTAGCTGTCTACACCTCCAGTAAGGTAATTGTCCCACAATTAATGGTTCTTCTGCCTCTTTGGCATTGTTTCTCATGGTACTCCAGCACCAGATGTGCTGCAGTTAACTGTTTTACCTCAGGACCATCGTATGCTCAGATTATAAAATAATAACCGTATGTGTCACATCATTGTGACACCATAACATTGAAATTAACTACCACAGTTCAGACTGCTGTGGAGTGACAGCTACAGTGGGTACTTATAATTTAGCTTTCAATAAAACATAGCCCAATGTATAAATTTAGATACGTACATGAACAATGGAAAATTTGGAAAACAGTAGCTAACATAAAAATATGCAACTGCATCTAAATGCAAATAATGTCAAAAATTTCAACCAGCAGTGATCATTTCCCAGCATATTAAATAATATAACATGATACCTGAAGCTTCTGGATAGTGAACTATCCCACAGCCTTTTATTTCTTGTTGTTGATCATGTATAAATAGTTGCATTACACTACTTATTCTGTTGAGGACAATTCAATGCTTTTAAATTAATACTTTTCTATCACACTTCACAGTGCCCAAGAGTTATTCAGCTGAACAACCAAAATCAATCTTAATCAATTCTGCCATAAAGCTGTCAGGTCAATTCTCTCATGGTTATTTATTGGACATAGTTGGCACAAACTTATTGTTATGTTTGCCTTAGCAATCACAATAAATCTTCAGCTGAGGCAAAAAGAAGACATTTTGAAAAACCGAGCATGAAAGATGGCACCATTAGAACAAACAAAACAGGTATGAAGATTTTTGGAGCAACAAACAATCTGCTGGAGGAACTCAGTGGGTCAAGCAGCATCTATGCCGGGAAAGGGATTGTTGGCATTTTGGGTTGAAACCATGCCAAATGGAGATTCTAGAAGGATTGTACAGCCCTTAAGAGAAATATGGGAGAAAATCAAAAGAGTCAATAAACTTATAATGGGTAAGTGTCCATCCTGACATATGCTCTGGGATTCCATGTGTTTCAGCTTTGTTGAACAATCTGCATTGTGATAGCTTGTCAAAAACTTTGCTAATATCTATGTAGACTGGGCCAATCACATTCCCTCATCACCCCTCTTTGTTACCTCATCGAAAATCAAACTAAAATCAAGGGGAATTAATCATGAATGAATTTCATTTAACAGATTCACACTCAATGTCCTTGATGAATTCATTCTCTTTTTTAATGAAGATTAATATTGTACATCAGAAATGTAACCGATAACTTGCCCCCATTGTTCAGCAGGCTGGTCTATAATGGCCTCTTCCACGTTGATTAAATCAGGTTATTAGTTATTCACACTTCATCATGTGTTGGACTTCTGAGCGTGTACAGTGGAAGGCAGAAGTGCTACACTTGATGGAGATAAGGTTCTGGCATGTTTGACTGTCCACTCTACTATTGGACTCACCATTCAGTTCAGCAAGGGAGCATCACATTCTAGTTGAAGCCTTACCAAAGTCTGAGAGATTTGCTAACCATATCATTTCTTCTCTGACCCCTTGTGGATTTCTACTATCCACACATCTATACTATTCCCAAATAAAGTGATAAATAAAGAGTAAAAATGTCTTGAATTTGAATTTACCTTTGGACATGGTACTCATTAGAGTTATTGATTTTTTAAAAATTATCAAAGCCATGCTTCAGCTTAGCAAATGAAATGTGCCTGAAGCACTTTTTGTTACTCATGATATGCTGTGCACGTATGTGGTTAATTAGTTTCAGCAAAAAGGCGGGTGGGGAAGTTTTAAAGTTTGTATTTTCCTACATAAAATATAACCCCATGATGAACATGTGATTTCATTGAAACTAAAGCCCTACTTAAGTGAATTCACATCGTAAGTAGAACCCCATTCTAACTATTGAAATTGCGTTTTATGATGTGGAATGGAATTTAAAAGTGTGATTCTGTAACTTATTAAAATTGTATCAAACAGAAACAAAACAGGAGTAGGAGACAGAGCTGAAGTTCTGTTTGTTCTACCTAGGAGGAAAGAGAGGAGTGTGAAAACTGTGGCATTGCCACCAGCAATTCAATACTTCTGAACAACCAGTTGTAATTCGATGACTGGCCAGTTGTAAACAATGGAAAGCAGGGGAAGACAACAGTCCTAATTCACCAATGTTTTAATGTGCTTTTAACTTTTTTAAGTATTTTTTTAAATTTTATTTATTGCACTATTTAAATCATTAAATTATTTTTGAATCTCCTGATCAGATATACTCAAAAACCTTTTAAAATCCGCAAACAGCAGCATGTTGTCAAATACTGTCAAGGCATTCTGATCATCAAAAGCAACAAGTACACCTGGCAGCATTGAACGGATTTTATNNNTGATAATGCAAGTTTCACGCATTCTTCAGCCTTTCACACAATTCTTTTGAGTACAGAGTGATGTGGAAAGCCTTTGAAGAGCACACCAAATGAAGGACAACAATTCTTCAAGAAGAATAGAATAGACTTTAATTCAGAGGTCATACTCATTCATTGCCTACTTTTATGAGAAAATCCTTGTATCTGTAAGGCTAACAATATACCCTTTCACTGGTATTGCGGTCCTTCTCTGAAGTCAACTGTCCACAAAGGGTGCCAAGACCACAGGGCGCAGTCCTGCTCATGGACTTTTCCAGTGCCCATCAGCCAGCTCGCTCCGTCAGAAGCCTTTTCTATTGCTTCTAAATACCTCAAATGATTAGGGAAATTTAGAAACCGTTAGAAGAAATTAAGTAATTAAAAAAATGTTATTAATAAAACATCTAACAATAATATATTCACTTGCAACCATATTACACATATTAATTGACTAAAATCGTTAATATTAATTAAAATAAATTAACAAAGAAACAAATCATTTACAGTCAC
>JARFYF010000094.1:32915510-32931506 GCA_030265395.1 Rhina ancylostomus | reverse complement strand
GCTGGAGTGGGGCTCCTGCACTGGGGTCGCTGACGGTGGCTTGGGCCGGGCAGGTAGGGCAGAAAGCTGGGGATGCCTCCGGTCCATTACGTCCTGCACTCGTTTACTGTAGATGTCTTTCGTTATCTATGTAAATTGGAATTATATTTTACATCCACTGGTTTGGAATGTCCTCTTAGTTTGTGACTTTTTGGGATGATTGCTTCTTATACTAATTAGTAAGGGGTGAAGACAAACATCCGGACGGAATAGCAACACGAAAATTGGTTTCCTTGCTGACAAGCACTGGGTGACAGCTGCCAATAATGTTCTGAATCTCTTGGGAGATTCGAGATGTAACTAACGGTTTGACGGTGAATTGAGTCATTCAGTATTTCAGTGATTTATACTGTAAATAATATGATCACATTCACTTTTGTACAGAAATACGATTATGAACAACTCCTGTCTCAACTTGTAAAGTTACTATGCAACTTAATTAATTTTTTTGGCATGGACCTGATACGGCAGATTGACATGAAGAGAAGGGGTAGAAGCAAAAGTTATGAACCCCAGGAAATGTTTATGCTGCTAAACTTATAGTTTTACTTAATAAAGAAATAGAGTTTAGGCATTTACCATCCAATGAAGCTTTTTGCTGATTTTTGATTAACTTGTGTTTGCAGATGTCTGAATTTGAGATGGATGGGGAGGGATTAGTCCTCCCAGAAAGCCCTGACAGTCACAAAGAAAATTGCTCAATGCTCAGTAATGGCGAGTTTGAACCATTTCAAGGTACCTTTGGAAATACTATTGAATTTTGCATGAAAGAACAAACATACATTATTTTGCATTCCTTCTATGTGTATTTAAGGTTTAAAAGGTAGGTAAATAAAATGTGTCCGTGTATGTATTTTGAACTTGTTAGATAAACAAGTAGTATGTCAATGTTAGGTTGTCATGAATGGATACTTTGCACCAATTTTTCTTTAAATTTTAATATATAAACACAACAACATTTATATTCTAAAAAGACTTGTATTAATCAAACAATTTAAAGAGTTATTTACTACTTTTCATAGAACATTAATGTTTGTACAATTGATGTGAGATGGAAAAAGAAATTTCTGCAGAAACCAGGACAACACAAACATATGCTAATTACTTTCAAAAAAGCAAAATTTATTATGTTCTTCAGATGCTGAAAATGAAATGAGTAGCGTGCTGGTTTTCCATTTAATTTTCAGTAAATCCTGTAAACTTAAGTGTTTATCAGTTAAGTATCTAGGAAGAGATGTAATCATATATGCAGGCTTGACATATCTAACAAAAGTGAAAGAAAGTACAAGAACAACATTAAACAATGTACTTAAGGGTGATGTAAGTAGTTATTTCACAGTAGATGTTATTTTAAATCAATATGATAAATGTAATATACTTTGTAGGAAAGTATAAAGCAGGGAGCTTCCTATAAGCAGGAAAGGAAATCTAGTCTACAAACCATGGAGGGAGGAGATGAGAAGAACAGGGAGGAACTGGTTTTAGCCATTCATTGTCTAAAAATGCACATGCACATGCACTTCAGATTAAAAAAGGTACAATAATTGGTGAAGGATGTCACTTAATGGCTTCAGAGATTCCTCAAGGAGGAAGGTAAACTGTCAGAAGTTGTGATCCATATCAGTACTAATGAGTGTTAGAAAGAGGGATGGTCTCTTGTGGGAAGAGTTCAGGAGCATGGAATGAGGTTAAAAAGTAGGACCTCTAAGGCAGTGATTACAGAATTGGAGGAAAAAGCAGATCAGTGCGTGGCTGGAGACATGGTGCAGGAAGGAGGGCTTTACATCCCTCAGGGATTGTTTCTGGGGAGATAGGACCTTGGCAAGCTGGGTGGGTCACAACAGGAAAAGGACCAATATCATTGCAGTGGAATAAGAGCTTGCTAGTGCTGTTGAAGATGGTTTAAATTTGCTTGGCAGGAAGATGGGAACCCAGGGGTAGAATTAGAAGGGAGAAAAGCTAATCTGGGAGAAAAAAATTGGAGGTTCAGATAAAAGGGTATTTAAAAAGGAAAATTGAAAGGATTCTGAGGAACATATTTCTTGTGTTATGAGAGTCCTGGGTGCTGTCATCTTCACACTGGTCTATAGAATAATTTATTGTATATATAAACCCATTTATAGTCTGAGGACAGACCTGAATGGAAAGGAATATAATTTCATGAACCTCCAGATCAAATTTGACAAATAACACAAATCTATTGAATGTTCCTGGGAGATCACAAAGTTCCGGGAAAAAAAGATTAAATGTTTTGAGAACTTGCTGCCAATAACCAAAACAATATTATTAGTCCATTGATATGTAGCAGGATAACTAAACAAGTATTCTACAAGAATGAGGATTCTCACTGAGAATGTGATTAAGAGCTGAAGTACAGGTGAACTGATTTTGTGAGCAATATAATATGTCATAAGCAACTCACACTTAAATAGTGATACTATCTGGAAAACCAAGGGTTGTTGGACCAAGGAAAATGCTAATATATGATGGGTGTCAAGAAAAGTAACAATGCAGTCTCTATTCTGAAAAAACCAATAAACTTATTATTCCATACTTAAAAGGCAAAAATGGACTGGAAAGAAGTTAAAGAAGTTGTTGCACAAAGAGGGAATGGAGATTAGAACTGTAAGAGATTTGGGACACAAAAGTGAAGCTGTTGCCAAAGTCAAAGTGTGAATGGCCAAGCCGTTTAGTTAAAGAGGACATTACTGTGCCATCTTTACAGGGCTTCCAAAATGAGCATTGAATGCTGTATGCTGCACAGTTTATTTCTCTACACATCCCTCTGAAAACACCTAAATAGTGGTCAGTCAGAAGGCTAAAACTGAAGGTGAGCAAACAGTTGTAGGAGACTGATGTGGCACCCAATTCAAACAATGATCTTTCATTGAGCCAAATAAATGGTGCCTGAAAAGCTATGATTAGAGAAGTTATCGTTTTCCAATGCAACACTCAAAATGCTGGAGGAACAGCACTGGAAAGAAAGAGAGCAGAAGCCAGAATAAAAGGGTGGGGGAGGGGGAGGAGCATGAGCTGGCAAGTGGTGGGTGAAATTCTTTCCAGTCCTGATGAAGGGTCTTGGACTGAAACATTGACTGTTCATTTCCTTCTATTGATGCTGCCTGACCTGTTGAGTTCCTCCAGCATTTTGTGTGTGTTGCTCCAGATTTCCAGCATCTGGAGTCTCTCTTGTGTCCTCATTTTCCAATGTCATTCTAGCTTCACCACCATGGATTTCCCTAGTTTTGTTTAGATTGCTAGCAGTCTTGTGCTGGTTTCCACTGAGCAAATTAACATACCAACCCAGTCATGTACTACCAGTGTGAAAAGGATAAGATGAAGTAGAGTAGAAAGAAGTATATATGCGGCACAAGCAGCAGGATTGATCACTTTGGCAGAAAGATCTTTTTTTTGCTGTTAATATGCAATGCATTACATATATTTGTGCAATACTACATGAAATGGATTTGGTAAAAATAATGACATTAAAAAAACTTGCAAATACTGGAAATTGGAAGCAAAAACAGAAAATGCTGGAAACACGAATCAGGTCAGGCAGCATCTGTGGAAAGAGAAACAGAACTAAAGTTTCAGGTTGAAGACCCTTCATAAAAATGAGAAGGAGAAAATATAAGTTAGTATTAAGTTGCAGAAAGAATGAGGGTGGAATGGTTAGGACAAAGAGAATATCTTTGATAGGATGAGGCCAGGCTTGCCATGGTGATAAATTGTAGTTGTCATGGGGTCGATGGGTTAATGGAGGGCAATTAGAGAGTAAATGAAAAAAGCCATGAGATGGGGGCAGTTAAAGAGTGAGAACACAGAAGAATGTAGAAGTTGTAAAATGCAGGACTGTGGGACATATCCAGCAGGTCAGGCAGTGCTGATGGAAAGAGAAAACTGAGCCAATATCAAAGATGGATGACTTGCAGCAGAAATGTCCAATTCTGAACCTATTGTCGGAACCTACATTCCTGTGTTGCTACTGCAAAGCTATTTTTCATTGTACCTGTACCTCACCCTACCTGTGCACATGACAGTAAACTTAACTTGACTTGACTTCTGAGTTTCCTGAAGTTGGAGGATTCATTATTGAGATTGGAAGGCTGCAACATGCCTGGATGGAAGATGAGGTGTTGTTCCTCCAAGCTTACATTGATCATCAATATAGCAGTTCAATTAGTCACAGACAGATAGATCAGAGTGAGAATGGGTTGAAGAATTAAAATGGCACACAATAGGGAGCTATGGATCACCCCTGCTGATTAAATGTTTGGATTTCCCAAGGTAGAGGAGACCACATTGTGAACACTGAATGTAGTACAAATGGCTTGAAAGAAGTGCAAGTGAACCACTGCTCATTTCGAAAGACAGTTTGGGTTCTGGATATCAGGAAAGGAAGAGGTAAAAAGACAGGTGTTGCATCCCCTGCAACTGCAGGAGAAAGTGCTATAAGACGTGATAGGTTGGTGGGGAGGGGGAATGTGTTTGGTGGTGGAATCTCAATGAAGCCGGCAGAATGAGTGACTGTTGAATGTAATGGCTGGTGGAATGGAAAGTGAGGACCAAGGGTACTATGTCTTTACTCTGGTCAGCTGGAGAGAGATTGAGAGCAGAGGTGTGGGAAATAGATGAGATTGGTCAAAGGATCTGTCATTTATGGTTGAGGGAAAGCCATGGTTCAGAAAAAAGGAAGATATCACAGGCATCTGTGTGAAAAGTTTTATCATTAGATCAAATGCAACTGCGACAGAGCAATTGGGCGAATGACATGGGAGTCCTTACAAGAGGCACAATGGGAGGAATCATAGTATATATAGCTGTGGGAGTCTTTGGGCTTGTCGTGGATGCTGGCAGCTAGCTTATCCTCTGAGATGGAGACAGAAAGATCCAGAAAGGGAATGGAAGAATCAGAGATGGACCATGTGAATGTGAAGTCAGGATGGAAATTAGCAGCAAAAGTAATGAAATGTTCAAATTCTGTATGAGTACAGAAAGCAGCAGCAATACTATCATCAATGTGCCAGAAGGCAACAAATGTAATGACATTTTTCAATTTTGTATGAATGTAGGAAGTACCAAATATAATGTTGGCTTTTGGTAAAGGCATTCAACACAGGTGCTTTGCCTGACATAGGGAAATCCTTTTATGTTCAATTTAGTGTGGGCTGACTTGGCTGCTATTCAACTCTTGGAATTTTGCTGCCATACAACCTTGTCCCAGTGTATTTTATGTACATTGCATACTGGTCAGCTACATTCAACACTGGTTTAGTGCCTGGAATTAAACACTTCGTGAGATTGTAATGTTACTTGGATAGGCATTTGATCTGATTTGGTATCAGGCCGAGTGCAAGTTATATGTTCTGTACCAACAGTATGCATCCCCTTAACTTGCCAACTGAGTTCTGTAAAAGTAGAGCAATGGGCTTTAAACAATCAGTGATCGACTCAATGTAATCATTCTCTAGAAAAATTAAATCAATCAAGACCAAGCCTTGGAATAGAAATGTCTCAATGGATTAATTAAAGTTTTCATGAGAGATATTTCCAATGTGCCTGTGACTTGTGCCACTGAGGTCCCACAACAGTTGTTAGTTGTTGTCAAGCATTACACAGCAGACTGAAGAGCAAAACTCGATTACTGCAGATGTATGGATGAATTCCTTCACAGCTTTCATTCAGTTTCCCACAGAGTCAAGTGACATAAGTATTTCTGTTCAGAAGGCAAAATCAATAATGAGTAAATCCTATGATCTCTGCAATTGCTGGGACTGTGTCATATTAAATATACAAGATACCTGCTCTGGGATTGTCCAGAATTCTGTGGCCAACCAAATATGTATTGATTCAAAACCAGCTTAACAATACACTGTTAGTGTGAGAGGTGACAGAATTGAAATTATTAGGTAAATTACTGTTCCTCATACTGCATTGTGCTCCAAGCAATAGAAGTGCAGTTTGGAGAGATATTGGTGTGCCTGGTTTGAACTTCTGGGTGGGAAAGCTAAAACATGAAATTTACCATTGTGTGAATTGTGCAATTTGTGGCAACCACAGAAGATGTTAGAGGATGCAAAAATACCAGTTTGTTCTAAATTCACCAGAAACCTTGAATATATGATATACCTTTCACTGTTAGCTTCCTTCAGTATTTTCTTAAAAATGTTTGCTGGAATGCAGTATAAGTAACAAAGGAGAGATTTACTGGCATACGTTACTAGCCAGAAGTGTGAAGTAAAAACAGAAAACCTCAGTGGATCAAGCAGCATCCGTGGTGAGAGAAAGAGAGTTAAAGTTTCAGGTCAATGGTCTTTCATCAAAATCAGAAAGGAGAGAAAATACATGTATTTTAAATTGCATAAAGGAGGAAAGGTGGAAAGAACAAAGTGAAAGACTATGATGGGGTGGAGAACATAAGAAACAGCTGCTGATGTCATCTACGAAAAGGTGTTGAATCTCTGTTAGTTAATGTGAGAACAGGTTTAGCCAGTAAAATGAGGGTGGTTGCAGAGGGTGAATGGGTTCTCTGAGGGCACTCTGTTCAAGGAGGCCTTCCTGGTGCAGGATGGAGATGTGGAAGGATTAGAAATCCATGGTGAGTATGAATTGGTGGTGAACAGGAAAGTGGACATAGTCAAAATAGTGCAGGGCATCAGAAGTGTCATGGATGTAAGTGGGAAGAGACTACACAAGGAGACCAAGAATAGATGAGGCAGGAAGAAATAAGTCCTGTAGGCCAAGACCAGGCTGAAACAATAAGTCTACCAGGCGAGTTCTGCTTGTAGATCTTGGAGAGGAGGTAGAAGCAAGCTAAGTGGGGTCGGGGAACAATGAGGCTGGGGTTGCAGAGTGATGGTCTTCCGATGAAAAACAATCAGTGATTGTCGTGGAAGCAATGGCTTGATGTACATTGAGGGGGACATAGTCTAGTGGGAGTAAGAGAAAATGGAGGAGAGCTGATAATTTGCATCTGCAAGGTATAGCACAACAGCACTGACCTTGCCAGTTGGTCTGATGACAGTGTTCTTACACTGAGCAAGATCTGCTTTAACTCTGCTCACTTTCTGCAAATAAGAGGTGTAATCATAGAGACATATGTTGGTCCAAGCTATGCCTGGGATGCATGGAACAGTCCTTGTTTCAAATCTGCTCTGGTCTCTTTCCTCTTTTTTCATTACGTTGATGACTATATTGGTTGATGACTATATTGGTCCTGCTTCCTGTGCTCATGCTCATGATTTTATTACCTTTGTTCCCATTTTCAACCCACTGTCACTTTCACATAATTTATAATTGATTCTTCCCTTTCTTGACCTATCTGTCTCAATCTCAAGGTTTAAATTAGTGAACGGTTTGTATTACAAGCCCACAGATTGCCATAGCTATCCTGACTACAACTCTTTCCTCTCTGCTCCCTACTCCACTGCATTTTCCTAGTTACTCTGACTTCATTGCATCTGTTTTGATGTTGAGATTTTTCACATCATCTGCTCCATTTCCTGCACTTGTTCTTGCTTCTATCTTTCCACTCAGTGCTCCTCCCCTTTGTCCTCCCCTTCCATGAAATCAGCCTCCACTTTCTAGGGATCATCCTGCGTAACTTCTGTCATATTCAATGAGATGCCACAACCAGACATATCTTCCTCTTTCAGCATTCTGAAGGGACTGTTCCCTCTGCATCTTTCTGATTTACTCTTCCTTGTCCACGTCACAGCATTTTCACATACTACTGCAGGTAGTATGACCCCTACTTTTTTGCTAAACATCTTCCCTTCCTACCATCCACGACCAAAACATTCCTTCCAGGTGAAGCAGCAAGTTACTTACAGTTCTCCCAGTATAGTGTATTGTATTTGGTGCTCACAATGTGCTCTTCTCTTCATTGGAGAAATGACACACAGATTGGGTGACCATTTTGCAGAACACTGCTGTTCAAGCCGCATTGGTAACCCTGGGGTCCAATTGTTGGTCACTTTAATTCTCCAACCACTTTGATCACTCTAGCGTTGGCTAACGAAACTGTTCTAAAGAAGCCCAATGTAAATTCAAGGAACAGCACCTCATCTTTCATCTAGGCATATCACAGATCTCCGGACTCAATTCTGATGCAAAGTTATCTACCTGCAACATTAAGTCAGTTTTTCCTCCCATCACAGATGTATCTGGTCTGCTGAGTATCTCCAGCACTTTCCTTTAATTTTCCAGCAATTGCTGTGTGCTGCATTCACCACCCTCTTAGACAACACCAATAGTCACCCAGATTCTCTTAGTCTCGATTCCCTCCGTTATTTCCATCCCTCCCAGCCCTGAAAGATTCTTCATTTCTCCAGTTCTGATGAAAGATCACTGTCCAGAAACATTAAACTCTATTTCTCTCTCCATAGATGCTGCCGTCTTGCTGAGTATCTCCAGGAGTTTTTGTTCTTTCAGGTTTCCAAAATATGGAGCTTTTGTGCTTTTAGTTAGTTTATGGGTTACTGACATCTAAAAGTGTGTGATGTTCCAAGCTGCCTATTGTCTGGCTGAAAGCATTTATAAAGAAATGTGTCTATTTCACAGAATTCTAGCCAGCATCATCTGCAGTAAGTGGATTAAGTAGCATTAGAACAAGAACAGACAAAAAGTACTTAGTCTGCACTCTGCAGTAATTTTGGTAAAAAGCCGATGATGGTAACCATGCCAGTTTTCATATAAAATTGCAAGAAGCTAGCATTCATGATACCTTATCTCACTAATCTCCAAATGAAAAATGCAGGTTATTAGATAAAAGTGTTCAAGATTAAAATATGCATATTGGTAAATCCTTTTTTATATCTGTTTGATTAATGAATGAATCAGCAAAAGTCAACTAAGTTAGTTGAAAATATTTAATGCATTTGCTTATAAAAGGAAATCCTTTCATGGTGGTTATTGTCATGTACAGATATTTCCCAACTGTTTTATCAACAAAAAAATAGCTAAGACAAAACAACCCTTATTAAATGTTGACTTGCATGGTCCAGAGGTGCTTTCGTGCCTGATAAAATATAACTGCTCTCATGTACACAAAGGTGCCATATTTTTCCATTTGAAGCTCCAGTGAATGTCTTGCATGTTTAGTATTCATAAGACCTTGACCATAATGCTTGAAACTTTCTCCACTTCATAAAGTAATAGGTGGTGCACCAGTTTTATATGAATGGGTTATAGGCAAGTGCTGATAAATCATGAAAAATAAAGTTTAATTTTGTTACAGTTAGCAATTGATTTGACAATTATTGCATATAAGGATAATAGTTTATTAAAAGCAGTTTAGACTATAACAGTTTCTCTTCAATTAAGTACAATACTTAATGTCTATTCATTTCACAAATTCCCACAGAAGAATTACCATCATGCACAATGAATAAGCAAGTGTGGAGGACGGTTGCAGGAGCTCTGACAATTGACTGATGATGATTGAGCAATTAAAAGGGTTAATGAATGGTGATGTTATACCTTTTATATAAATTTAATTGTTATATCATTGAAGCTTAAAAATTATCATAGATTGCTATAAGCAGTGAGTTTCAAATTATTTTTGATATTTGTATTGTAGAAAGTCATTGTTATGTAGTCAATTTTATATAATCTATAAATTTAATATTACACAAATTTAGAATTAACACTTTCAAAATACTGTTAAAATATTTCCTGATAACTATTGTAGTGAAATTAAAATAAATATAAGAAAACATATTTATGAGTTCACAATATATAAAGAGCAGAGAGTAACTGATTTACTAACTTGCATTTACAGATATGACTATCCAATGAACTTCTAATCAGCAGCCTATCATCTACAATGATAAATCTGCTGCCTGTATCTTAATTCACTCTATGTTGTATTCACCTATGGTCCCTGAACTCACTGGGACCTGAATATGCAGATTAGATCATGGATTAACATCTACATCAAAGAATCAAACCTCCAGTAACACAATATTCCCTTTTGGGGTGCATAATCAGCTGTAGAATCTGGTATTGTATTCAAGTTCAGTCTTGAGTTGCTCAAAGCTAAGAGCACTACCAAGTAATCACAACTGATGCTAATTGACAAACTGGCATGTTTGGATTGTTATTTTAAAGCATAGATGATTTTAAGACAACTCTTGCTTCCAGAACTTAAAAAAGAATACAGCTGGATCATTCATAGCATAGCAGTTGGTGCAAGGATTGTGATGCATGGTTAACCTGCATCCAGTCAACCCAACAGCATGCAATATTCATGCTTCCTGTTATTGTAATGATGTTAGTATCCAACCATCGCTAACTACAATATTGAGGGGATTATCATTATCAGCAATGGATCCAATTTCATGAGTGACTAACACTAGCTATAATTTGCTTTTAACTGATTGAAGCCAACCTACTCCCTTTAACGCAGAGGTGCATTGTGGCTTGACCAAAAAGGAGAAAGGGAACGTCATTGTAGAGATGATTATACCTTACCAAATGACTCAATGTACAAGATGGAAAAGAGTGGTCGCCATCGTTTTCTGATGCTGTACTAGGGGCCTTAGTAAAATTGTAGCGGTAATATCCATTTTCCTGAGATGGTCCTCCAGACACACAAACGGAAAGCTGAAGGAGGAGGGAGTGCAGGAAATCAACTTGTGAAAACTTGGCTGCTGTGCTCCAAGATGTTCAGTGAACTCGCATGTGGTCAAGGTCAGTGATACATGTTCAAATGTTACATCCCCTAAACTGCACCGCAAGTCTCACAGAGCGCTCAATTGACCACAAACCATCATTTATCAGCCAATAATTTCTATCAATCAGTATTCATACCTAACACATGCATGTTCCTCACTCTCATACATAGAACATAGAAATAAAACAGTACAGTACAGGAACAGACCCTTCAGCCCTCAATGTCTGTGCCGACCATGATGCCAAATTAGTCTCATTGGCCTGCACATGATCCTTATCACTCCATTCACTGCATGCTCATGCATCTTTCTAAATGCCTCTAAATCACTAGCATATCTGCTTCCATAACCAGCCATGGCAACACATCCAGGCACCTACCACTTTGCATGTGTAAAAAAAAACTTGCCTCCCACATCTCCTGTAACCTTTTCCCCTCTCTCCTTAAAGCTGTGCCCTTCAGTATTTAGGAGCACATCTAGAAGAATTTACTGCCTAGGAGAAAAAGATTGAAAATGCAGTAATCATAGGGTATTAAATAGTCAAAGACCTGGACAGGGTGTTCCCCAAATTTATGTTGTATCCTGGAGCCAGGATAAATGATGGCATCATGTATTTGCAGGATAGAGCCTGAGTGGAAAGGAAATAGCCAGAAGCTGTGGTTAATATTTGAACTAATGTCATAGGTTTTTAAGCTCCTTTAGGCAGTGTTTCATGAGTTGAGAATTTTTTTTTACAAGTTTGTCAGATGGAGTAATCTCATAGTTGCCCTCTTTCTCATGTTATTTAGAAACAGAAAGGTAATACAGTTAAATATACAGTAGGATAATTGGATTGGGAAAGGGGTTTTCAGACTCGGGGAATTGAGATCATTTCTGGGAAGGGATACCAATGTAAGATGGATGGGTTGTGCCTTAGCAGAGCCAGGGCCAGTGTTCTGCTGAGAGATTAGGCAGTGTTGTTATGGGATTGTTAATGGGGAATGGTTAAACCTATTGGGCCATGAGAAGCAAACCAGAAAAGCAGAAAGGAGCAGCATTGTGAATAGAGGACATGGTGTCATTAAAAGAATAATAATTTAAAACATCTCAGAAGTTGCAGGTGCCAGGTAGAGGAAGACATCAAAAGTGACAAAAGGAAATAGTAAATGTAACTGCTGTTGCTAGAGTTTCAGACAGGGTGAGAGCATGACATGATTGCAATGATAAAAACATAGTTCAAACCAGTCCAGGAATGTTTGTTTTAGCATTCCTAGTTAACAATTGGTCAGGAATGATAGATATGGAAAAAAAGGAAGGAGGATGTGGTACAATTGATTATGAATGAATAAAATTATAAAATGTATATTTAATATGGTTGTATGACTGAATTTGTTTGGTTTTTGGGTCCTCAGGGAGAAGTGTTGTAGGATGTTTTGATGTTGAGCTCAAAGTAACAAAATAAGATGAAAAAGCAAAATTGATGGTGAATTTCTATAAAATGTAACAACAATATTACTAATACTATAAAACTTGAATAATCCTAATATTGGTTGGGAAATGCATTGTACTAAGGAGCTGAAAAGGAGATGAATTTCTCACTGTATTGCAGGATAATTTGAAAAAGTAGGTGATATAAAGATTGCACCAAATGAGAAAGAGAATTAAGGAGAGAATGATAATGGATGGAGAAGATATGCTGCAAATATCAGCATTACCAAAAATTGGTAATTGTCGGTACCACTTATGAACTGTTGTTTTCTCCTGAAGTGAAAGAGAATAAAAAAATCACAGTTGTACAATAGGTGTGCATGTGGAGTTTTGGAAGGTTTGACAAAAAGCCACAGGAGGCTTATTTAGAATGCAGAAGTCCATGTGATTAAGACAAAAATGTCAGTGTGAATATGGATTTGGCTTAGAGACAAGAGGCAAAGGATGAAGGAGGATGAATGTTTTCAGACTGAGAGGTGGCTTACAGCATTGTTCCCCATGGGCCAACTGGGGATCCACTACTCCTATAAACTAACCAAACCTAGGGGTGCACAGCAATGTTAGAAAGACTGCAGATAATGCAGAAGGTAGGAGTGTTCGTTGGTGATGAGGACAATTGTAAGATAAGATCTTTATTAGTCACATGTACATAGAAACACACAGTGAAATGCATCTTTTGTGTAGGGTGTTCTGGGGGCAGCCCACAAGTATCACCACGCTTGCAACGCCAACATAGCATGCCTACAACTTCCTGTACATCTTTGGAATGTGAGAGGAAACTGGAGCACCAGAGGAAACCCACGCAGACACAGGGAAAACATACAAACTCCTTACAGACAGCAGCCGGAATTGAACCTGGGTCGCTGTTGCTGTAATAGTGTTGCACTAATTGCTACACTACCGTGCCAATTATAGACTTCGGCATGACAAAGATAGGTTGGTTAAATGGGCAAAAGCAAGGTCAATGAGGTTCCATCCAGAGTAATGTCAAGTGATGCAATTGGGGATATTAATAAGTACTATATGTGACCTGACTTTGAAAAGTGTAACTGAGCAGAGAAACTTCTATGTTAAATACACAATTCCTTAAAAAGTAACACATCAAGTTGTTAAGCTGCTTCACAAAGTAAGGCCCAGAAATTCAATTTCTCCCAAAGAAGGGTGCTAAAACAGTACTGAATTTTGTCCTTGCATTGTTTTAAGAAGGTGCATTAGGACTATCAGTTTCATTCCTGAACCGGCACAAGCCACGCCCACCCCCCAACTCTCCACAACCCCGTCCCCAACCTCTGCAACTCCCCCTCCCCCTACTTACTTCCCCCGCTCCCCCCCCCCACTTCTTCCTCCCTCCCACACCAAGGCTTCCTTTTGGGAGAAATGCTACGACCTATTAAAATTTCTAATTCAGTTTGTAACAGGGCTCCCTGGTAGTTGTGCAACTGTGGCCTTAAAGGGACCTGCACAGCCATCACTACTACATGTGGTGTCTTGTATGTAATGGCAGAGAGGGACCAAGGTCCTGGTTATTGAAAGAGACCTGGATACCTGAATAGAGGAGATTGCCAGCAGGAGAAAGGTCTTTAATGCCAGGTCCCAGGGCTATCCAGAACTACAGACAGGCATATCTGGGAGGAGGTGGCAGTGAAACTGACTTCCAGGAGTGAAATGTAAATCAATGCAGTGAAAATTTCATGACCACACAAGATATATGAACTTGAGAAAACCACATTATTGGTGCAATGCTTTCAACTGCAACAATCTGACCATGCAGACAGTAGGCCCCTGTACTCAAAGAGCCAGAGAGATCCTATTCCTCAACTCTTATGTACACTCTTAGATGGACCCTCATCCTCACTACATCCAGACAGAGCCCTTGATCCCCACCTCCAATCTGCCCACAATAAACTATATCAAGCAATTGAAAATCCAGGCTCCTGTTTATTCATTTGAGTTATACATGTGGACGTAGAATATAAAAGCAAAGAGCTCATACTTGAACAGGATATCCACTGGATAGAGCTGGGCTGGAATGTTGTGAAAATTCTGTTCACCACACTTCATGAAAGGTTATAAACAGTACAGGGGAGATTTCAGGATTTTACCAGAAAGGAGGGATTTCAGTTATAAGGAGAGGTTGGAAAAATTAGGAGTTCTCTTCAGAGCAGAAAAGTCAAAATTATGGCTGACATCATAATGGATTTCAAGATTTGATGTGTTTTATTAGTAAATTGTAAAGATCTTTTGTTTTCTTATTTGTCTTCAGTAACTAAGTTGCCAGCTTAATAGCAATTGCAAAAAGATCTAGCAGGATAATTAAAGTAATATTTTTGTCCAGTTCTGGAATGATCTATCTGAGAAAATGATGGAAACTGATTTCATAAATATTTTTTAAAGTAAGTTGGGCAGCACATCACAATGGCTGAATTCCTGTGATTCTATGATGGGGCAAGGCTAAGAATATGTAAATGATGAGGGATCTACGATCTGAAATGTTAACTGTTTTTCTTTCCATAGATGCTGCCTGACCTGCTGAGTGTTTCCAGCATTTTTTATTTTTTATTTAACATTTTGAGCAACCTTGGATAGTGGGATAGCATGAACAAATTGAAGGGAGAATCAGAGATTGCAGTGTGGAATAAAATGACTGTAAAAAATGAAAAACACATAGCCTCCTGCTTGCTTTTCAGAGGTTGGCTGCCCAAATATTATATCCACATCCATTAACCCAGAGTTGGGTAATTTGAGGCTTACAATCTTATTTTCTCATCCAACTCAAAGCCACCATCTATTGGAATTAAAAAGTATCCCCTGAAATTCAGAATAAAATTCAGTCACTGTGTGCACCAATGTAACATCGCATAAACTGACAGGCAATCTTTAATGCTATGAAATTCATATTTGGATGGTGTTCACAACATAGAATAGTTGCTTAATGTAATCTGATTTTAAAAATGTTTAATCAGGAATCTGGTTTTTTTTCAGAATAATGCTTTACAAAGCTTTTAAACTACCAGGCATCCCTGACCAGAAATGACCCCAACACTGAAGTCTTGAAATAAAACCTAGATTTGTATTAAACTTTGTTCAGCAAGTATACTTTTTTATTTTAATAAGAAGTTTTTTCTAGATGTGTCCTTTTTAGGTAGTGGTTTGCACATATTGATTTTATCCTACAATATCTTTCTGTCAATAGTAATGCATTTTAAAAAATTTTGCCATTATGTCAGACAACTAATCAATTCAAGTAAACATCATATTATACTCTACTTAAAATAAGACTGTAAAAGCTAGATGTTCCACCATTAATTTCTGTGAATACTTGTTCCTTGAGGCATATAATAATAGTAATTTCTGTATAATTGTGCACTCCATCCACACAGTATACAATTAAATAGATTAATGGGCTTGTTTTTACCTTTCTAAATGTTAATCCATCATTCACCTATAAATGGATTTCTTTTAAAGGCTGAAAAAAATCTGCTCTTCGGTATTTGTATTTTAATCAACTTCTAATCACAATTGTGCTATGGTGTGTGCATAAAGCTGCATCTCAGTACATATCTACACACTGAAGAAAATACTTAATGACTTGCTTCACTGAGATGTAGCAACATGCACACACAATAGTACTTTGTGTTGGATGTACCATAAACAACATAATTGTTAAGAGTTCCTATGACACCATTGGAGACTGTTTTATCTGAGACTTAAATTCCTTGGGATGGTACCTAATGCTGTCTTCCGTGTGCAAGTGCTCCAAGAAAATCACCAAACAGGGATTGATTGGATCAGAGGCTTAAGTGTCTTCAACATTAAT
>JARFYF010000094.1:32876567-32893797 GCA_030265395.1 Rhina ancylostomus | reverse complement strand
TGGTGCTCCTGTTGAGGAGCGGTTCCCAAGTCCTTGTAAAATCATGGCTTGTTTTTTTGGAAATTGTAAGGGCACATTCTTCCTCTGAATGTTGTTTCCACTAAGAGTGCCAGATTGTGGAATCAGCACTTAGAGAACACTCGGGCCCCACTTGGGTAGTACATAGGTTGCATTTTCCAGTCTCTAATGTTGGTACTGCAGGACCAGAGGAGATGCTGGGTAATGGGATGTTTGGTTAAAAAATGTAATTTGAGTAATCTTTCAGATTGAACTAAGGTAGCACTGTGGAAAAGGAACCATTTAAGTATTGGAATGGATCTTATTAGAGTTGTTTCTACTTTATTGAGCAACACACAATTCTTACTTATCCAAAGTTAGCTCAAAAAGCATGGGTTATGGAAAAGGTCCAGAGTTTTCTTATCTATGTCCTTATTTCTCAATTTTTCTACCCTGCTTTATAACATTCCACAATGGACTTAGGAGAGAAAGTGGCTTTTGGGAAGAAGTGTGTGACAAAAATTAAAAACAAAGGGTAGTTTCCCCTTGTTGCATTTCCTTTCTTCCACCTTCCCCTTTGTTGATGGACAAAATAAAATTCTTTTCTGTATAAAATGGTTGGCAGGAACATTGTTTTGTTTATGTGCACAACCATGCAATATGCATGCCAAGATGTAGCAGCCAAGCTTCTTGATCTGCGTGTTAACAGAACCTGGGAAGAGGTGCAGGAAGAAAGGCACTATTTCAGGAACATGGTGAACCAAGACTATCGAATGGACACTTCAGATAAGTAGTTGAAGGTTGCATTCCACGAAATGTCTGTCTGTCTCTTCTAAACTTAGCAATCACCTGTGCCAAGCCCTCTCACAGCCTTACAGGACTTCCATCTTGTACGTATGCATAGACTTTTGGTACACACTGAAGTTGGTATCACTGTTAAACATCCTTTTATGTATGTTCTAAGAGCTTCATTCGCAACCTGGCAGCGTGAAGTTGTAGGTAGTCATTGACCAAAGCAGCACTTGTTTCTCCTGGGTACCTTGAATATGTAGGGATTCACTGAGAGCAGTTCATACTGATGAGTTCAGTTCTAACATGCAAATTTGCTGTACAATATTGCTGGCCACAATACTTGTACACTCATCATCAGCACTCAAGCAATTGCGAGCAATGCATCTGTGCCAACACATTTGTGGTTTCCTCGTTAAGAGGAGCCAAATGTGGTTCACAATCAAATTCTTATCCTACCTGTTGGATGGCTACAAATATCTGCTGTTGTTTACTCTGAATTGTCTGCGGCGTCTGTGGTATATGCTTTATTTATATTGTTACAGCATTCTGCTTTCAGTCTTGTATTGACCCAACGAGTATATTCACAGAATCAGTTGACTGAATTATTCAACATTTTGGTAACTTAACATAAAACAATCTTAAAGCAGTCTCTACAAGAGTGGTTCATAATTTGAGATTAGTTGGTCTATGTGCATGTGCTCCTTAAATCTGCAGTATATAAAGGCCTTGACTATGCTGTTCCACAACATAGCATATAACATGAAAAAAATACACTGATCAACAGACCATCACCTATTCCCTTGCCTCCGCCTCCCTGCTTATTGAACGCAGTAGCTTGCAACTAACAGCTGTGTCTGCTACAACTATGTAAGAAAAGTAATACCACTTGGTACACTCAACTCCTAAAATTGTATTTACACTGCGTCCCTTTTTTTAAATAAAAAGACCAATCAAGCCATCAACTGTTTACATAGTTCTGTTGAAAGGTTATTGGCTGGAAACACTAACTTTGTTTCTCTTTGCAGATGCGGTATTTCCTTCAGTTTCTGGTTTTATTTTTAAAATTATACAATCAAGTTAACAATTGACATCAATATATTGTGGTAACTCAACCAATTATAAACTCATTTTTTTGTTCAACACCTCACTGCCATCTGTGGTTGATATATCTGAGATATCTACTTTTAGGCTCAGATAATTCCAGTGAATCACTTCTCCAAATAGGCCTTTGGTACAATTGATCTCGCATCCCATTCTGCAATTACTGCTTCAACATAATTGTCTTCCGAACAGTGACTACTTTGTACTACATATATTCTTGCCCACCGTTGTCTTTGGTCACCTACGTATGCTAAATTGTTCATATAAAACTTAATATAGTGGCTTTATATATATGTATATTATATTATGAGTCTCCCAACTATCACAGTGGCTGCAGCTATAACTTGTATTCACTAGATTACACAATACCACAGACCTGGTTATAATACTATCTATTTTGGTTACATCTAAAGGCTCCCCACCTTGTGCCTCTGCTTTCACACTGCATCCTAATTCCCATTCTGATTCCCTGTAGATACCACACTTTTTCTCTTTCATCCTATCCCCTTTTGAAGTCACAAAGTCTTCCTGGAGTGCCTGGCATGACTAATTTTGTCTGATGCTGCACTCTGGCCTTACTGTGCTGGGCTGCAGTTAGAAAGCCTCTTCCTGCTGTGACTTTCTACATAAGACCTTCAGAGTGTTTGATCCGCCCGCACATTGCAAGGTTATCACTCTTAAAGTATTCAACTCAGTTTTGGATTGATCTATTGTGTTTAGCAATTTTATAAATATCAAGAGTCTTTTAGATACTAACACATTTATTATCATTTCTGAAAGTATCAACTGTTCTAGATTCAATCAGGATCACCTTATTACAGCATCCCATGCTGAGTTATTTGCTTCTCATCTTGTTTCCAGATCCTGATTATTACAGCAGTTATTTGAAACTTCCATGAACTGGCTCCCTAACACTGTTTGAACAGACACTCTTCCCCTGAATTGCCTCTTGACAAGGTTTGTGAATAGTACCATTAATCTGAGGTGGCTTAGTCACAGTCAATGTGATGCCTTTGACTCAGGCTTGTTTTCATCAGCCCACAATTCAGAATGCTTCCTGCTGGTTCACCTCTTCCTGATCTAACACTCTCATCATTATGTTACTTTGCTTTGAAGGTCTCTTTCCCAACCTCTGATTACCTCAGCAGGTTGCTCTGTCCCAGTATTTTGTTTTCACCAAGATGTACTACCTACCATGGTGAACTGGATGTATACCCAGCCCTAGCTGAATGACACCTGAACATTCAATACTCTGAGACCACAATGCTCAAAAAATACCCTCAGGTATGCACGTTATGTCTCTGAAAGTATACCTATTGTTCATGCTTATGACACAATAACTCATGGCTGCTGGATCAATACACTTTTATAGTTGTTTCCTCAGTCAACAAGGTGGACTTAAATGTAGCCTTCTCACACAAGCAATAGGCACTATTTAGCATTCCCATTTCCACCATCTCATTAATTGATTCTTCCATATGCATGGTACCCCAATAGGGCTGTTCCATGCCCTTGTTTCTGTGGTAAACTGGACCTACTGGAGATACAAGAGACCAGAGATGCTGAAATATGGAGCAACACATAAAATGCTGGCCAAACTCAATGGGTCAGGCCGCATCTATAGAGGGAAATGGACAGTCGACATTTCGGGTCGAGACCCTTGACTGNNNNTTTCCCTCCTTAGATGCTGCCTGACCCATTGAGTTCCTCCAGCATTTTGGGTGGTGCTCTACCTTCTTTACTGCCAATTATAATGTTCAGGACCTTGCAGTTCCATGTGCTATGTCTTACTGAGGTAATTGTAGCACCAGACAGTCCTGAATGGGCATTCTGAGGCTGCCAGCTCCTGAAATACCCATGTCAAAACTCTCTGCCTTTTGCACTTGCATGAATAAACTGGTTTGCCACAGAACCCAGTTGTAGCTCAGCATACCTTGGTGTGTGGAAGGAGACTATCTGCTGCCACCATTTGAATGGATATGCTCTCTGCTTACATATTGGAATTGTGAACTGAGCAAACTTCAGCATATTTTTAGGCACTATCCCCATACTGGCAGTTATTCTACACTCTTGAACTTTAAGTCTGCCATATGAATTAGTTTTGCCTAAATTCTCTTTGCAAACCTCAAACCTACAATGCTCATTTGAAGATTAGAAATTTCGGCTGTTTTGTCTAACAAGATATACACAAGTTATTTCTTCTGCTCCTTGATTGCATGTGCTGAACTCAGAGCTCTAAACTCTCAATTCAGATTAAGATGTATCTTCTGAGTTTTTGCTCTGTCCTCACATGAGACTTTGTCCATGATCAAGGTACTAATAGACTCACCAAAGTCTCATGTCTCTGATCTACCTCCAGCAACAGTATCGCCTTCCTCTTAAGGCACATCACCACATTTCTTTGTTCTGTATCCCTCTGCTGATGTCATTCAATCCTCAGACTACTTCCACTAATTCCAAACACAGGGCAAATAGTTGAATCTGCTCAAGTCTCTCAAGCTCATTGACATGTCTGTCACATCAAGGGCAGGCTTATTGAATTCAGGGCTTATTAATCCTGACAATACTGTCAGTTTCTCTGCTTGCGAACTCTTCAGGTATTCTAGGTCAATACTTTTTCTATTGTTTTCCTTTACACTTTTAGTGAATGTTGATTAGATTTGCAGTTGTTAAAAAAAAATCTTGAAAATTAGGGAATTTGCACATTTAAATATCAAATTCTCTTTATAATGGCAACAGAAATACAATTAAAATTTACTCAAAAAAAAGAAAGTGTAGAGTTGAGGTGTGGATATGAAAATAGAACTTTTAATATTGCTAAGCATGTAAAAATTCATTAGATCAGATTTTACTTGCATTTGGCTCGTAATCCCTGCCCACCCCATACATGAATTTAAGATATGCAGGTAATGTATCTTGCTGGTTCAAGGGATTCTAGAATCTTGCAGTGGCAGGGCCTCCCACAGTGCACACTAAAGAAGCCCTGCCCCCAAACTCCTTCAAAGACCTTGACGGGCAGCAATGCCCTGCCCACAGCTTTCCTGGCTAGAATTCTCTTTGGAGAGAAGGAGGATAAGAGGTGACTTGACAGAGGTGTACAAGATGATAAGAGGCATAGATGGAGTGGTCAGTCAGAGACCTTCTTCCCAGGGCGACAATGGCTAACACGAGGGCGCATAATTTTAAGGTGATTGGAGGAAGGTATAAGGGAGATGTCGGGGTAAGTTTTTTATACAGAGAGTGGTGGGTGCGTGGAACGCACTGCAGAGGTTGTTGGGGCGGATACATTACGGACATTTAAGCAAGTCTTAGATAGACACATGAATGATAGAAAAACAGGGGGCTATGTGGGAAGGAAGGGTTAGGTGGATCTTAGAGCAGGATAAAATGTTGGCACAACATTGTAGGCTGAAGGGCCTGTACTGTGCTGTAGTATTCTATGTGCTCTAAATCTCTCTGATGAGATGTGACAAATATCAACACTGTTAAAAATAAAATCACTTCTTTAAAACACTAATTATTTTTAATAAAGTAAATAAAATGAACTGAAAAGTCCTAAAACACACAAATAATTAGAAAGCATGAAACTAAATTGAAATGATTAAAAATAGATCTTGCCTTCCCACTTGCTTTCTTGTCCACAGCTCCACAACCTACGTTGAAATCAGACATAGATGTTGGGAAACTCAAGATTGAACTTGGCCAATGGAGCCCACAGGAAGTGCAGCGGCAGAGGAAACAGGCAAACACGGTGTTCTAAACGTGTCAATAAATTTGGGATTTATGCATTTGACTATGTACACGAGGGAGTTCAGCAAAGATTTTCCTGGTAAATGCCAGTAGTCCCAGTAGGATGTGTTGGCATTCACCAGGATAATCTTTGCCTTTCACCTTTCTCCAGTGAAAGAAAGATGATGTACCAGATCATCATTTAAGAATGCAAAAGTCTACAAATTTTGGGAAGTTTTATTAAAATTACTGCAAACCTTAACTCATGGCAAGAGAAAAATGTATCTCTGTTATAAGAAGGAATGTTAAGCTTTTTATTGAAAAAGCTCAGTGGTTTCTTAGTCCTGTCTGTGACTAGAGATTATACAATATAATCAGTAATTATTTAGTATATGAAACATATGCTGGTTCACTGAGAGCTAAACCTTCACATGCTGAAGTGTTCACTGAATTATCAAAATATTTCCCTTGTACTTTGTATGCACTGGCATTTGCAACTGTACTTCTATCTAGTTTCCTCAGGTAGAAATCAAGATCATTTGCAATAATTATATCTGTTTACATTTTTTAAGGTGAACGTCTATGATTTGATGTAATTATTGCCTGCAGAATAAGTGCAATTTGTTCTGGTACTACAGCTAATGAAATCTTTTTTCCAATGCTTTTTCAATGTTTGTGTGCTGGTGATGAATCATATCTGTTTGATCATCACAATCTTTGAAATATCAAAACATAAAATAGGACTTTGCATATTTAAAACAGGAAGCAACAAACTGATATGACCAAGTTTAAACATTATATTGCTTATGCTGTGGAGCATACAGTGTATGCCTGCTTTCAGCATTTTTCCACAAGATCTAAGTAATATCTACGGAGGTAGGGTATTGACATTAAAGGCAACATGTACGTCTTATTATGACATTGGATGGCTTTATAAATTGAATGTTTAGAATTGTGGCTGGACATAAAATTGTGAAGTTTTCAAAGTTAATAGTACTTATTGTCTCACATTCATCAGAGTCCTGTAATTTATTAAGTAAATCATTCATTTCATGCATTTACTAATGAGCTATTACAGATGGACTGCCAGTCTCTGTATAACTAATTCTCCATGCATATGAAATCACACATATAAGTTCAACACACACTTGAGTGAATATGATTGTCATTTTAAAAAATAGGTTTTGGCCTGACCTTTCTGTATTAAGATGAAAATAAGATTGCATAAATGGCATTGAGGTTAAACAACATTATTCTGCTTCATTCAACATGCTTCACACGATGTAGGAGTTAGGCCCATCTTAATTGTTTTTTGAGAAATGGCATGATTTAACATGCATAAACAAATGGAGTCTTGGTTTCAGAATGGGGATTCTGCACATGATCTCCGACTTTGGTGTTCTGTACGTCCAACACATCTGTCTGGTAGGGTAGCTTGTTTCCTGCAGGAAAGAGCTTAGTATTTTCTGCTGCCAGCATTGCATTTTCTGGTGTCTGACAGTCCAGTACTTCAATCACGCTTCATTTGGTATTTCACATTTGTGACTTTTGTGCATTGAGAAGGCTTTGTTCAGTAGACAGTCAGATGTGTACACCATGTTGACAGATGACCACAATCATCTTTTTGGGAAATCACCTTTCAATCTCCTAAGCTTGAAACACAGTAGCATTTATGCAACCTCTTCTCATGATTTAAATCTTGGCAGCCTTGTTTCATTAAGGCATCAATATCTGTACTACCCTAGTGTGAATCAATGATCATTTGTGGTAGAACTAAGTCACCAGAGTCAATCGGAAATAATAGTTTATTATCAAATTCCAGACTCCTCATAATCAATGGGAGATGAAATTTCTCTTTTGATTTACATGAAGCTATTTTAAGAGGGTGAGAACAGGATTAATGTGACACTTTTCTGGTCAGATATGGATGAATCAGGAACTAACCCTGAGAACAACAAAGAAGAGGTGAATAAAAGGTAACCCTGATACAATAGTATTACCATCATCAAGTCCCCAAGTATTAGTAGCATGGAGTTCACCAATGACCAGAATTTCAGCCACATAAATGCCATGGTTCCAAGTGAAGGTCGAAGGCTGGGCATCCACCGAGTTTTTTAGTTGACTATTCACCATCCACAAGGCACAGTTTTAGGAGTGTGATTGAATACTCTGCTTGCCTGGGCGAGTACAGTCTAACAACTCTCAAGAAGTTCAATACCATCCAGGACAAAGCATCCTGCTTGACCGCATTCAAGACCCTAAATGTTCATTCTATCTTCCACCATGGTAGTGGCTGCAATGTTTGCTCCCTATGAAATGCACTGTATTTACTCACAAAGTATATACTGAAAGTTCGCCTTGAACCTCCAACCTCTACTACCAAGAAGGGCATGGGTACAACAACACCTGCATATTCCTCTCCAAGTCACACCACACTAACTTGGAAATATATTGCCATTTCTTCATCATTATTGGTTCTAAATCCAAGAACAAAAGCATTGTGGGAATCTCAGACGAACTGCCCTAGTTCCAAAAAAGCAGCTCACCATCAGCTTCTCAGAGAAAATTAAGTATGGGTAATAAATGTGGGAATTGATAGCCCAGATCCTGAAAAACAATGAATGTAAAAGTCTCTCTCCATTGCTACCTATTTCGTGCATCCCACATACCAACCACATAATGAATTTTAGAAAAAGATTTTTCCTTATATGATCATCCTCTTTTGCAAATCATTCTCTGACACTGATTTCTTGATCATCCTCCAATGGGAACAGTTTTTCTTCTATTACTCTTTCTCTATACATATCATGATATTAAGAACCTCCATCAGATCCCATTCCAACTCTTCTGCCTAAAAATCCCCAATTTCTTGGAATCATTGTAACAAATCTCTTCTGCACCCTCTGCAAAGTCCTTACCTTTTTCCTAAAGAGCTGTGACTAGAATTGCACACATTACTTCAGTTGTGGCTGAACTGGTGCTTTAGAAAGGTTCATTGTGACTTCCTTGTTCTTGAACTTTGTACCTCGACGTATAAAGCCCAAGGTCTGTATGAATGACAAGCTCAAAGCATGCAAAGCACAAAGGACTGGTGATAATCAGTTTGCAACATGCATCTGCCCTGCCACTTTCAACCAACTATGCACAAAATACCCACAGCTCCCACACCTTTTTTAGAATAGTGTCCGCCAGTTTTTATTGCCTCCTCTTGGTTTTCCTTTCAAATCGCTGCAGTTGGCATTTATCGGTATTACATTTCATCTGCCACCTAGCTATCCATTCCACCAGTTTGTCTACATCTCCCTAATCTATCACTACCCCTCCCCAGTTCACTACTACTCCAAATTTTGTGCTGCTGTGTATTTGGAAATTATTTAATTCTAAGCATGTAATGTAGATATTAAGAAAAGCAGTAGTCCTGGTACCAGTGCCAGGGGAAACTCAACTGTACACTTCTCTCCAGTCTGAAAAATAATTTTTCTCTACTGCTACTCTGTTTCCTGTTCCTTATCCGATTTTCTATTCTTGCTGTTGCAGCCCCTTTTATTCCATGGGCTGCAGTCTTGATAATAAGTCTGTTATGTTGCACTTTATCAAGTGTCTTTTGGAAGGCCATCAGACAATTCTCTTAAAGGAAACGCGTGTGCTATTAACTTTATCAAATCCATACTGGCTTTGTCCAACTGACTGCTAATTCTGTGCCTATTGTGTCTGGAACTTGCACACCATTGACTAGTATGTATTTATTAGGCTTATCCTTGTGCCTTCTCTTGGAACAGTTTGTCAGGGCTGGCATCAGATGCATGTTGCAAACTGATTATCACCAGTCCTTTGTGCTCTGCATGCTTTGAGCTTGTCATTCATAGAACCATGTGACAAATCTTTTCTTGTACATGAGGCTCTATACAACGTAAGATCATGATTCACTATTGATTTTATGCACCAATTGGGACCCGAGCAACATAAAAAGGAAACATGCACTACACTATCAAATTTTTTGTCCTTTTCTTCAAAGGCAATATTGCAACAATGAACACTGTTCTGTATTAGAGTCGTCTGTGAGTCCCTGCTAAGTTTTGTGAGTTATTTGATTTGTGGTGTGTCAGCAAATTTTGTCTTTCTCTGTTCCATTCCAGGTGATACCTTCTCCTCATCAGATATTCAACACTCGGATGATGGAGCATGTAAAGTTATTAGCACTGGAGTAGAATACAAGAAGAGTGCAGCAGTGTGTTCATTCTGTTCACACTCACCATCCAAAGAAGCACCAATTGACGTTTTGTGGATGGGTTCAGCTCCATCGTCGTATTCCGCGGACAGTAAGAAAAGTAAATTTAGCTGCCAAACATCAACCTCTCAGATTCATAACAAACATAGTGAAGGTAGGCTTATTAGTAGATGAAATGTTAAGATCATCAGAGTAAACTTGAAAGGTTATATCTAAGTCAAATGAAGAATTTGGCTTTGATATTTTACAATTTTCTGTCAGAGCTACTTAGCTTATCATTGCACCCTGCATTCCTGGGAGCTTCTTCACTAGTAATAAGTACACTGGAGCATGGCCTTCACCCAGGCCAGAGGCCTTAGCCAAGAATTGAAACCAAGGTCATTACATATCTTGAATGGGCCACTGGTGACCACCAGAATGTGTCAGTGGCACCTGGCCTGACCTAACCTGAAGGCAGAGGATTGGCTTTTTCATTCTGGCTGAATTCCCTCAGCTGTAATAAAAACAATTATTTTTAAATTTTCATATGCAGTGGCTCCTCTGATTCTAAATAAGGTAATCTTAACCTGAAACCAATCATCTTCTTCAAAGTAGATTGTACCCTTCAACAGGTCTCACATTAGGCTTGAACTGAGATCAGTTCTGTTGAGACCTTTCAAAATCATGAAGGTCCTAACAACTCCTCATAAATTCACAGAACATTGTCTCTTGATGTGTAAGAGTGTGCAGAGAATCCACCTATAAACCCCTGTCCAAAATTGAAATGTTTTAAAGTAAACAAGAGAATAACTTAAGGTTAGACTTTGGTAAAACGATCCTCTCCTAAAGACATAGACCACATGCAGGATTGTGTTTCCAAGGGTACCAATAACTCTTCAGTATCTCAATCACGTGATTGTTAACAATTTGCGGCCCTGACAATGATCACCAGCAAATCATTCAGACATGGCAGATTCCAAAGCCACACATATCCTTCCAATAAGGGTCAATAGACAGTGATTAGCACTGAAGACAGTGATAACCTTTGCACTTCCTAATGCAGGAATGAATAGTTACTATTGATAATACAGAATAGCATTTGCTGCTAATTTTTCATTGCCTTACTTCTACAGCTTTTCCAGCAAAATGCCTTGGCTTTTCCAGATGGCCATTAAACTTATATTTTGTATATTTATACTTGAAGTCTTGGTTCAAATTCTGTCCACTCCCTACCAAATTGGTGAAATATTGTACGTTTCAGTATAAAATCTAAGTATATAGACTTTTAATATTGCTTGCTGCTTGATTTATTTACATTTTGTTGCTTCTTTGCATGGCTATCTGATTTGCTTCTGTCATGTGTTCAGTGGACCTTCTAGTTATTGTTAGTGTTTTCATCATTTTTATTTCATAACTACTAACTGTACCTGTCATTTTATCGTCTCATCTTTCTCATCAGATGAATGTGCATCCCTCATTCTGGCCTGTCTCTTCTGCCAGTTTTACGATTTTCTGCTCATGCTACCTCACACATGTGCACATCTATGGACCCGGACATGTGGCTTTCGTTGCCGCAAATATAATTCTGATGTGAGCAATAACAACAATGATTGTAACTGCAAGTGTGATTTTGACTGTGGTATGTTTGATTCCTGTCAAGAAACCAGTGACTGCTTGGAACTGGCTTTAGAAATTTCTGAAGTTTGCTATCGTTGAACTCTCTTGTGGACATGAAAGGAATGTAAAGCTCGTAATCATTGTCTGGATACATAATTACACTCTCTCCCCTTCTCTTTCTTTGGGCGAGTACTGCCATAGAGTCATAAAGTAATACAGCACAAATACAGGCCCTTTGGCCCAAATCCATGCCGATCATGGTTCCGACCCAGCAACTCCCAATTTCCTGCATTCAGCCCATCTCCCTCTAAGCCCCACCCTTCCATATACCTATCCAAGTGCTTCCTAAATGATACTATTGTACCTGGCTCAACTAATTCCTTTGACAGTTCATTCCATATACTCACCATCCTCTGGGTGAAAAAGTTGCCCCTCAGGTCCCTTTTAAATTTCTCCTCTCTCACCCTAAATCTATGCTCCCTGGATTTGGACTCCCCTACCCTGGGGAAAAGACCGTTACCATCTACCTTAACTATGCCTTTCATAATTTTAAACATCCCTATAAGGTCACCCCTCATTATCCTGCGTTCCAAGGAATAAAGACCTAACTTGGCCAACTTCTCCCTATAATTCAGGCCCTCTGGTCCTGGTAACATCCTCGTAAATCTCTTCTGCACTCTTTCCAGTTTAACCATACTTTTCCTATAACAGGGTGACTAAAACTGTACACAGCCCTCCAAGTGCAGCCTCACCAACGACTTATGCAACTGCAGCATAATGTCCCAGCTCCTATACTCAATGCCCTGACCGATGAAGTTCAGCGTACTAAATGCCCTTTCCATGACCCTGTCTACCTGCGACGCCACTTTCAACAAACTATGCACTTGTACTCCCAGTTCCCTCTGTTCCACTACATTCTCTAGTGTCCTACCATTCATAGTACAAGTCCCACACTGGTTTGACTTTCCAAAATCGATCACCTCACACTTATCTGTATTGAAATCCATTTGACACTCCTCAGTCCACTTTCCTAATAGATCAAGATCTCCTTGTAATCTTACGATAACCTTCTTCACTATCAACATCGCCTCCACCAGGTCACCGTTGCAAATTTATACCTTCACTTATTCACTGCAATTTTGGGCATCACTTTCAGAAGATACCTAAAATAAACCTATGGTGCAGCTCTAGTTATGAGGCTAAGTATTATAAATTATCTGTCTATTTCACATAATATCATTGAAATGTTAGATCATTTTCTCTTCTGGTCCTTTTGTACGGTTAAGAAGACCATTGTACTGATTGTCTGATAGCCTGCCTGTGTTGTGGAATACTATTCCTGCACAAATCCATCTCTGATGCCACATCATGTGGTAGATTGAATATGTATAGCTGCTGTAGTGAAGACAATGAAGGCTTCGGCCTGCCTTACTTAATGGACTGCAGAAATCTGGAGGAGAGTTGTGTAAATTCCAATTGCATAGACATCTGTTCTGAGCAATGTGGTCTTTGCTTTCCATCATAACCATGAACGGACAAATCTTTGGCTTCCTATCCTGGCTGAAGTTCAAAGCATTGAATATTTAATAGCATGTTTATAGAAAATGAGAAAAGAATACATTCCTGTGTAGAAGAGAAAAGAAAAATAGAAATTTGAACCCCTTATCGGTTGAATGTGACTAAATGGTAAACCAATCCTCTCCACACAATAAAACTGTATGTCTTGTGAGTGATTTCTGGCTGTGCAAATGGTTAGGATATTTCAGATATCTCATGCAGGCATTAAAGAAGTTAAAGGAAAGTATTGATATTTGAGCATTAAATTTAAAAACATTTAAAAATGTACTCCACTTAAAATTACACAAGGGAATATTTGAGCATTTAGATGTCATTTCATATTAATGTTGCACAAGACATCTAGAGTTTTGAAAGGTACAACTGATATGCATAATCATACTTTTCCGACATATGTTGATGCAAGTATTCAAGATCTTCATGAGAAGTTTGGCGGTCTTATTCTTATGCATCTTTTTCTGTTACCATCAGCTGTATAAATAAAGATATATATACTGTAGAACGTTTATCACTCATTTGATGTCTGATTTGCTCTGTTGAGTCCTCATATACCCATTAATATTAAACTAAGATACTGACTACTCATACTAAAATAATGACCAACAAGATTGGGGTTTCTCATTTACTTTATTACAATTCAAAAATGTTCTTGTGAAAGATAAAGATATTGTACAATATTGAAGAAGATGTATGGCCTTCTTTTGGTTAAGCATTTAGAAAGTTTACTCTATCTTTCAGTAAAGTTGTTAAGATTGAAGTCCCATTTGTGGTTTCAGACGATCAGAAAAAGTTCATAAAGGCATAAGAATAGTGGTAGGAATAGGTTATTTAGCCCCTTGTGCCCGTTCTACCACTCAGTAAGAAGCTGGCTGATTTTTCAATTCTGCTACACTTTCCTAAAATAATGCCATATCCCTCAATTCTCTAAATATTCCTGGAAAACCAACAGGAGGAGATGGAGAGATATCCTTCTGGTTTCAATTCCACTAAAAAGAGACTTGTTTTATTTAGTTATTTGTCTCATTATTTTTGTGACAATTTAATATATGCAAATTAAATAGTTAGTCAACCCAAAACATCGACAATTCCTTTCCTCCCACAGATGCTGCTCGTTGAGTTCCTCTAGCAGATTGTTTGTTGCTCCAGATTCTAGCATCTGCAATCTCTTGTGTTTCTCTTAAATAGTTATTCTCTGATTACAGCAAAGACAACACTTCAAAAAGCACTTCATTGTCTGTGAAGCACATTGATGTGTCATTAAGTCATGAAGCATGCTTTAAAAAGGTGAATTAGTTTTTAAGTTTTTTTCTTTCATCTTGTTTTCTCACATTGTTTCCTTTGAAATGACTGCTGAAATACAATCATGTTTAAATTTGATAGACAACTGGACCCGATTTCACTCACTCGAGAATGCTGAAGAAAATAAGAATTTTATTTGTGAGCTTTAAGTCATGGGGTTAATAAGCTTGTGAGTTGGACATGCTAGCGTCAGGGTGAGGCTGGAGGTGGATGCAGAGAAAGGGAATTATGAGATCCTGAAGGGATATGGATCAAGAAAGGGACTTCAATGTCATTGTTGATTACACATCAAGATTTATAGACAGTGAGCTGCGAATGAGGTTTAAAGTGTATGAATAGGTCTATAAATATAAACACATTTGGATCATTATATAAGAATTTAATATCTTGTATTGCAGAATTGTATCAATTTGTAATCCCTGCACATGGAGTAAAATATTGATGCCCAGGAGTCAGTGCAGTGGAGGGTGACCAGAGTGATACCTAGCTTAAGAACTCCTGGTTCTAAGTAATGAGTTTGGACTATTTACTGAAGAGAAACAATGGCTTAGAGGGGATACGACAAATGTTTTTAAAATGATTAAGAGATTGGATTCCGTCAGATTGGGTAAGTCATTTGAGAATGGATATGTGTATTAGAGGACAAGCACATAAAATATTTAAGTGAAGAGTTAGGCTGCATGCCAGAAACTATTTTCTCTTGCTATGAGACATTTACCTCGGGAACAAATCACCTGAACACATTCTTCTCCCTGAAATGGGTTCCAAAATGCACGATATATCAGCAAATCTTCTATCTCCATAGAAAGCAAAAGATGTTTCAGAAAAATAGTATAACAATTATAGTACCAGTTCTATCTGAAAGCTGTCTGGAACGGTGGATGGTTACACATTTGGAACTGGCAATCTAAAACCAGGTGAGACTGTTAGCAAGTTTATTTTCTTGGCTCTGCAACATTGGTGCTGCCTTAGTCTGCGCACTGCCTGTCAAGCTTGTTTGGGTTCAATCGATAAGCACATTTAATCAATGTTATTAAGCACACAAAATCTCACATTTCAGCTTGTGTTCTGAATTCTGATATTTTGGAGGTGGCAGCAATGACAGCTAAAGAACAGTAGAAAGCACTTCCAAGTATTAAAAAGTTATAACCATTTTTAATTATTATTTATATTGAACAAAAATGTTTAAACTAAAGTGAACCAAACCTACCAATTCCCATTCACTTATTTTCCTAATACAATGTGCTAGATGTGCCAGCTATGGCTGGTGTAAGGCTAAGGGGCCAGATACACAGTGTATTCAGTTTCTCAGCCCTAATGATAGTTGATCCAGGCTTTGAATGTAAGATCAGTGGTCTTTAAGTGAGGCAAAATGAAAAGGGGACAGGAATGTGTTCACCATCATATGCTCACAGCACCAGATATGGTAGCACTTGTGTGTTGTACCCTGCTTTTGAAATTTGGCTTCAATAGTTTCAAAGAAATTGAATTTTGGAAGTGTACAAGGCCAATATGCTCCATTTTTGCAAAGAAAATATTCTACCCCAAAGACATTTTTAATGCTTTAATTTCTATAGAGTTAGAAATATCACACTAGCTTCTCCTAACTCCACCAAGGGCACTTTTGGCTTACACCTGCATCTCCTGCCATACAACCTGAGGGCTTCTCAATTCACCAGATGGACCACAGGCCGTCCTCAGGAAAAGTTAGAGATGGAGGGGTCTGCTTCTTCATAAATTGTGATGTTTGGACATTACAGTGCTGGCAAGTTCCTGCTCACCCAGCTTGGAATATCTAATGGTGAAGTGTCGCCCACACTACCTGCCACGGGAGTTCACTTTAGCTATCCTGATGGCAGTCTACATCCCACCCCAGATGGATATGAAGCCTATACTCAGTGAACTATACTCTGTGGTCAACAGCCTTGAAATGGGAGACCCTGAGGCCCTCTTCATAAATGCCAGTGACTTCAACCAGGCCAACTTGTGTTACTAAAATACTACCAGCATGTCTCTTGACCCACCAGGGGCCATTGCTATACAACCATAAAAGATGCCACCCACCCCCCCACCCTCACTTTGGTAAGTGAGACCACCAGTCTGTGCTCCTTCTCCCTGCGTGCAAACAGAAGTGAAATGGGAGGATCCAGTACAGAAAGTTGTACAGTGCTGGTCTGAGGAAATAGGTGAGCTTCTTTGCGACTGCTTTGAGTCGGTAGACTGATCCACATTCAAAGACTCAGCTGCAAGCCTAGATAAGTGTGTCACTACTGTCATGGACTTTACCAGCAAGTGTGTTGAGGACTGTGTACCAAAGAGGACAATCGGGTGTTCCCAAACCAGAAACCATGGATGAACTAGGAGATCCACTCCCTATTGAAGTCTAAGACTGCAGCATTCAAATCAGATGACCCTTACCGATACAAGAAATTGAGATATGACCTCCATAAAGCTCTCAGAGATGCCAAGAGACAATACCAGTCCAAATTCGAGTACCAGACCAGCCGTCAGTTGTAGCAGGGCTTACATGCTATAATGGGTTACAAAATGTAGTTGGGCAGCATCATCGACAACAGTGCATCCACTCCTGATGAGCTAAATGCTTTCTATGCATGTTTTGAACAGAAAGGGATTGGTATATCACCGCCCACCCTGACAGCCCCCAATGCACCTGAACCTGTGGTCACTGGTGAGGACATAAGATCAGTTTTCTGGAGAGTAAACCAGTGGAAAGCATCTGGGCTGGATGGTGTTCCGGGCCGTGATCTCATATCCTGTGCAGATCAGCTGGTGGGGGTACTTGCAGATATTTTTAATGCTTGCCTGCTTCAGTCTGAGGTTCCCACCTGCTTTTGGTACCTAAGAAAAACTGGGTAACGTGCCTTAATGACTACTGGCTGGTGGCTCTGACAT
>JARFYF010000094.1:32850064-32863327 GCA_030265395.1 Rhina ancylostomus | reverse complement strand
AAAAAAAAGGATTAAAAAGCTGTTATCAGTAATTGTGCTGATGAAGCTATCGGATTGTTGTGAAGCCATCAGGTTTTCTGATGTCTATCAGTGAAGGTTTATCATTATATGGTCTGGGCAATGTGTCCCAGAGCCCATGTAATATATTTGACAATTAAATGGTCTGAAATGGTCCAGCATGCCACTCAGTTCAAGGGACGTTAGAGATGGACTTTGAGCTGTCCAGTAGCACCCACATCGCAGAACTATTTGGGGGGGAGAGTGGCCGGGGAGAGAACATTTACAGACAATGTAATAAGCAAAGAAAAAAATCTACCTGAAGATCCATTTCCAGTTGCATCCACTTCAACTCTGGGATATAGTGTAAATATTAATTATTTTATTGACCACCTAGCCATTGAAGGAAAACACTCAGCTATCAAAGTCATGGTGACTTTGATTGACTCTAGTAAGTGAATACCTAATAAAAAGTTCATTTCTAGAAACATCAACTTTTGCATGTGCTTGCAAAAATAAATTTTTATTTGGTTTCTTATTACAAGATAGAATTTAACCGAATGAACCTTGTAGGAATCAGCAATGTTGGGATTATGTATCCAGAGTGAACCGACACCTTGGGCTACTTATTACATGTGCTATCTTCTTTGTAAATTTTCAGTATTGCTGTTCCCAGAAATATAAAGGAAATAATTATTTTTAAACAGAATTGAACTTTAAGTAATATAATCAGCCTGGAGTCTATTTGGGACTCGATCCCTATTATGTTTCTTACCATTATTTATAACTTAATTAAATTGCTTTAGGTTTGCTTACAGAATTGTATAATGAACAGATGACTAAGGAATATTGTGTTACTGTTGTTTGCTATGTTCATCTTGATTTAATATAATATAAGCCTATTAGCAGTATGGTTGCTCTCTGCATATGGATTCCATTACAGATGTCAGTATTAAAAATAAGCAACTAGCTACTACTTGCTCTGTTTGTCCTATGAAATGCAGTTATATGATTATTTTGCTTTTTTCCTGATGCACTTGAGAGGAATTTCTGAGCAAACAATTCCCTTAATGCATTGAATTATAGTACAAACCTAATATTTTCCAAATTCTCCAGTACTGTTTCTCCTCATGTCCTCCTTTATCTCACAATGACAATGATTCTGAAAACTGAACAGCTTCTCTGAAGTACTGATAGAATGTGATGCTTCCTAGGGATTATGTACATTTGTGAAGTTTGAAACCCTTAAGATGAATGTAAGGAATTGGAATTGTAGTCTTACATTGTACAGCAGCTGTTGTATGACATGAAAGGACCAGCATGAAATAATGATCAGCATTATTGTTCATGCAATATCATTGTATTTGGGGATAAGGCTGTTTGCATTGACACATTTTCTCAGTGGGCTGCAGTGCATAAAACGCCATTGATATGGAGCTGTTCTTAGAGTTCTGGACATGAAAAGGAGAGTGTTATTTGATAATGATTCTTGGAACTACCTGCTCTCTATCTGAGGTCCTCATCAAAAGAGGCACCCTTTCTATACACAACCTAGCAGCACTGAGATATTGATGAAGTAGGTCATTTGATACTGTAATTGTAACAGTGCTTTCTAACTACTGTGAGGTTTTCAGGTCAATGGTCTAAGTTGAGGTCAAGTAGCAAATGTTCTGAAGTAGTCTAGAAGCTGATTTCAGTGCCTGTAAGGGTAGATAAATACTGTATCTGCTCTGTAGGAAGGAGTCCAAAGAGCTTGGGTAAACCTATTTCCAATTTCAATTATTCCTCACAATCACTATTTTTATTTGTTAGTTAGAAAAGCAGGCTTTCAATAACAGTGTCCTAAGGAGTCTTGTCAGTTACACAGCCATAATGGTATATCCAAAATTCAAACAGTCAAGCATACTGAATTATCACGAGACATTTTTTGTAAGCATCACTAATGCACTCCTTAAAGTAACTTTACCCTATATAAAGAATTTCATGACAGTCAGTGTTTCTTTCTAATTGTGTTCTATTGCCTGTGTTTGGGCGGTCTCAATAATATCTAGATTTTATGGCTAAGCTGCGGTTTCAGTGAAAACATTACAGAAAGCAATATCGAGGAAACCTAAACTAGATTAATTTACCTAATCTACCATGAGGTGCACCAAGAGTCGCATTAGAATTGATCCTATCGAGGAAAAGTTTCCTTCATAATGGCTCAGTGCCTCATACTTTATTTTTGCTTCATTTTAGTTACATGGCACGTTTAGTACCAAAGATGGCTTATTGGCAGGGTGATTACATAAGTGTTAATTATGATATCTTTAAAATGATTTGCTAATTGAGATTTGTACATTAATTATGTCAATCCTTAAAACATCAAATGATTTTAATTCTGCCTTTTAACATCTAAATATTTTCTGATAAATTTATGACCCATATCATCACACAGGAATGCAAAATTGGCTATAGATATAAAACTTGCTTTGATTTTTCTCTCAACAGGTAACATTAATTTGGCATTCCTTTGGGCATGATGGACAAAAATGACAGAGGATATAGACTAACCAAAAAGGTAGTTGATTAAGATGAAAACTTATTTAATTTCCAAATAAACCTAGTGGGCATGATCATTCATGAAAACAGAATAAATGGTTCACAAACATATCACTGCCTGATTCTCACCCATATTAGTATAAGCAAAATGCAAGGTCTTCCTGTTGGTTCTTGCCGCCTTCAATAACATGACTGATTCACACTCTGAAAAGTTAGTTGCTCCTTTCAATCCTACATCACTGTATTCCTCACAAAGAAACGGAGGTAAACTAGGTTGTGAATAATCCATGGCTTTTGTTCTGTTGATTCTGAAGAGTAAGTTCAGGGAGACAACTGCTTCAATACTGATGTTGTCCATCCTTGAAGAGGTCTTGTGCTATTATCCAGTGTCTGAATGCCATTAAACACAGAAATTTAAAACAAACTTTGAAAGGTAATTCAACTGGAGCTTTCTATCTAAGAATGCCAAAAAGTTAATTCTTTTCATTAATGTCGTTATAGATAGCACTGCTGTAAGACAATAATAGAAAAATGGGATTTCCCATTTATTCAGAGGATCTAATCAACAGAAATGTTTCACTTCAGATCCAGTTCATTATTGTGCTCTTTTATTTCCACTATTGCATTTTGAAACTTGTTATATGGAGAATTCTGTAATGCTCAGGTTTGAATGTTAGAAGTTGCAACTGAGGCAAATGTCTTTTGTTGGCTGGCTTAAAGTGTTATCAATAAGATCAATGTAATGAAATTAATTAAATCATGATGTTATACCTCTGTTTACAGCTTTAAAATATCCTTGCTTAATGAGTGAATCTTGATGGATCACTCAGGAAATAATCTTGCAGAAATGGATAAGACTATCAATGTGAATTTGCACAAATATTTGAATGTAGTTGCTGCAAACTTGCAAACCAGGAACAGAACTGATGCCACTTCCCCCAGTTAATGGCCGGACCCTTAACAGCACTGTCGTACAGAGGGAGCTTGGGGTGGGTCGAAGTCCATAGCTCACTGAAAGTGGTCATGCAAGTAGATAGGGTGGTAGAGAAGGCACATGGCACGCTTGCCTTCATTAGTCAGGGCGTTGAGTATAAGAGTCAGGAAGTCATGTTGCAGCTATATAAACCTTTGGTTGGGCTGCACTTGGAGTATTGTGTCCAGTTCTAGTCACCCCATTAGAGGAAGGACTTGGAGGCTTTGGAAAGGGTGCAGAAGATGTTTACCAGTATGCTGCCTGGATTAGCAGGTATGACCTATAAGGAAAAGTTGGACAAACTTGGGTTGTTTACTCTAGAGTGTTGGATGCTGAAGTGAGAGCTGATAGAAGTTTATAAGATTATGAGAGGCATAGGTGGGGTAGACAGAATCTTTTTCCCACGGTAGAAATTTTGAGTACAAGAGGACATGCATTTAAGATGAGAGGGGGAATGTTCAAAGGTGATATGTGGGGCAAGTTTTTTTTCCCCCACAAAGAGAGGTAGGTGCCTGGAATGGGCTCTCTGGGGAGTGGTAGAAGCAGATATAATGGTGGTGTTTAAGAGGCTGTTAGACATTTGAATATGCAGGGAATGGAGCGATAGGGATGAGATTTTTACTAGTCACATGGACATCGAAACACAGCGAAATGCATCTTTTTGTGGTACTGAGAATGTGCTGGGAGCAGCCCGCAAGTGTCACCACTCTTCTGGTGCCAACATGGCATGCCCACAGCTCCTAACCTGTATGTATTTAGGATGTGGGAGGAAACCGGAGCACCCGGAGGAAATCCACGCAGACACGGGGAGAACGTACAAAATCCTTACAGACAGCGGCCGGAAATGAACCCAGGTTGCTGGCACTATAATAATGTTACGCTATCTGCTACACCATCGTGCCTGCCCTCTACACTACTGTGCTGAATATTCAGCATCCTGTTTGGCACAGACATTGTATGGGCTGAAGGGCCTGTTCCTATGCTGTACTGTTGTATGCCCCCTCAAGCCCTTCCTTCATTTAATAAGATCTGATTGTAACCTCTTCCTTTATGCCCACTTTAACATTTCATCCCCTCACTTATCATGCATCTCTCTACGTCCAGATTAAAAATATCAAAAGACGCTGTTTCCATTGCCCCGATGGGAGAGAATTCCAAAGACTCAAAATCCTTTGAGAGAAGTAATTTTGCCTTGCCTCCCTCTTAAGTGGGCACCTCTTACTTTTAAACAGTGACCCCCTAGTTCTGGATTATCCTCTCTACATACTGCCTGTCTTGACACCTCATAATCATATACGTTTCAATGATGTTGTCTCTCGCTCTTCTGAATTCCGGTGGGTAGAAGCCTAGTCTGCTCAACGTTTCCTCAGAAAGCAACCCATCCCTTCCAGTTGTAAGTGTAGTAAACCTCTGAACTCTTCCAATTCATTAACATCCCTAAATAAAGATGATAATTGTGTCACTGTCCATATTCTTTATCTCTGAAACAATCCAAGTATTTGTACAAATTTTTCTTTCCATTAGTTCAATAAAATGGAAAGATATTATTGGAAATTCATGCCTATATACTTTATATTCTATTGCACATGTTAATTAAAACTCAGTTGCAACTGCTACTTGCACATTACCGAGAGTCCACCCATGTATTATAAACTATAGACTTCATTGTGGGTAGAGCTTGAGAACGTCATTTATTCTGTACATGTAGTATAGGGTGCTGACCACAGTACTGTGATCAAGGCAAGTAGTTTTTATAAGTGAATGATGGTGGTGTCAGCGCTGTTTGGGATAGTAATAGAAAGACAATGAATAATGTCTCAATTGCATGTTAAGTTGGGGTAAGAAAGACAGTTTGGTCTCAGAAAAACATCTGGGCTAAGTGCGATTGTGTATTGCTTCAATGTACAGTGTTTCACTGTAATTTAAGGTCACTGGCAGCTTATCAGGACTCTGGAAAATGTTCATGTCCTTTGCAAAGGTACAGGCATGTTTGTGCTTAGCTACAATATTCTAGCCATGTCAGTTTATTTCACAAAGGTCCATTAAATGTGAGCTCCTGCTGACATGCTATATGTCCACAGTCTCACAGAAATTGGTTATTGGACCACCTACTCGGATCACATGCTTCTTTCTCTCATAGTCTTATTCCAATGTATCTTACTTTTTTCCATCTGCATGCAGCAATTTTCTCAATGCAGTGGGAACGGCATAATTTCTTACAACATAGAGGAGGCTATTCAGCCCATTGAGTCTTTGCTGGGTCTTGGAGCATTCCCATTAGTCATATTTCCCCATGTACTCTCCATTTCCCCACATACTCTTCATTTTCATGAGTCTGCCTCTGATTGTCCTGCCATTCAAGCTAATTTAGAGTAGACAAATCTTTGGCACATGGGGGAAACCGGAACACCCGGAGGGAAGTCCTGCAGTCACAGGGAGAATGTTCAAACTCTGCAGGGCACCTGAGGTTGGGATTTAATCCCAGCTGCCGGAACTATGCTGTCTGAAACATGGACTTTTTAACCTACCCTTCTTGCCCATGTCTTGGATGGAAACACTTCTGCCTCTGAATCTGAAAAGTGTACATTCAGTCTTTCGAACACCAGAATCTAGGCAGAGTGCCTTCATTCATGTTAGAACTTAAACCAAGGCTTCTTCTGTCCTCTGAGTTAAATATGGGATCCATTGCATTATTTCAAAGAGCAGAAGAGTTATCATTGGTGTGCAGATCAATGTTTATCCCTCCACATTGCAGAAACAATATCTAGTCTTTAACTCATTGCCAGGTGAGAAAGCTTGCTGTGAACAAATAGCCTGTTGCATTTCGTATATTACCACACTTCAAAAGTACTTTGCTGGTTGTAAATTGCATTAGGATGTCCTATGGTTATTAAAGGCAAGCTGTTTTTACAAATGTGGAGAGGACCTTAAAAATTCTGGACCTGGAGATAACAAAAGAGACTTTGAAAGAAATACTGAAAAGCTCCTTTATATATTTCCTTTATTATATTACTCATTTAGTTACTTCCTCACACACAGCCACTCACAGAAGTGCTGTAAAATAACATTCTGTGACACTTTGCCATGCCGTACTGCTGGCACTGTAAAACATGTTCACTATTCTCCTAAGTGCTGATTAGGAGTGCTCTGGCTGAGCTATTTCCACACTCTTAAAGTGGCAATTCCACAATGGAAGAGGCAGTTGGCAAATGTATTCGTTGTAGGATGGAGCACTAAACCTGAGGGGTAAAGAGTGGAGCTGGAGGGGCTATGTTCAGGGTAACTAACATGCTTTTCTTTAGCTGCTGCATCTAGTGATTTACACAATTCAGATCAGTTTGACAAAGCTGCCGCTCAGCATGATTTTCTTCTATTTTTCTTATTTGTATGTTCGTGGGATGTGAATGTTACTGACAAGGCCAGTGTTTATTGGTTTTCCTTTATTTCCTCTGAAGTTGGTGGCTGTCTGAACTGTTTCGGAAGCCAGTTAAGAGTCCACCATATTAGTCTGTCAGGAATGAGGCCATTTAGGACAGTGGATCTCCTTCCCTGAAGGACATTAGTGAATCTGATGGTTTTTTTACAAACATCTTTGTTGCCATACTGGTTTCGTAATTCTAGATTTTATGGAACAACTCGGTTATGTTCCCCTGCAGCTGTGCTGGGATTTGAACTTGGTCCTCTGGAGGAATAATCTAGGCATTTGAATTAGAATCAGGCTTATTATCACTGATTTATTTGACGTGAAATTTATTGTTTTGCAGCAGCAGTACAGTGCAAAGACATGAAATTACTATAAGTTACAAAATAGTCCAGAAAAACGAGGTAGAGTTCATGGACTGTTCAGAAATCTGTTGGCAGAGGGGAGGAAGTTGTTCCTGAACCTTTGAGTATGGGTCTTTAGGCTCTTTTACCCCCTCCCTGATGGTAGTAATGTGAAGAGGGCATGTCCTGGATGGTGAGGGTCCTTAATCATGGATGCTGGCTTCTTGAGGCACCTCCTCTTGATGATGTCCTTGATGGTGAGGAGTGTTTTGCCCGTGATGGAGCTGGCTGAGTCTACAACCCTCTGCAGCCTCTTGTGATTCTGTGCATTGCAGCCTCCAGGTTTAAGATGCAGAGCTGCATAATAGGCTGGCCGAGGCAAAGGCATAGACTATGGTCGTTCAGCAGTTCTTTAAGCTAATCTCCTCCCACCTGTAGCAGCAGTAAACTCCAGCAATACTGCCATTGCAAATGCTCTCACTTGATTTCTCCATGCAGGGCAGCCCCAGATTATGAATGTCCAACTTATGGACACCCCATATATTGCATCGAACATTTGGTGAGATGGTTTTTTTGGCTGCTGTGGAGCTGCAGGCATCTTTTGCAGGGTGGGAATGAGACATTGCATGTGCCTTCTCTTCCTCCCCACCCCACGCGCCCCCCCCCACCCCCGTTCACCGAGTTGCATCAATTGGGGGCTGGATGGAGCTTAGAGCTGGGAAGTGCTGAACAGGCTTATTTTCTCACTCACTGAGTTAGAGAGGCCAAGCAGCAGCCGCTCTGCCCGTGACTGCTTAGTCTCCCATCCCAGCTACTTATTCCTGTGATTCTCTCTCGCACACTGTTTTTTGTTTATTTATGACTTCCGAACAGCAAGGGTTTTGAACATTTCTCAGGAATGGAACCCTGTTGTAACCTGGGAATTGCCTATACTTCAGATTCTATTCTGCAGCAGTCCCTATTGCATCAATTCATCATGGAGTTAGATGCAGAAGCCACGACTGTCTGCTCCCACACATTTTATGGCCCTGCTGAAGAAGTGCTCAGCAAAAGATGAATAACAAGAAGTAATAATAGTACTAGATTTCTCAGGATGAAGCAACATCCACATCACCCAAAGACACTGTTCAAGTGTGACACATAACACAAATGCTTGGGTGGCCACTATATTAATATTGGTGGTGCCTGTGATTAGAGTTATAGAGTTATGCAATACAGAAATAGGACCTTCAGCCCAACTCATCCATGTGGACCAAGGTGCCTACCTGAGCTGGTCCTATTTGACTGTGTTTGGCCCAGATCCCTCAAAACCTTTCCTATCCATGTACCTGTCCTAATGTGCCCACCTCTATCAACTTCCTCGGGCAGATCATTCCATATACCCACCACCTTCTGGTGTGATTAAAGTTGCCTCTGAGGTCCCTTTAAATCTTTCCCCACTCACCTTTAACCTATTCCTTTTAAATTTTGGACTCCTCTACCCAAGGAAAAAGTCTTGACCATCCACCTTATTCTCTGCTGTCGTGATTTTATAAACTTCTAAAAGTTCATCATCTAGGCCTCCTTCACTCCAGGGAAAACAGTCCCATCCTATCCAGTTTTTCCTTTAACTCGAGCCCTCCAGTCCTGACAATGTTCTTGTGAATCTTTTCTGCACCCTCTCAAGCTTAATTACATCCTTCCTGTATTGTGGTGAACCATCTACTGATCTAGCACTCCAGTTTCCACGCCGTGACAGATTCTGACACAAAATATCCATTCTCCCTTGTATCTTCATTCCACTGGTGCAATGTGTAGTTTAAAATTAGAAGATGTACAATATAAATTTTCATAAAGCAGAAACTTGCTGGTTGTTCTGGCTGGCTGTTTCTTCTTGATTTCTGGTAGCCTTAATGTGGAACCTGGTCTGAAATTCTGATCAGTTTGTGGATTCTAAGTAAGGGTGTTTTGATGCAGTGATAATGGCATCCTAGGCAAGATTTTTGAAGCAAGCACAGAAGTCCATTGTGTATTGCATGGCACAGGCACTCATAAATGTGTCACTTACTGGAGTCTGCCTTAAAATACTTGTGGAATGAACGTCTGGTTGTTGTAGACATATTGGCCAAAGTTCTCTCCTGCCACTGGCTAAGACTTTCTCTGTTCTTCAATCTGCTCCATGCCAATTTCTTTATACATAATCTATCATAATCAAAGGTATCTCAACCCACCTGTACTATAAGTGTTGGTCCAACCTGTTTATGCATTGCACATTTTGCCTTATTTTTCCAGAAGGTATTATCCATCAAGCCCAGGGTAGCTGCATGTGTCTCATCATATCTTTCTTCTGATCTTCCTATTAATCTCCAACTGGCATAAGCCAGATGTCCAATGGAGTGTTTGAGTTTCCCAGCAACCTTCCATTTGGTTATCCTTGAGATAATGCCACCAACTTCAATTGCAATAACACAAATCAAGATAACTACCAGCTATAGGGTATTATCATGAAATGATGGGAAGAGTGTTTAGCAGAATCTTTAATGTCATTGTTACATTGAATAATCTGACTAGATATTGACTAATCTGACAAAACTTCACCTGCAAGTTGCCATTATAAAGTACAGATTACAAGAATTGAGAAACAAAGGACTGCATATACTGGAATCCAGATGAAAAACAAGATGATGCTGGAGGAACTCAGCAGGCCAGGCAGTATCCATGGAGAAAAGCAGACGGTCAACATTTTGCGTTAGGACTGAAGATAGGAAAAGGGGAAACTCATCAGATAGGAGGAAAAAGCAGAGCAGTGATAGTTGAACAAACTAGGGGAGGTGGTGATAGGTAGATGCAGGGGAGAGATAGTGATAGGCAGGTGCGGCGGTGGGGCGGGGAGGGGAGAGCAGATCCACTAGGCATGGGTCAAAGTTAAGGAAAGAAAAGGAAAATAAAAGTAGGAAAAAGGAGTCTAGGAAAGGGAAGAAGCATGGTGGGGGGGGAGGGTGTTGGTTGTGGGGAAGGTTAATAGAAGTTTGGAAATTCTTTGTAAATGAGAATTGATGCTAGGTTGATTATTAATCTTTAGTTTGAGATTGATAGAATTTTGTTAACCAAATAAGGAATATGGGGCAAAATGAGATTATGGAGTTGGGTCACAAATCAACCATGATCTTATGAAAGGAAATGCAGACTCATTGGACTAAATTGCCAATTCCTGATCTTGTATTTTTACAATTTTATGTTCCTATATCTATTGGTAATACTACTAAGTAGACTGGAATCCCTTTTAAGTGGCCAGGGTTAACATAGCTGAACAGGCCTACTGTATAGTACTGTATATATTTTATGAATATTGAATGTTTATGACATTGTTCAGGTGCAACATAGCTATTAAGGGCCCATCAGGTCACTTATATAATCTTTGGAGATTTGATGAATTAGTGCATTCCTGCTGTATGTATTTTCAGCACCACTTGCATTTCCCCAGTGATGAAGTGCTGTGTATAATGTCCACACAGTGAGCATCGACAGCCAAGGCACAACATCACTGGTACAAAGCAAACTGTTCTCAGCCTCAGTGTATCCTTATTTCATCTGACTCCTCGATGAAGCTTGTCATGTTGGTACAGTGTTCGAATGCAAGAAGAAAACCTCAAAACCCAGCTGGTGCTGATTTTTCCACATTAGAAAGGTCTATTCATTACAGCCAATGTGGTCTTGTATAAGTTCTGGTTTGAAGCTTCATTCCTTTGAATGTTTGAAGTATTGCTCAGTGGCATACTGTACAGATAAGTACTTTGATGTGTCAAGTCTGAGCTCCCTTCATGAAAGAAAATAGACCTGTGACTGGCAAACAAATGTCAAAAACCCTACAGACAAATATCAAAGAGTTGGTAGTACAGATGCTTGATGTGCTGTGTTGCATTACTATTTATCACAGTGCCTTTAGCTTAGATAGGCTATCATATGCCGAAAAGTTAAAACAACAAGAATGGTAAGCAGTATTCTAAAAATATTATACAGAATTTTCTTAATTTACATGTTTGGAGACATGAAAATTATAGCAAGACAATGGCAATTTCCAAATCCTGTGAAATCCTGTAGATTCAGTTCTGATTATCTATTGTCATTCTAGCCTTGACTAATTTAGGCTTTCATAAACACAATCTTTATACAAAATATTTATGCTGTATTAAAAATGTGTGCATTGCTTAATTGTTTTCAGTGGTAATTATGAGATTGGATATAACTGTCTAATTTAATTCCCAGTTTTGAATTTATTTTGTACAAGGTTTTATTACAAATTATGTTTTTGTTTTCAAAATTGCCAGTCATTAGTAAATGTTCTAAGTATTTAATGTACCAATAAGAACCTTGTACAATTTCTGATAACTGTCAGCAACCTTAGTGTGGTTTGACACAGAAGGAATAATAATTTGATTTTTATTTGTGTAGTATTGGTTTTCTGTCTTTAAAGTGCACCACTGAGATCTATTGAAAGAAAAATAGTATCATTGACAGGGAAATGCTATTCTCCCTAATAGATCATTACTGAAAATTGTTTAAAAAGTGGAGGATTTACAAAGGCCATACCAACAAGTGAAACACAAAAAACATTTAAAAAAAAGTAAATTTAATCAATATCAAAATGATTTTCTGAACATGAACCTTCTGAAAGTTGTTTCCTGCAAGTCCCTTTCATAAATGTTTATATTTTCTTTATAAATAAAATATAACTTACATGCCATTGATTTGTGGCTGACAGTGCCACGTACTGATGCAATGCACCAGCGTGCTATTCTGTGACTGATAGGATAAGAATTAGTGATAGTGATTCCACAATTACAGCACTGTTGCCTTGATGTGCAGATCAAGTGGAAGCACTGAGCAGAGGCTTGGGAGCAGTTAGTGGTTGAGAGCTAAAGTCGGAGAGCAATGCAAGCTGTTCCATACAGCTCCCAGGGTTCAATTACACAGAGAGCAAGAAGCTTGGGAACAAATTGTCTGGCAATGTTTTGGATAGGCTCAGTGGTTTGTGATGCAGGGATTAAAATAGAGGAGGGAATAGCTGAAGTAAGTTAATTAAAATATTATGGATTGTTGCAAACTACTTTGCTCCTTAATTACATTAAATAATAAAATTTGTTTAAAAACTCAGTGGTCAGTGAAAATGGTCTTAAATTTCATGATTCAGAAATTTGAATCTGTAAAATAGATGAACCATTCCATACACCAATAAATACACTGTAAATTAAACAGATGATGTCTGATTGGAGTTTAAAACCAGAAACACTTCACTAATTAATTTGTTCTACGTTCCCAGTAGATCCTCCCCAGAATTTTATAATTATGTTACTATTTTTTGCTCATTTAGATTTTCAGTCTCAACTCTCTTGTCTCCCCCAACTCCAATTTTACTGCTGTTAAACTGGACACAGCTGATGAATTTAAAGTACAGCCTTGGACTTCTACCTTGGCAAAAATCAGATCTGTGCTCACCCATAAAAAGTTCACACCACTTCCACTGGTATGGAAGATCCAACTTGCTTTCATTTGAAAGGCCAGGCCTGGAAGACAGTTGAATGCTCAATAGAAATGTAAGCAATCTGGAAGCTGTTAAATGGCTGTGGTTTGAAATTTAAAGTATTGCAGCTGGGGGAAGCACCAAAATGTGCAAGATGAGGCCAAAGATTATTGTGTTTAGTAATGGCTCATTGGAGGTGAACCAAAGGATGGTGGTCTTGACTTGCGCCTTATTATAGCCATCTGTAAAACTCCAGATGCAAGTTCCAAAAGTAAGTTTGCAGAGCCTCTCAAACCTGCCAGACTTGGGAATAAATCAGGAACGTGTTCAGTAACATCATGAGGATTTCCCTAATGTATATAGGCACTTCGTCAAAATGCATGGACTTCCTTCAAACCAAATATAAGCTCAATATAATTATTTATCTATTGCGTATTTCAGGTAAACAAGTTGCAAACTGAGGACAAAGTACAGACCATATTTCTCT
>JARFYF010000094.1:32831394-32849964 GCA_030265395.1 Rhina ancylostomus | reverse complement strand
AGACCATATTTCTCTCCCCATCTTCCCCCCCACTCAAATCCCACCTCATTCAGTCAACAGAACGTGTATGTGTACTGTATGCATTTAATATCAGGAAAAATGCACACCTTAATGTGAATACAGTGGGGACTAATCAGGGCTTTGTTTTGATTTGCTTTATTAATGCATTATTTTTACAGTTTGATTTTTTTCTTTCCTTTTCATATCATGAGAGGAGCTGCAAGGGCGATGGGTCAAATGTACTGAAATAGCAACCTGAGTTTGAGAGTGTGGTCTGTTTCCTTTGGAATATGCACCTCTAGAGAATGTTACAAGAGCTTTGGACACATAGTACTACCACCCAGGCCATAGTATGTGCACCAACTAGCTTTCTAATCTCACACAGCAAGATCTTATTTGCAAAGTTGAGACATGACATGCAAGTTTTATGATGTTACCTGTTGTAGAAACCATTGGGAGGATGCAATATAAACACTGCAGCTGTTCTCTACTTTTACTTGTTCCCAGGATGAGGGACATTTCACACAATGTCAAGTCTCGCATTCTACCTGTTGTAGTTGATCTTTGAGCTTGACGTTAGTAACCTGGAGCACATAAATTTTGGGTTTGTGGAGAATCACTGGTCACAAGTGAATAGGAACAAACGATGGCAGCAAGAGAGGACAGGAAAGATTTAATTATATGACAAGCCTACATCAATATGTTAATTGGTATCCTACTGTAAATGGTTCAGAAGGGAATCAGTGGCTTGTTGTATCGAATCTTAATATTGTTGTGACTGTCATAGCTACAGAAAGGACAGTTACAGTAAATTAGTCTTCAGTGGATGAGACTGTAGGATCACTGCTGCCTTTGCAGTGAGACCCATGACAGACTGCTTGTGGGGGTGGTAGGGATTGGGATATATTTATACCTACTTCAGCCTGTTGGAAAGAAGCAAACGTCCTTTAAAATAATTTAACATCCTATTAGTGATGCAATTAATGTAGTCAATAGTAAGAAAAATCAGGTGTACATTGGGTGGCTGATCCATTACTCACCATGATACAGACCTGCTGATCATTTATTGTTGGTGCAGATATTATGAGCAGTTAAAAATAGTGTTGTTTAGTGGAAGAATCTCAAAAGCATGCACAGTATATAGATACCGTAAGTTCAAAACACTGTTGAGAGACAACTCGACTATTATACAAATATTTACTGCTGAAGGCTCTGTGCCTTTAAGAGAATCCATTATTAATGCTTTACTCTGTGAAAGATTTACCTTTTTAAAATGGGTGAGCATATAATCTTGACTTTATATAGGAGAGGGTAATATTTTTGATTCATGGTCTAACTGGAATCTAAAGCTATAATCTCAGGTTTTTTTCCCCCAAGAGTACAGATAATGAATGCTGTTGAAGAAAGCAGATCTTCTGGTAGCTCCATTCACTTTTGCAGGAATAATTTGGAAACTACAAAGTATTCCACCTCTCTAAATAAGTTTTGCTAAAGCGTAGTGTGTGCTCAGACTACTTATGAAGCTCCCAAGGCAGATATACTGAATTCTCTTCTCAATGGACATCGATATATTCTTGACAAAGGAAGCTCAGATCATTTTTCTTTATTTTTGCATTGAGAGTGAAGACTGAGAAGATGTGTAATCTGGGCACAAGAAGTAATATTCTTTACAGAATTATAGTTCATGCAATATTCTCTTTCACACAATTCTCTGTTCTTTAATATAAGATAGACATAAACAGTAACAACAAAATACAACCCTCTCCCTGAATTGTTAAATAGCATTTGACTTTTAAAAACAATAGAGATCTAAATACAGAACTCGTGTTTATGTGACAATAAATACAACATGATTTCCATGCTAATCACTAAAATTCAATATTAGATGTGTGTAAGTGCACATCTATATAGCAAGTGCAAATTTTATATATAAACTCCTAGTGAGTACATGTAGAAAAAAAATCCTACCTGAGTAGATTTGAGAAGAAAGGTACAATTTTAGTCAAATTAGTGATTTTAAATTGTTGATTTTCTTGTCCGTTTGATTGCAACATAAGATTTAGACAATTTGTATGAGTTTTGTTCAACAAGATGGGCGATAACATTGCTGGCAATGTAACATTTTGATTCTTTTATTTCAGGCTCGTTGTCAACATTTCAAGGTCAGATATAACACAATTATTTGAAGAATATGGACCCCAGTGCTGTCCCAGGAAGGTCTTGCCCCAACATGAATACAGCCCTATTGCAGCAGTGTAATGTTTTTACTTTCCATCCCAGTCCTGCAACCTTTCACAGTGAGAATGCTAGTTCAGTGCCAAATCAAGGGGTAGCATTGTGTTGAGGCCATATCCTCAGGCACCCTAAACATCCTCTAGTTTATTTAACTAGGTATCTCATGGATTTATTTTAAGGTAGTTGCATATAACCTACTGCAGATCTCATTAATCTGCATATCACTGCAGTGGATTTCTAGAAAAGTTAACTGGGACACATTAAGTTACACTGGATATATTTTTGTTCTTAAGAGCTTAGATTGGAGCTTCCAAAACAGAAGGTGCAGAAGTCTTCTTATTTCATTCCTTCACAAGGCTGGCAGTACTGCTATTATTTATCCACCCTAATTCTCACACTTAAGATAGCTGAGAGTTAACCACATTGGTAGATCTGGAGTTGCATGTAGATCAGACCAGTTATGATTCCCTGAAGGACTTTAGTGAACCTAATGTGTCTATAACAGTTGTTTCATGGTTACCATCACTGACACTGATTTTTTTTGATTTTATAAACAATAGAGATCTAAATTTGTAATTTATTTAATTACCTGAAATTAAACACCTCAGCTGCTGTGGTGGGATTCAAACTTGTGTCTCTGGATCAGTAGTTCAGAACTCTGGATACTTGTCCAAAGAGTTAACTACTATGCTATGCAAGTTCAGAAGACTGCCATTATGGCTGTGGAGACCCATGTTGAAGGTATCATTCAGTACAGACTGCCAGTAGATTACTAGAAGTACTATTGTAGGCTGGTGGATTTGTTTTTTGCAGATCACGGATTTACTCTCTTCTCTTTGTGTGACAGTACTTGTGATCCCAGTCGCTTAACCAGTGCTCTTCCAACCAACCAACCCTAATGGCTGCCGCTCACACTGAGATTGTACACTACAAACTGGGTCTTCCAGACTAGACCTGCCTGAGGTCATCCACCAAGGCCACCTGCAGTCTTCACCTCCTTGGTAGTCTTGCACCAGCCATGCTGCAATCACAGGAGTGACTATTGAATATTAGGAAATGCAAAGTCACATTTGTATAGCTCAAGGTAATGACTTGATATTTGAATGCAAGCTGACATGATGTGATTGATAAATTTGGTGCAAAATGATAGTTTTGAGTTGTTGTCATTGTGACCCAGTAGAAACTATGGTGGTCAGGTAAAGAAAGGTGTGGGACAGTTGATAAATGAGGAATTGGGGTTGTGTCAGATGAATTGACCAAGGAATTCCCAGACACTGCAATTCTGCAAACTATCCCAGGTCCAGAATTTGTTGTGGTATTTCCAATGCATTGCTGCCAGAGCAGCCTACAAAGAATTTTATTCAAATTTTATTCAAGTTAAAGTTGTATTAACTTGAAAGTATTATTTGAATATATGTAATCAAATATGGAAACTGTCCCATACAATGTGCAGCTTCATACCTACTTGGTCACCGTATCAATCCCTTGGTTTTCTCCCTTGTCCCCTGATCTCTCTTAACCTCCACTTTTTACAATGGAGTTATGGCACACTCTGGCTCAGTGTTATTGTGATATAGGACAATCATTAAGTAGTTCATAGCAGGCCTGTGAGATGATTTCTCCCATCTTCCTTCCACTATACTGTATCTGACATTCAGTACAAAAACTGAACAGACTACTATATAATTATTTAACTTAATCTTTTGAAGAAAATGGCATTCAGAAATAATTTACAATTTTTAATGGAATTGCAGACCACAAAGTAAATGCAACATCACATTATAATTAGTTTCCCATGTTCCAGTCCTTGCATTTAGCAAGTATAAATACCTTCTCATATTATTCTATCTTGTTATCCTATGAGGAACTGAAAATAAGTTAAATACATCCTAATTATTCAAATGATGAAAATATCCAGCCACTACTGAAAACGTATTACAGCTCAGATTTGGATAACATTTGGAATGTAGAGGATGACATTGAGGTCAATGAAACGGCCCAAGAGTTGAACCTGAATTATTATACAGTAATAGGATAGCATATTTAATAAAAGCAAATTTATTTGTTTATGCCTGCAACATACCAGCCTCTAGAAAAGAATTCACCCTAAATACTATTAATTCTCTCTACAGGGAGGGGAGCTTGCGGTTCTTTCTCTGTACTACAATCATAGATGCCTCTGGACTATGACTGGTAATGTATTAAATTGATTTCTTCGTGTGCCTCAAATCAAGTGAGATACCTGGGAGACATAATGCTATACACTTAATCCAACATTTGTCCATGCAAAACTTTTGTATTTGCGTCTAGAAAGTAAATCTGTGCATGTGATGGAGAAGGATGAGAACAGAAAAGAAAACTGAGCAATTTAATATGTTCCTTTTTTTAAATAAGTGCCATAAATAGAGTTCATTTTGATAATTAATTTTGATAATCATTTGATAATTGAAATATGTTTTACTCATGAAAAACAGTCAGAAGTTTAGAAGTCACAAGCTGATCTTCCTCCCATTTGGGAGGATGCACACCAGAAGTAATAGCTGTGTGGTTTTGGGCCAGAAACCCAGGGCAGACCCAACCTGACCTTGCTGATTTCAGTGAGGTATAAGATGGTTGCCAAGCAGTTGAGAGCAACATCCCTGTTCTCCCCTTGGGTACTGCTGTCATGCCAGGTGCCCAGGTTTAGTTTCAGATCTCCACATCTATGTTTTAACATGAATACAAACTGAGCTTGAAATCTGATTTGCATGCTGTGAGCAGGTGGCCTGGAAAACTTGCAGAGAACAAGTGATAAAGCAGATTAAGCTAATCTGAAACATAAATTGATGAAAGCTGAATATAACACTTTTGGAGACCTCCAAGACATAGTGGTTTCGTGAGGATATTATTTTGCTGCAAATTCCTCCATAAAGGTGAATAAATTTTTAAAATTTTGGATTTGAAGAGTTGAATCAATGGTTCCAAATCCAGGGCACATTGTTAGCCCTTGGATGTGACTTAAAAGTATTTTCTAAGGGTTGTCCATTTTAAGAATACTGGACCCAGAACTGTTGAGACTGCTGAAAAGAGATACTTCAGCTTTCCCTGTGGCAATGTGGTATTCAACCACGGCTGAAGTCCAGATCCAAGAAAAAACAGCAATATTTAATGAGATTTTATAAAGTGAATCAGCGATGCCCAAAAAGTTTCAGCTTCTGTTTTGATGGCACGGACCCTCATGAAAGGACACTCCAACATTGTTTTCTACATTCCCACTGCAATGGCAAGTGTTAAAATGTATATGGGGTGGAACTTGCTGGTAGAAGTAGAAATTTAGCTTTTCCAAGGGTCAGTAGCCTAGAACTTGGGGATCCACTCTGAGGTGCTGGGATCATGTAGCTGTATTTAGTTAAGTGTATTTGTTTAATAATGCCACATGTTTGAAGAAGGCAATGCTTTGCATTCATGTAGTTCTTTAACATTCTCAACAAATCCCAAAGTTTGCTTTTTGATTTGTAATCCTCTGTACTTTACAACTTATAGATTTTATTTGCCACGTGGTAGGTGCTTGTACTCAGTAATTTGCTATTGTTTTATGAATCGGATACTGCGGTTGAAATGCAACACCAAAGTTTGGGCAAAAACAAACAAGTGACATGCTTTTTGTTGAAGTTCAAAAATTCTCCTATGTAAATGTACAAGGTGAATCATAAGAAGCAGCTTCAGAATTCAGTCCCGCAATTCATGATTTTTTTTTATATATGCGCTTTGCTATGGAATGCAAGAATGATCGCATCTGTTTGTTTGCACACAGTGCACAAACAGAATATGAATCACGTGCTATGGTGCTTGTAAGATGCTTACATATGGAGGCCATGTGCATACCGGAGTGACATCACACAATTGCCATTGCCACCCGCTATATTAAAGCATGTGCATATAACTGAGGAATAACATGAACTTTGATCATGAAAGCTGGCCTAAACAAAGGGGGAGAAAAGGCTTACTTGAACTATACCTTGAGACCAAGTACTTAGCTGTTGGAGAGCCCACCATGGAAGACGAGCATGGATTCTTTTCCTGGACACCAGATGTCCAAATTTTGCAAGTGAGAACTGACATTTTGAGGCGTTCACCATTTGCCCTGATCCTTGTTGTGGTTGACCACCGATGCCATCATGTTATCTAACTGTGTGTCAGAGAATGCTTGGTCCTTTGGGTCCTGCCATTCCTGAAGAAAAGTCAGCTGAAAGCCTCATTTGGGAGGTAGATGGGGCAGAAACAGTGAAACTTTTGGAAAAAGCAATGGTGTCCTTTGCAGGAGACAAGATGAGAAGAGGTATTGGCAAGGTAACTGTGGGAGCCAGTAGGTTTAAATCTGTGGCTAGTTTGTCTCTGAGATGGAGAATGGGGAAACTATATATTATTGAGTTATGGAAGAATGCCCATTTTAAGTTACAAAATCAGGCTAATCTTAAGCAAACCCTATGTGAATTCCTACACAATTCATTTAATATGAGGTATTCATTGGAATAAGTTTTTGTCTTTCTCAAATGTGCATCAATCTGCTGCAACATATCAGCCAGCTGTTATAGATCCATCTGAATTTCATTCTGTTTTGTTGAATGGGTTCTGTCACAAGGGAGGAGGGCTAGAGATGAGGTGATTTGCTTCATGAAATATCACAGATGCACTGAAGAAGAAAGTTTACCCTTTGTGTGGCATTGGACTTTCTGTTGTTGTACACCTTGTTCCTTTCACAGAGACCAGCATGTGACACCTGTGTAAGAGAGCTCAGAAGTGTGAGCATTAATTGTGCCCCTGTATGTCAGTTTTCTGGTTCTGATAAGTCAGGCATTTGTAAATCGATCTCAGAGATTTACATATAAATAGATCATCTAATAAAATGAAGAATGAAGCATATTTTTCTTTTGACCTCTGCAATAAACCTCAAACATCAATTGTTTATTTCAAGTTATTTATTAAATGGCATGTATGCCTATACTACATTTAATGCATAACCACTTAAGTTACAAGATTCACAACGTGCATAATTACTTTTAAGAAAAATGCATAGCTATCTATAAAAATGGACTAAACTTTACTTTAAACCATAACTAAGAGTTTATTTAAAAAAGAACCTGATATTTTGCATGCAGAAGAAATATTGACAGTTATTACTTGATATAATTCACAAATGATTTTGATTTTCTGTACTGAGAATCACTAACAATTCTAACTAAACTATGATCACCTATTCTAAGTTGTTGACACAATGGTTTCTTACTTCGAATATAATTCAGATGTTTCCGCTGACAGCTATTTTAGCCTCCACGCTGCCACCAGGCGGCAAAATTCCTTGAAGGGCTTTAATTCTTCATGATCCTTTAAAATTTAACTTCCTCAGTGAAGAATAGAAAATAAGTTCTTTTCATTAATGTGCTCGAATCTCGCATCATTGACAAAGTAATATGAATAGGCAAGTAAGCTTCCACCATTTTTTTTGGCCAGGTTGTTGTGTAACCTATTTTAAATCCTATTTTGATCATGGTTCCTACTATCCAAAGAATATGTAACCTTTCCACCAGCATCCTCCCCACTTTCCATCATCCTACACTAGGTTAAAGCATGTAAAATGTTGTGCAGATAAAGAAACTATTTGGAAATGAACTAATTTTACTCACATAAATGAAACTACTTTTCAGTGGGATTCCTTGATTTGTATCATCCCAGCACATCTGATCCAGTGTTGAGTCACTGAAATAGCAGTTGCGCAAGGGTGCATGAACCCTTGGGTGTCTTGTTTTGATTCATAAAGTTGTCACAATTTTTGACACGTTTTGTACTGTGAGTTAATATCGTGTATTATCCCATATTTGCAGTACCTAGATGTACATGAGTCAAAATCAAGAAAGGTATCCCATTTCTCAGATATGTAAATATACACTATAGAAATGTAAATACTGAGAAATTTCAATGAAACAATACATAATCACTAGCTTTCCCTCCACATAAGTTTTCTCTAAACAGGAGCAGTTAGAGGTAAAATAAAGAATATTACTGTTGCAATATTTTGAGCTTGTGCTGCTTTTACCAGAATAAAGAATTTGCATTTTGATTTTGAATCTTTGGACCAACTATCTGTTGGGATAAAACCTCATCAGTGGGAAATGAATACACTTGAATTTATTCAGAGCCTAAGCTTTGATTGTAAATAATATGTAATTCCAAGTTAGTGAATTAAGATTTAGCTTGACATGATTCAAATTGAATCTATTGCTTTAGAGTAAATTGGACTTAAGCAGGCATTCTCCTGTTGTCTCAAAACCATCGTGGAGTTGGGGGGAGGGGAAGGGGTTTTTATAATGGTACAAGGAATATTAAATTGTGCTGTATGTTGAATAGTTGCTTTGAGATTTGATACATTCATAATTTTAATCACTTATATCTAGGGCCTATCAGGATATAATCAAAATATAGAATGGGAAACGATGAAACATACAATTTATTCCACTTGTAGAAAGATCTTCATAACCTATTCATATATTTTCCATTCATGTTATGATTTATTTTCCACTTGTAGAATGAATTGTGCAGCATCCCTCAATGGAATGACACCAACTATAACAATACTATCTCAATCATACACCTGCAACATGTTTATAATTGAATTTAAATATATTTTGTGCACATAAATGTTATACATGCATATATTAAGATGCAGATCAATAATTTCTTACATGATTTATTTTACAAAAGGAAGAAAATTGGCAAAACTAACATATTATAGAGTATCACAGGTGTGAAGACTGATGTTTTGTTCATACAAAGCATTTTAACTTGTCAATGTCACAAAATACAAAAACATCAATACAGATGACTTGTAAAACTACTAGCACTTCAACTTAATTCAAAAAGGCACAGTGCATACCTCAGCATCCCAGGATACCATCTAATTGTGATTTGAACAATCCCATTTCAATACAAATTGAAAAGTGTTGGCAGCATTTGCACATATATTGTGGCACAGGTGTTATCTGGGCAGGTCTATATATAAGAGCAGAAAAAAAACCTTCTCTTGACAGTCAATAGTATATATAATCAACCAATTTTATAGGTCTTGATAATTTTCAGAGGTTACAAGACAATGGGACTTCTCACTTTGTTTAAAAGTAATTAACTTAAAGATTCCAAGCAGGTTTAAATCCACAGGTATTTTGCACATGTCACAGATAATGATTTGAATTTGCCAGAGAGATTTAGAAATTTTGGTCTTTTACTACCATTTTCCATCACATTAATGTGTGGCTGCTGAACTAGAAGTAGTCCACAGTTATTATTTTTTATACCATTGGTATATATTTTTTAATTAGTATATTTAAAGGAAAGCTTTTTAGGAATGGTATTAGAGCAAAGAAGCAAAATTGTTTATTGCCTGCTTAAGCCAAGTCCCAATGGTACTGCTTGGTTACAATGTATTAGTCAATCCAGGCAGTTGCTTTGTGACTATATTCTATATAAATACCCTATGTTATGCTAATAATAGCCTATATTATGCTTTCAGTTGTGTAGTGTAGCCTTTAAATTTGTTAAAAGTAAGGCAATGTCTTCCTGCTGATTATTAATGCAATGCTCACATTCTTCAGCCAACTTTAACATCCCGTGCTTTGTAACAAGCTTGACCAATGTGTTGTATTCAACTGAGTTGCCAGAGGTATTATTCTCTTGATTTGATCTTGATAAATTGTGGTGGAATTCTGCAGATGCAAGTCAGGTTCTAGCACAATCAACTATCATCCATTCTTGTGTGACTCGAAATGGAAAACATTAATATGGCGATTGAAAATATAGCCAAACTGGAATTTTGTCCATTTTAAATCCATATGCCTACTCTTTACAGCACAGGACACCTTTTGGAAACTCTAGCCCAAGGTGTGAAGATTAATTGTGGTCTTCCTGATGAAGGGTGACATAAGATTGGTTGGACAAGGTGATTATAAACATAATGTACTGTTGAGAATTTGATCTAAAGTCAGCTTAGTTCAGTGCCAAAATTAATAGTTGTTTGTTTAAATCTCTAGTGTCATTTAAAAAGTTGTCCTGCATTTTAAACCTAGAGCAAGTTAATGGTCTAAAAGTTCAAATGTATGGCTCCTTTTCCATCCTCGGAGTTGATTTGCAATGTAAACTCGATCATAGCTTCTAACAGCACACATGACACCCATACCTGCAACAACAGATGTGCATTCCCTACCTGTGACAACTGCTCAGAGCATGTGGGTGACATGACTCTGTGAAATGCCCAACTGTTGCCTCTTGCAAAAGAACTTCCCAGATATGCAACTAACACCCAAAATGAGCTTCACTCAGAAAATCAAATCATAGCAGGAGGGATTATATATTTAAAAAAATGAATCATCTGTCACTGACCAGAATGTTTGGGAATGAATTGGAAGGGTATGTTGCATTCATCAGGCCAATAGACTGCACGAGGTGTTAGGGTGAGTTTGGGTGATCAATAAGGTCAAAGTTTTATTTGATTCTTGGGGGTGTGAGAGCCTTAGTTGTGGTCAAATTGCAATCCAGTATCACCGGGAACAAAGAGACAAAGGCAAGGCTGTTAACAGTGGAGGGTCTGAAAGGCTTTGTCAAGGAGGACCTAGTCCCAACAATGGAACAAGAGGCCATGATTTCCTTAACTCTGGGTTAAGAAAATAACCTATCAAAAGAGCTGCAGCCAGGAATGCTGTGTCTGTGGAAGTAAAGGTCACTGTCAGCCTGAATTTCTGAGCCCCTGGATCATTTCTGTTGATGTACAACTCAGTCCTACATTGCAGTTCATGGCTGTCTACAGGATGTTCCAGAAGACCTTCATTGGCTAAAGAGCTTGTTCTTGTGCTGTACTGTTCTAGATTATCTGCTCAAAGTGAAAACAGCATCTCCAGAGAGGGTGTCAGACTTCACTATCATCTGATACATCCCAACAATTTGGCCACCATGAGTTCAGTGAAATTGCTTGTTATCCAGAGTGTGACACAGTATGTCGCAGTTAGTGTCGCTGCAGTCCAGGTTCAGTGACCAAGGTTCAACTCTGAGTTTAGTACTATCTGTGGAGTTCGCAAATTCTCCGTGTGAATGAGGGTTTCCCCAGGGCTCCTTTCTAAGCAGGGTTGAGTGCAAGTGATGATCTGGATGAATGCAGAGCAGGCGTGAAGGGCCAAATGACCTATTCCTGCTTCTAAATCTTGTGTTCTTATGGAGGTTGGAAAGTTATGCATGCCATTCTGCTATTTACAAAAGAAAGAGAAGAAATCTGGAAATTATTAACCCAGAATCTAAGATCTGACATTGGAAAACTATAAGCCTATAATGAAGGATAGACTGACTGAATATCTTAACTGTTCAGTTAACCAGAAAAAAGCAGGATGCACTAGTGAAGGGTTGGTTGTGCCCCTGAAGAATGTATTTAACCCAATGCAAAGTAGTGAACAAACTGTTATTGATAACTGCTCCTCTAAATGCTGCAATGAATTGGAAACAGTTGCCAGGAATGGCTAACTTTCTGATGCATGAGAATCAGACCTTGCTTAATTGAAGAACTGTGATCAAAGTGAAGAATTCTTTAGATTATTTAATTTACGTCCTCGGTCCCACAACCACCATGTTTTCTGAGCACCAAAACTAAAATAAAACCAGAAAAATCCATTTTTTTCCTTTTTTGTTTCCCCAGATTAGTAGAAGTTCACCAACAGATTGTTTCTTCGATCCTGGAAATGGAAACTGGCCACATCCCTGTTCAAATCTGTGATCGGCAGCCCTTCCAACTGCTGGTGATTTGTCTACCCATATTATGGTTTTATCTAGAAACGCACTGACTTTTGACCCAAGGATGTGCTCTCTCACACAACATAAAAAATCATGCTCTGGAAACGGGGCAAATGATTCTTTGAGATCACCTACCTGATTTGTCAATGTTCCAAACCCTTTTCCTGTCACTGACCACAAGGTTTGAAAGGAGAAAGCTCTGCTTTTACAGGGCATATAGTTTGATTCTTTATGTAGTTAAAACATTTAACTTTCTTACAGAAACATTGGTCTGTACATTATTATTTTTAACATATCTCCAACATGGTTGGGGCAAGTAATGTGCCTGATGGTCTCCAACCCAAGTGCCATTTAGAGAGCCGCAGTGGACCCATCTCCTATCAATAGTCTGTATTGATGTTTCATTCAAAGCAGAAGGCAAAGTGATCTCCTATTGCATCCTTTGGTAATCCATCAAAGGGAATGCTTCAGACAGTTTTCTTATGCCATATATTGAGTAAATATTTTAATGGCTCTATATTTCCTATGGATAAATATTCTGCAGTAATGAATAGCTTTGGATGTGGGTGTGCTTTGAATACATGGACCAACACTTCATAGATTTTGTCTCTCTACTAGGTGAAAACAATACAATTCTAGATTAATGCGTGTGTTTCAGGTCAGCTGATAGTCCAAATTTTTCTCTTTGACATCCAGTTTGAGATTAGGGTCATACATCATGGAAAATGGCCCTTTGGCCCAACTGGTCCATGCTGACCGAGGTGCCATCCAAGCTGGTCCCATTTGCTAGCATTTGGCCCATAACCTCTAAACTTTTCTGATCCATGTACCTGTCCAACTGTCTTTTAAAAGTTGTTGTATCTGACTTGCCCACTTCTTCATTCTGCATTACTCCAGATTATAGAACATAGAAAAACTACGGCACAATTCAGGGCCTTCGGCCCACAAAGCTGTGCCAATACTGGCACAGGTTATTGGCTTCAAATAACATTACGGTGTTAACTTTAACCACAGGAAAGAAAACAGATGAATTGGGGGTTAACACAGGTAATAAAATTTTTAAAATTTTCAAAATCCACATATGTGGTCTTAAAAGCATCTGAGAAAGATGCAGGCGGGTTGTCTACTTATATATTTTAATGCAGTTGTATGTTACTTATTGGGCCTCTCTTCCAAACAATACTTGGCTGGCCAGGAGACTTAACAAGTGAGCAGAGGAGAAGAAAAGTTAAATATCTTTACAACGTGCCCAAAGGTCCTTCATACCAACAAGATTTCTTCAAGAAAAAGAAAATTGTACGAATTGCAAAAACATAACCTTGCATTGAATCATGTCCTCAGCATGACCAAAGGTGCTTTACAACCACTGAGGCACTTTTTTGAAGTATAGTTAATGTTACAATGTATGGGGAAAAACTTCAGAGCAGGTGGGGAAATCCAGATTTTTGAGTTTCCTGAACAAAATTCCTTGGCCAGTCTCTCACTTTGCACCTTTGATCACATAGTCCACCAGTTGATATCTGGGCCTATTTTTTTAAAATCTCATTCTAGCTCAATCCAGTTTGATTCTCTCCAGTTTTTCCAACTGATACTGAAATGATGAATAAAGTTCATGACAAGATAGACCACTGTCTCAGTAGGAAAGAAGTCCAATATGCAATCTTCAACAATGCACAATCCTTTATCCTTGTTGCCACAGTCCAAATAAACATTCATTTAGGTGGTAATAACTAACTACCTTATTTCAACAGCACTTTGATCAATACTGCATATCACCTTTGCAGGAAGGGCCAGACTGATAATCTGAATCACTTCTAAAACATGTTCTCCTGAAACATGTTTTGTTTTTAATAATGAGGTACTGATATTTTATTCAGGTATGTGAAGGTATAAATGATGGAGCTTATTTAGGTCTAGTTTCTGTTCAGATTGCTACCAAACACCAACAAGCCAATAGTTTTCTAAAATTTAAAATGCAGGGAATTACTTTGATGTTTTTAATGTATGTGACAGCATAATTTGCTTGAAATCATTTTAAAAGCCCTTATCAGTTCTGAAGACTCAATAATAGTCTAATTTTCTTATCCAATCAACATCTCATCATTGATTTAAAAATATTCAGTTCTGCACAAATTAAAATAAATTTTAATTTCTCTTGCCAAGAAATTCATACCCAAATCAGTGGTGCTAAATGCATTGTATGGTAGTGGCAACTTATTTAATTGTTTCTGAAATTCCTTTCCAAAATTTGGAAGCAGAGAACATTACCACATCGCCCTTGGTAGGATGAAATGTGCTGATAAATTTCTGTGCATACAAACTTACTGATGTACTGCCAAAATACACAAGTTGTTGTTGTATTATATTCTCTCAAGTCTCCTTAGAGATTAAAGCTGATAGCTTTAGTCTGATTGGTAATAACATGCCCAAAAGATTATAGAACAATATGGCATCCAGACACACCCTCTCACCACTCTATTCCTGTTCCCAACATCAGCTCCACAAGTGGTGTTAACCTCTTGGCAACCAAGCAACTTTGGAAGAGGGTGATTGCTCATTGGTTATTCTCTCTGACAAATCTGGATACTTGCATACAGGGGAATGTGAAGCAACTTTGCAGTCATATCTGAATCACTGAGATGTGCCTGAAAGATACATAAGTGGACCAGAAAACCTTTCAAGGTATACTTAGAAATCTAGTGTAAAATATAATTATATCAAAAAAAATTACAGAACCAATAATAGAGATCTTTAGTAGTTTGTACCAAAACATGCTCTTTCCTACAATGGGCCTGCATTTTATCAATTAACAATGTACAATAGCATACACATCACGGTCATTAGCAGCTCTAACTAATTAGCATCTGTGACCACTTTGAGTTGGCATCTGGGGACAGAGTCGACCACAGGAAGAGCGAGGCTATGCTCTTTGACAACTAACCTGACTGATCCTATGTCCCCTTCACTATCAGGTCTGACTACCTGAAGGTGCTGGGGATCTGGTTCGGAGGGGCTGAAGTGTGTAACAAAAATTGGCTGGAGTGGATTGGGAAGGTCAAACAAAAATTGGGTCTGTGGAAACTGTTCTCTCTCACTAGCTGGGAAGAACTTGGTCATCAGGTGGATATGTTCTCTGGGCTGCTGTATTTGGTGCAGGTGGGGCCTGTCCCCTTCTGCCTCGGCAATCACCTGGGACATAAACAAATGAACACCTTTCACCGCAGGTTCATCGGGCAGTGGTCAGTGTGGAAAGTCCCAGAGACACTGCGGGACAGGGACACTATGGAGACAGTGGGATGGTTCCCTGAGCAGACTGTCCAAACCATCTAGCAGAATGCTTCATTGCCCGATCTCACCAACAAGTACCAAGACCTTGCTTGATTGGTGCTGAGATGGGCCCTCACAGTCAGAACGTTCCTGTAACAACATCATATCAACCCCAATGCATGCTGCTCTCTGGACGGCTGTGGCAGGGAAGAGATGCTCATCCACCTCTTTGCAGACTGTGGATTTGTTAAGTAGGTGTGGAGAAGGATGCAAGGGTCCATGTCCCAGTTCATCCCCAGCAGCTGCAAAACAGAGCAGGAACGTTCTGATCTGCGGACTGTTCCCGGGGACACACACCGATACAGACATCAAGTGCTGCTGGAAAGTCATCAACTCGGTAAAAGATGTCTTGTTGGTCTTCCAGCAGAGCGAGATGTCTGAAAGGGAATGCTGCAGAGTGGCACAGTCCAGGCTGCAGGAGTATGTGCTGAGGAATGCACTGAAGCTCGGTGAAGCCAATGCTAAGTCTCTGTGGGGAAGGCTACAGTCTGGGCTCCTTCTGCTACTGCACATGGAGGGGCTGAGAGGGGTGGGGAAGCCCCTCTAACAATGAAAGACTGTATCACCCCAGGGGGCCACATAAGTGGTTATGATGCTATGCTTTTTTTTCCTTTTAAAAAGTTTGCACTACTAAATGTAACGACCATGAATGTAAAAGTTTTGCACTGTTTCTTCCTTTGTATATTGTTATTAATAAATGATTTTTGAAGTATTAAAAAACATAAGATTATGCTGCATAAATACTCTCAATGCATCTCCTAAGTTTTAACACTGATCTGCAATTCTCTTTCAAGACTCAGTTTCGCTGGGCCTATAATTGTGTATCCCTACTGGACAATGAGCTCCTTTTGCACCAATTATTGTTGCCAAATGCTCCTGATATTTACCTTCCTCCTGGAAACTAGTGATGGAATATGATATGGGTGCAATGTTCTCAAAATTGATGACTTTCATTGACAATGTGAAATTTGGTGATTAAATTTTTAAAAAATCTATCATTACCTTCTACTTCATGGCTACTAATGGTCTTGACCTGTTATTCTCTCTCTGGCCTGCAGCAATCTCTACTGAGGAGGTGACCAAATTACCTGGAAAGAACATTTAACTGCCAGCTGGTCAACGTCCAAGCTCAACTGAAATGAGTGTTAAGCACAGGATTCCTTTGTATGAAACGGACACCTGGAAAAGACTGAAGTAGAATGTCACCTTCTTATATTAGCAACCACCTACTAATCTGAAGGGACTGCATCACATTCAAATAGTATTGGGTTACTCTCCTGCCTAACAATAGAGTCGCGAGCAAAAGCTGGGATGCTTTAGTTGACAAGGAATATTAATCCATAGAGTGACAGGGAATCCAGCATCTGTGCTGACACAAAGCAGTCAGCTCATTGGCTGGTCAGAAGTATACACCTGAGATGAGTTTGAAACTTCATTATTTTTAAACATGTTCCAAGGACTGGTGATTTTAACATTGACCCCTAACACCACGATCATTCCATTGAGCAGGGTGGAAATGTTGTTGATCACCTTATTTGCTGGAAGTTCATCTAAAATCCACAACAAACCACCAAAATTTGTCCAAGTACAGCACCACTGACTTTATTAAGATAAGGCTAATGGTTGCTAGAAATTCAGTCATGTACGCATGTTTATATGAACTATCTGATCCAACTGAGTCCTGAACTCGCATGTGATCAGGACTTCCTTGTACAAATAGAATCACATGCTTCCATGTACATGATGTACCCATGCACAACTAATGCTGGGCAGTCAGTAATAACATCAACTGGCTTGCAGTATATGTTGGTGACACTGCTGCAAGATTGGAACATAGATACTCAACAGGGAAACGATGTGGACCTCAACCAAGAAAGCAGGTTGAGAAAGAAGCAGCCACGTAAAGTGCTCCTCAGTGCAACAAATTATTCTTGCACCTTGTTTGAGGATCCACTAAAAAGTCAACAGCTGATCCATCTCCATTGCAACCAGAAAGCAGCACGATTGTAATTGAGAACTTCCAATACTTTTGAACGTATGTTCAGGACCATTCTGATTCTATCCCAATCATGCTGTTATGATATTCAGTCAGGATTTGGAAAAGTAGGGTATATGTTCCCTTCGGATGATAGATCTTTGACCTCGAATATTAGCTCTGTTCTCTTTCCACAGCTGCTGCCCAACCTGCTGTATGTTTCTAGGATTTTCTTGTTTTATTTTGGACTCCCAGCAACTGTAGAGTTCCTTCATTTTCACACATGCTCCTTCATCTATCCCAAGATTCTTAATGCCATGTTATCCATAGGCTTCTTCCAACTGTGATTCAATGGAGGAACATCACTTAAAGAGCTCCAGCCATTGTGGAACATTACATGGATACATCATGATTCTGTCTGGTTAATGTACACTGCCATCTTAAAGGCCTGCACATTACAGTACTTATAAACTTTTTGCCTTGCTTGGACAAAATTCACTCTGCACTTTTCTGGATGAAGCAGTCACGGGTCCACCAAACCACACCATTGATGTAACACTTTTTATGTATAGTACCAGCTTATAGGCAGTAATCTTCATTTAATCTTCTTGTTCCCAGAGCTCTGAGACTTTATTGCACTTTAAGATTCAAACATGTGGCTTACCCGTTTTATTTTAATATACTGCCAGAGGTAAAATGTATGCTTTTCTACACAGGATATGTTGTAACAGTATGTTGACCCTTTTACCTTTGTAGGGTGCCAGTTGATGTGATGCACAAAAAGCACTTCAACTAAGTGATAAAAATCTATTGTTATTAAAGCTTTAATATTTTAAGCAGCAGTTTATACAGCTAATTTCAATAGCTGAATTCAGCTTGCTTCTCTTTGGTCTTTATTCATACTTCACTTAAACCACAACATCATGCAATTAATCCTCAATAACTTTGCATTTAGTTAATTATTCTAATATCACCAATTTTTGGAACATGATAAGACTCATGGCTTGATGAAATACTACCCATGCGAGGTGAGCAGGCCTGGCTCACTCTGAAGTCTTCTGAGTCTTGGACTCCAGGCTCCTTCTGAGTATTGATACTGGGTTTTTACATGCACCATGTTAATTTATATTTGTCACATTTGTACTGTGCTGCTACTGCAAAAAGCTAATTTTCATGGCATTTATACTCTGCATATGTATTCATACTTGAATACATGAACTTGAGTTAAA
>JARFYF010000094.1:32615620-32632080 GCA_030265395.1 Rhina ancylostomus | reverse complement strand
AGCCAAGCAAGATCCCACTGCAATTCTTCATACTCCCCTTGTCTATGACATCAGCTTTTTAGTGTCATCTGCAAACTTACCAACTATTCCTCATATATTGCCATCCAAATAGTTGATAATAGATGACAAATAACAATGGGCCCAGCACCAACCCCTGGGGCATACCACCAGTCACAGAGAGGATACAGGATACGGTTTGGGCGGTGGAAGGACAACTTGTAAATTAGAGGAAAAAAGAACATGTGGTGGTAAGAGATCACAGTTGAAGTAAAAAAAAGGCACAATAGGAGAGCGATAGTGGAAGAGAGAATATGATGGGGCTCCTTATACCCACCAACACCTGGCTATATTGACTAAATCGTAACCATGCACATTTTTAATATAGCTATTTTCTCACAGACAACTAAAAACTGGACCTACTGTTTCAAAATTTTAAAGATAATGAGCTATTTTATAACCTACTTTTAATCACTTTTATTTCCTATAAGATGGAGAAACGTCAAAATACAAAATGAAAAGGTAGGCTACGAGAGTGATAGAGGGCAACACGGTCATATTAGGCACTTGATGCAACATTAAAAATTGGAGGCCGATTCAGAACCATAACTCAAATTTTCATACATTAATAATATGCATTTATTCACCCATATTGTAACCTGCACTGGATCATGATTTTTTTTAATTTGCTCACAGGAAACATATAGTATTTACTATCTAATCTGTGATGACCTAGACTATTTCAAAATATATTAAGAGTTAACCACTTTAGAATGAAATATAGTCCAGTCTCACTACCTAAAGAAGATTTCCTAAATGGCACTTTAAAAGTTCAGATCCAAAGAAAATGGTGGAAATTCTTAACCCCAAAGAACTAATCATAGGCCTAAGGAAATGATTAGACAAGTTACAAGTGGGACATGTGGCGAGAGGCACTGCTCTTAATTGGCCTTCTGTCCATGATACAAACTTCCTCCAGCAATCAATAGTCAGTTTGGCGAAAAGGATCATTCCAAAACTAACTGCCCTGAGTCCAAAAGGTGATCAGCTGTTGGGGTGGGATTTGAATGCCCACTGGCAACAGTTTACATTATCACTACAGAACCTAGAAAGCTCCATGGTACAGTAAAGACGACAAAATCTATTCCTCCAGCAGTCTGCAGAGTTCTCTAGCTTGGGCTGAACAAGTGTAGTTCACTCTCTGCCCAGTTTCTGCCTTCTCAGTGCCAAATAGGTATGGGAAACAAATGCTGGTTTAACCAGTAATGCCTAAATTTTGACAATGTTTTAAAAATTAGCTCATTGAGTCAGAGTTATACAGCATGGAAACAAATCCTTTAACCCAACTCATCTATACTGACCAAGGTGACTTACTGAGCAAGTCCTATTTGCCTGCTTTTGGCTCATATCCCCCTAAACCTTTCATATCCATGAACCATTCCAAATGAGTTTTAAATGATGCAATTGTACCTGCCTCTACCACTTCCTTTGGCAGCTTGTTCCATCTATCCACCACTCTCTGTGTGGAAAAACTTGCTCCTCAGGTCCCCTTTAAATCTTTCCTCTCTCTCCTTAAACCTATGCCCTCTAGCTGTAGACTCCCCTACCCTGGGAAAAAGACAGTGACCATCTCCCTCATCTATGTCTTTCATGATTTTATAGACCGCTATAAAGTCACCCCTCAGCTGCCTCCTCTCCAGGGAAAATAATCCCAACCTATCCAGTCTCTCCTTACAACTCAAGCCCTCCAGTCCCAGCAACATCCTCGCCAATCTTTTCTGCACCCTCTCTAGCTATATCACATCTTTCCTTTAGTATGGTGACCATAACTGCATACAATATTCCAGGTCCAGTCTCACCCATGTCCTATACAGCTGTGACATGATGCCCAACTCTTGTACTTAATGCCCATCCAATGAAGGTGAGCAGGCCATTCACCTTCTTCACCACCTTGTCTATCTTTGTTGCCACTTTCAGGGAACTATGTACTTGTACCCCAAGATATCTCTGTTTCACAACACTTGCCAGGGCCCCATCATTATCGTCTATGACGTGCCCCAATTTAACTACCAAAATGCATCATTTCACACTTGTCAGAGTTAAATTCTATCTTGCGTCCCGGTTGATCCAGATCCTGTTGTAACCTTATACAACCTTCGTTATCCACCACACCACCAATGTTGGCGCCATCCACAAATTTACTAATCATGCCACCTACATTCTCACACAAATCATTAAAATATATAACAAACGACAGGGGACCCAGCATTGATCCCTGTGGCACACCACTGGTTACAGGCCTCCAATTTGAAAAACACCCCTTCCACAACCGCCACTGTGAAGCTGGTAGTGACACTTCTTAAGCTGCTATACAAACCCTCCACTGGTTATGAAATATGAACACCTGTACCTACGATCGAGGTGACTTACAAATTTTCAACTTCATGAAAATTCTCCAATGAATTTTTAAATAATGTTTGAAACAAGTTAAGCTTCCCTGACTTTATAGCAGAGCACTATGCATCTGTATGCTGCCAAAGCGAGAGGATGTTTGCAGTGGGAATAAGTGATTTCAGCCACTGTACAGGCTGTTTGGAGGTCTGTATGGGGATGGATTTACCAGCTACTACGGGGTTGCAGTCTTTTTCTGGGGTGAAGCAGGGTATTGCCTTGGGCACCTGGGAAGCTGGCAGGATGGATGACGTTGGACTTGCTGTCTGCGGTGNNNNTGAAGGCATCTTCTGCCAGGTGGGCATGTGTTATTTCTCTGCATATTCTATCACTCAGTTAATGAACTGAATGAGAGAGTTTTTCATCTATATTGCAGAAAATAAAACTAATAAATCCAATCCTTCTATAAATTTACTAAGTTTTCCTTGTGTAACAGATTTTACAACCAGGAACAGACACTGCTGAATTTTTTTTTCCTTTGGTGTACACTATGTTTTATGTCAAAAAAAAGCTTTCTTTCTATACAAGATCTGTCAGTATGAAACCTTCTCTGAGCCATTAATCCTTTTCATAAAAAGAGAAAAACCTCTGCACTGCAACAAATGCAGCTGCTGAATAATCGGACTAATTACCTCATAAGTCAATCCATTAATTATTATCGCCTTGATGTGCAGGTTGACACCAATCTTTTTAGTTGCCAGACAATCAAAGTTATCTTCAACATTACCAGCTTGAAATTGTGCACTATGATCATCATTTTAATGGAACATCTTGGCATGCAGGCACACTTTAAAACAAAACTGGTTATAAAGGTTGTGACAAACTGCACCCAAATCAAAGGCATCGTTTGATAGCATATAACACATAAACTTAAGATTCTAAATATCTGAGGGAGTTATTTTCCCCTCGGGATACAAAGTATTTTCTAGATATACTTCAAAGCCTCTGTTCTGGATGAATGATACAAAGAGATACTTTGCTCTTGTGCTTAATTAGTTTAAATCTGATGTAGCAAATAAATAGAATACTGAGCTGCAACTAGTTTACAATTTAACAGAGTCAGCCTGCTCTAATCAGTCACATCCCAAAGTGACCAATTGTAATGAAGAGATTCAAAGAATATCCCAGTTATCTTCAATATTTTCATTTTCTGCAATGCTTATGCCACATTCAGAAAGGCCAAACTTTCATTGTGCTTATAATGGGATTATGCCAAAGTCTATAGATGAAGTAATCAAAAAGGGCAGGTTATTCATTCTTCTCTTTTAAGGAAAGGTATGCAAGAAAGAACAAACAATCCCATAGTTTTCTTTTGTTCAAAATAATAGAGAAATGCAAGAATAAACTGCTTTTGGGAAAAATGCTGAATTTGGTTTAATTCCTCAAGCTTTAATTCATCCCACAATAGGCTTAAATAACTGAAAATTGGTCTGGCATGTATACAAAAGATCCACTTAACTAAATTCATTATAGGAAATGGAATTCTGATCTACTCTGTATTCATATAGGAAGTAAAAGATCAGCTAAGCAGTAAATATTAACTTATTGTAATTTGTGATTTACTAAAGGCGAGTCTTTCATACCTCATTATGAAATCTCTTGCATTTTAAAGATATTGTTCATGGCCCAATGAACTGATTATTAAAGCTATGTTATACAGCTAGATTTAAGAACCGACTCATATTTTGCCATGTATTTTTCCTATAAATACCAATAAAACTAAAAAGACATGTCCAAATCTTCCACAGAGGGGAATTTATAATTGCTGCACGAACAATTTTTACAAGATTATCTACATTTATTCTTCATAACTTTCATCCAATGCTGCAAGAAGGATCTTTCAGTTCGCCAGTCTGGCTTTATTAAATGTTCACTCTCCAACAACACACTTTCCATTAGTACTAATGCAAAACAAAAATTGTGACATCTAGAATCCATAGGAAACACAAAACTGCACCTTGGTCATCAGGTTGAGTTAATTGTTTGAGTTGGTCTTGAAAAAGGTATACCCATTCTTTGGTGCTATCTGGCTTGCTCTATTTTTAAACATCCTTTACTCTCCATGGAAATTTATGTTCAAATTTTCTTCTTGATCTCTTCATTCTCATCTTCTTAAGCTTTAATTCCTTTTCATGTTTTTATGACATTTTTATGTTTTATGTTTCATGTTTTAGTTCATTGAGCTTTCCTATGTTGCTTCATGCCTTGATGCCAAAATAGTTCACATTTTATCTCAAAATGAACTCCTAATCAGCAATTTTAATTTCAGATGAATGCTTCAGAGTTTACTTCTAAAACAAGCAATGGCTCCTTCACAGCCTTCCTATCTAATGTAAATTCCCAATCAATGTTCTGCTCCTCATTCAGCCTTAAAATCCACAATCAAATACAATTTTTAATGTGTGTGTTTAACCTTGCATCCTCGCCAGAAAAATATTTTTTACTATAAGCATATTCCTATATAATCAGAACTTTGATGAAATATTCTTTGGCAAATACCAACAGTTCCTGTTCTGTACTCTGGATAAGCAGGAAATGCATATCAAAAGTACACACTTGGAAAACCATGCCGTATAACTTTCAGTCAGCCTTTGGACCTACTTTCCAAAACAAATGGTCCATGTCATATTCCAAAATTTCCTGAAATAACCTCAATAGTTTGTACAGAGAGCAACTCACACAAAATCAGCAGCTATCAAAACTCACTATTCAACCAAAGCAACCATTAAAAACTGAAAATGAGCTTAGGTGTTATAAGGCAAAATGGAGGTTACTTTGATGAAGTAAGCAAAACAAACCCTGAATGGTTATTGTGTTATTAAATTATACCCATATGAACATTTTGTTTTAGCATGTGTATGAGAGGCTAATGCAGGATTAGCACTTGAGAACTAATACAGTACAATTTTTGTGGCTTGATATACATGAGCTCCACTAACCCACTGAAAGAATGAAGTGTGTTAGCTGACACAAAGGAGCATGTTCCAGGATAGTTCAGGATTTGAACAAGAGGACATGGAGGATTTAAGTCATGGTATTAAAGGTCCTGACTGGGGAAGATTCAAAGAGGAAGGATGCCCTGCACCCACAAACTGGGATAAGTTCACCTAATGCTCCTGCCCCTGTGTCCTTGAGGATGGCTAGCCTCACAACACCCTTGTTCATCATCTAGACCAATGGGTACATCAAACCAGATGCTCATGACCAACCACCAATCTTTGCAATAGGAAATGCTATAGCACCACACTTATTCTTTTACTGTGGTTAGAGAATTTCCACAATAAACATTGAGAGACTTTGAGAATGTCTGGAGCAACTGAACTTAGAACAAATTTTAGTTCATTTTAATGTCTTTCACAAAATATTACCCAAAACAATGCTTCAGCTTATGACCTTCCATCTTGCAATCATACAAAGAGTCTAAGGGAAAAATGCTCCGTCATTATTCTATTTTTAATTACTAAGCTTTACATAATCATCCCCAATTCCAAACTTGCATCCTCTTTGACTCTAGCCTTTTCGACATCCACCCTTTGACCCATCATTAGCAGTATTGCCTCCAGTTTCATATGTCCCAAGTCATGAAATTGTTTCCCTAAGCTGCTCTGCACCTTTCTCTGTCTCCTGCTACAAATCTCTCAATTTGACCAGGTATTTAGTCACATTCACTCATCTCAGGACCGTCACATGGTTTCCCCATATATCTGTAAAGCACATTGATATATCCCATATATCCTCTCCATCACTCAATGCCACAGGTGATCTTGCACCTCATCCATTGTCTTACCATATTCCAAATTCTGCATTTTGCTTAGTGTGCAAAAGATATATCAACTACAACCCTGAACCTACTCACCTGAGCATCCACAGATCTCTGGGGTTGAGAATTCTAAAAGACTTATAACCATTAGCACAAAGATATCTTTATCCTAAACAGTTGAGCTTCATATCCCGAGTTAATGCCCTCTAAATTCTCATGAGGAAACGGCCTCTCAGGATCCACACTGGCAGTTTCTCAGACCTTATGCATTTCAATGAGATCATGTTTTTGTAAACTCCAGTAAGTTTGATCTATTCTTACTCAATCTCCCCTAACAATCAACCCCTTAATCCAAGGATTAATTTAATTGAGTCCTCGCTGCACTGACTCTAAGGAAAAGATATATATCCTTCCTTAGATTCTCTGTCCTTCTGCCTCACCAAAGTCCTGTATAACTGCAGCAAGTTTCCCTTTGGTACTCCAAACATCTTTTATCTTCGAAATTGCTGGCTGTTCCTTCATACTTACTTCTGCATTTTATGAATTCGCTCTTCAAGTTCTCTCTATACACCAATGTTCACCAATTTCTCACTAGTTTAAAAAGAATTTGTATTTTCTATTCTTCCTACCAAAGTGAATAACCATACATTTTTCTGAAACTTATTCAATCTGCCTAATCTGGTCTGGGATCTTGCTGGTAAATGGGTGCAAGTTTGGGGCTTCTGTACATATTGCAGTCCAACTCTGACAGATTCAGAACACTGAATCTGGCAGTTCACTCTGCCGACTGTCATGAGAAGCACAATCTAGCTGAGATCCCCCATAATTACCCTGCCTCTCAGATCCTGCATCTGGTTAGAATGTGAAACCCCATTAGTTGGGAGGCAAAGGGGAAGCCAACTTTTTTTCCTAAATTGTATTGTTTTAGATTGTTTTTAATGACATGCAAAAGTCTTAAATGCTCTACTTTAACTTTTCATTTGTTTACATCAAATGTTAATAGTTTTAAATGCTTCTCAATGTCAGAGACATTTACGCTGACAGCTTGTGCAGGTGTGGATGAGCCTTTTCTGGTTGTCAAACTTTATGGGCAATTTTAAGGACCTGCTTCCTGAGCAGGCTATCAGGGGCCCCGCCATCATTCAGGCTACTCAATTGATATATGGCCTGCAGTTCCCCATTTTCTCTCTCTATTCCTGAATTGCAGCATTACATTTACCACCTTCCACTCTACTGAGACAGTCTCATAACAAGGAATTTTCAATGAACATCCCCCAAAAGCATCTGTTATCTGTGCCGGCATCAGTTTTAGAACTCTAGACTGTACGGCAACTCGTGTAGTGGATTTGCCAACTTTCAGTCCTCATAATTTTGCTCAGCAATTTTCATTCCACTAAGTTCAATGTTTAGTTCCTCAGCATTTCTGCTGCAGTGAAGAAATGTCTCAGCCAATTTGTTATTCCCCACTAAAAGTTCTCCAGATTTCTACTCTAAGGTGCTCACATTTATTTTTGCTAATCTATTCCTTCTACAGTGTTGAGGATCTTAAGGTTTTGAAATATTTCTTGCCAATTTACCCTCATATTCTATCTTCCTCTTTTGAAAAAAATTGGTCATCCACTGTTGCTTCTTAAGTCTTTCCTACTCATCTATTTTGTAACTTTGTAAGCCTATTTTTTTTAGATCACCCTTTACTTTGTTACATTAGGCACAGAGGAATCACTTTTCCTGTAAAGTGTTCCTATCTCAGTGGAATGTACTATAATCACTGCCTTTATTTAAACCGTATTCCAAATAATTGGATCCTTTACATTTGTGTGCTTGTCCTTCTTGTAGGTGGAGGATGACAACTTGTAAGGTATGATTTGGTTTCATATATTCATTCCCCTTATCCTTGTTTCCAAACTTTAGAAGGCCAGAAATGGAATTGCAAATGTTTGAAAAAGGGAACAAGGGTAATTCAAGGCCTTCAATGTCACGGGGCTGAATTGCCATAGGAAGTGCCACGATAATCCGCCTTGACTTTGGCAGACTAGATGTGTGGTTTACACCATTTTCCTGTTGTTTCTGTGACTTTTCTGCTGATGTTGCTACAGGCGAACAGAAGTAATGGAAACTTTTACTTTTTTACTTAAATCACTGTTGGAGAAAGAACCTTCACAGCCAGCAAAGATAGCTGCATGTTCCACAAGGAGACAGAGAAATAGGGGCAGATTTTGAAAAGTTCAAAGTTGAATTACAGAATAGACATCAGAATTCCAGTTGTATGATGAGCATATGCATCTATGAACGGAAAAGAACATGCATTATCATTAGATCTTTATTGTTTCCAAATTGAATGCATTTGTGAAATAAACGAGATAAACACAGTTTATAAAAGAGACGAACAACTTCTTACATGCTCCTTCAAGGTCAAATCTCACATGCAATTCTACCTCCACACCTCCTTGAATATAAAATGCTTTTTCCTGAAGGTCACATTGTTCCAAAGTGCAGCTTCTAATATTTACAATGTTTATACAGCAGCCACAATGAAGGAATAACTTGATACGACAAAACACTACAACTACAGTGAAGTATTTACACATAGCTTGTTAAAACATGAAATCCTACTGTAAATTCATACGAAAGCCTCACAGTTTGTAAGAAAAAATTGTTACATTTTAGAAACATATCACTGTTCTCTAAGAATAAGGGAACATTCTAAAGGCAAAACTGAAGGAAAATTACATTTGTTAACAAAAGGCTGTAAAACTACGAGAACAACTACTTCCATTTGTAAAGCATCAATAAGGTGGCAAAATGGTCTCAAGGGACTTCACAGAAACTTGATCAAAATTGATGTTGAGCCACACGAGGACGTCTTTGGAAGACCGCTAGTCCCTGAATCGATGGGGTAGGTCTTTTGAAGCATCTTTTCAAGGAGGACAGAAAGAGGTGGTTAAAGAGGGAAGACACAGTCATTAATAGTAGAAAGGTCATATTCAGGGCTGAGTTAGAGGACAGAATCAGAGAAGTGCAGATACCATAAGTTTTAGGATTGCAGGAGTTTACAGACCAGAGAGGTAAATGCTAAGCGGAGATTCAAAAATCAATAGCGAAATTTTTTAAGCTCATGAGACTATTTGATTGGGACCTCATATGCGATGGATACTCCTGTAGTACGTCATAGAATAGTACAGCACAGAAACGGGCACCTTGGCCCACTGAGTCTATGCCAACTACCAAGGACCCATTGACACTCATTTTACTTCTCCATAATGTGATGGAGGCTGCTATCTTGCCCATCTTTGTTTCCCTGAAAAGCTCTCCTTAGCCCAGGGAGGGGAGATGCCAGCTTCCATCACATCCAACAGGATAAACACATGGAGCAGGTGCTGCCAGTTCCAAACGATGTGCCGCATTCACAGAGCTGGTTGGCGTGCAGTCCTGAGTGCCACGTCTCAGAATTGAAGGGCCTCACCACTTGCCTCATTCCACCCAACGCAAACCCTCACAGGCAGCTTTGCCACATTGGACCATAAGTGATTCATTGCTGGGAAGCACTAGCAGAGGACCAGAAACTGAATCAGGTTCCCAGCACAATTGTGAGGAGGGAGTGGTTTGTGCCAGATTTACGGCACAGCAAAGTGCAGCCCGCAACTAGCATGCATGTTACATTTTAAAGTATGGCAGGCTTGTAGCTGTGAGTGTGCAGACTAGATCAAGAGTGCTATAATGAATCAATGTTCTGCTTGAAAGAGCTGAGCAGTGTACCAGTGTTCAGGTACTGATTTCACATGCAGCTGAAAGAGGTGCGTAAAGCCAAATCTTGAAATGCTTTGAAAAAGCATGGAATTCAGGGAAAATTGAGAAAGCAGGGAAGTGTACAGCTAGATAAACTTGACCATTTTTGGAGAGGCACATTAAGCATATGCACTAATGCATATATACGCAACTTTCTTCATGATAGGAATGGAAGGACTATGTTCTTGTCGACCCCACTCCTGTGTGTGCCCGTGTGTGTGTGTGCAAGTTGGCAGGTAAGTCAATTTCTTTAAGATTCTGCCAGAATCGAGGATAATTCAAAACTTCATAGATGTATTGCTTTAAATAAGAGAACTTGAAATGAAAGTCTTCAGCCATTTTATCTACTCCCTCAGCTACCCTACATTTTCAGTTCCTGGTGTATCACTAGGCACAGTTCAAATGCCTTTCTGCACAGACTACAATAAAATAACTGAATGTATGCAATGGTAATTAACAAACAAAAAGAATTTGTTGAGTTTTTTTTAAAAACCTTAGCACTTTGAATAATCACAGGTTCCTTTGATTTTTGTAAAACCCTCCCACTTTAACATCTTACCCGAGTGCTGAGACAAAAGCACTACTCAAGCCAATTCTCTAGAAAAATACTTACAAGCTGAGGTACAAATTGCACATAATTATCTTCTGGCTTATTTTGCACTCAGATATACCGAAATGTGTTGATATCCTAAATGGCAATTAAGGAATTTATGTTTCATTAAAAATAACTATTAAGAGCTGATGAAATTGATATTAAAAGAAAGGCAATGTAACACAGCTACGCTTCTAACAGCCATTCAAAAAGCAATTTAATGCAATAAGTTTTTAAAATCAAGAGAATACAGACAAATCAGTTTTGACATAAACTATGTCTAAAAGATCATGACTGCACAAAGAATGAGAAAGGAACAGTAGTCATTTTAATGTCAATTTCAACAGTTCTATGACTCCTATTATTTTTACTGAAAACACATTATTTTCAATTTTATTTCTGTCAACTGTTGTTACACCACAGCAGCCACACAGAATCAAACTTGAAATATAACATGAAACTTGGATTAGGTGGCACTGCAGAAAGATTTTGTATGGATTTACATTTTAATGCCATCATCTCCCTCTTCTCACCCACACCGATTTGTAACTGTTTGCTAGAATTAAATTAATGCAACATGCTAAATAAAAACAGAGCAGCAAAGAGCTAAGAGGCTCTGTTTTGTTTCATTTTGATGGGATTTAACCTTCATTTGGATTCAGCCTTTTAGCAGAGAAGCAATTGGGTCACAATTAGAACTCCAGCTGACATTAACCAGACATTATCACCTTTGCTATTGTGTTCCATGATACTGTTTATGCCAAAATATTGGCAGTATACCAAAGGCCTTTTCAATAGGAGCTTGAGGTGAAAAGCAGAGGCAAGAATACTTCTATTTTGTGTACATTTGACAGAAATAGTTGAAGCATGAACCACTGGAGATAATCATCAGAAATGCACAGTTGAGAAATCATCACGGATGAAAGGTACAAGCACAGAAGTGAAACAGAAACGGTAACGTACTACAAATCAGTATAAAGATTTGGACTTTATACAAACAATCTTGTTTTCAATACCTAGAATAGATTTTCAACAATTGGAATACAAGAAATTCTGGATTTTATAATACTCATTGGACAAATAGTTATTGTTTTGTTTCAAACATCAGTAGCTGGAGAATAGCCAACATTCTTCTGTTCCAATGAAAGTCAGCCCCAGACATACCAGATCTGCTGTAAGTCCAGGAATTAGGGAGCAACAGACAGCACTGTTCTGACATTATGCTCTGCCACTGCATAGATTCTTGTAGTGCAATCCAGCCTTGCTGGGATATCCCAGCATTATGCAGGGTAGTTGCCCCTCCAATCAGATTTGGTGCAGAACTGGTGATCCCATTCATTTCAGTGAGGATTCCAGGCCATGACATTGAGAAGCAAAAAAATAAGCCAAATAATTTTAACTACATATGTGAACATTCAAAGAGTTACAGACTAATTTCCTCCAATGTAATTGCAAAGCTCATCATCTCTGATTTTTCTCACTACAAAGCCCAGTACTTCATATATGCTGAAAACTTTTAAACCATTCTTTGACAAAACCCTACTTCTGAAATGTCTATGGATTATTAATAACAATTTTGGCCTGGACATTGATACAGTGGACTTGTCCAGTTTTGTAAAGGAAATTTGGACAATGGGCACAGGAATACAACTTTTGTGTTAGATACGTGTCCCGAACTCTGACAAACAGGCTAGACTTCCATTTGCATGGAGTGAAATCTAGAGCAGATGACAGGAGCAGATAAGGCAATTCAAGGCTCTTGGATAACAACCAGAAGGACGGGACATAATGATTCTGGGAGGTATCTTCATTTCCAAGGATGTAAACAAATTTAAAGAAATCATGAGGAAGCATGACTCATCTCCTAAGGAACAAGTAATGAGGTTAAATTACCTGTCTTCCCCCTCAAGCAGTCAGTGCCTTTCTTCAGCTGTTGAGGATTCCCCCAACATCTGGGAAGCCCTATAAACCACAGATAAACCTGCAAAATATGTTAAATGGCAACGCAGCACCTCATTAGACAGTTTAATTACAAACTTGCCTGCTGGGAGATTGAGTACCCATCTCTTATTAAACTCAGAAACAGGTTGGCTACAACCAGGTCAGGGTTGTGTTTGTATTCTTTTAAATTTGAACTCGTATCCCAACCCCAATCCATTCAATTTTGGGTGCTAAAATTTAGTCCATCTACAATACATCAATTTTGTTTTGCCATTTATGCATTTGATGCAATAATCTGAAAATCAATCTTGAGACATTCAATAACTCTGCATGAAGAAGAATGTTTCTAAAAGCAATAAGGCTAGAAAAGTGCAAAAACAATCATGTTTTGTTTTCTCACTTTGCATTTCTGATGAAAGGTCATCAACCTGAAATATGGACTCTGTTTCTCCCTCTTAAGATGCTGCCTGACTAGTTGGGTGTTTCCAGAATTTTCTGGTTTTATTTCAGATTTCCATCATCTGCAGTTTATTGCAGTACTTAAGGTATCAAGGGGCAAAAAATGTCCCTTGATCCAAAAGATGTCAATGAGATGGGCCCTAATGCATTAGCGCACTGAACTTTCACCGGCAAAGTTATAAACCCTGTGCTAGCTCCATTACTCTCGCCATTGCAGGGACAATATCAAAATGCCAGCTTAAAGTTCAGTTTCCTCTCACTGAGCAACCTCCTTTAAGTAAGCACATCCTGAATTCCAGAAAATACATGATTCTCTAACATCAGCTCCAAACTTGTATCATCCAGCCACCTCAGATCTGCCAAAATGCCCACAAGCAGTTTCACCTGAATCTGATCTCAGCCAGCCAAACTTGTACCACTGCACTACACTCCTGCATGTGGGGCATTCAAATTGTTTGACTGGTTTAAATCACATTTTCAAATGTCCAGCACTTCTCTTATCAACTCATATGTCTTAGCACCAACAGACATGGGCATGTTATTTGCAGTGGAAAAGTCTTCCACCCTTTCAGCATTCACAATTCCACTGTACCATGGAAAGAATCTAAAGTGGTCATCTTGAATTTGTACTATGCCTCAACACAACTGATGCGAGCGGTGAAACCTAGCTTGGTTCCGTAAAGCATTGCACTTCACAACTCAGAAAATCCTCTCGATATTCCATGAAAGGCCTTTAACACTTACTCCTGTAGCCATCCCAATTAACCTTCTTTCGTCCTCTACCGTCATCACATCAGCATCATTCTGCCAATGAAAATGTCAAGGAATAACAAGACGCTTAATAACAAGTCTCTTAAGAATAACGGTTCAGTACTTTTACCGTGTAATTTCTCTGTGCAAAGCTATTTTATGGTATCATCCAACCAGCAGAGGGAGTTGAAGAGAATCACAACATCTCCTAAAGTCACCTTCAGGAAATTACAAAACCAAAGTCTAGAAATGTGTCCTTTGCTGTTGGACTTACAACACACTAGCTAAAACAAAATCTCTTGCAAATATTAAGAATATGTGCCCTCTGTATTTTTATAATGATGTTATCTCAGTTAATGTTGTAGGTGAAATCCCTTATAAATTATTACTTACCTCAACCTTCACAGACTCACAATTTTGTTCTTCTATCTCACTTTGATATCCAAAGTACTGCTAGTTGCGCAACTACCCTATTTATGTTCTTCAGTTCAACCTGCATGGCCTCCATCGATGTTTTTTTTAAACTGAGGACATCATCCCTCACTACAACTAAAAGTATTTCTTCAACCAATATCTGCTGCCTTTCAGACACCCCTTTATCTAATCTGAAAACCCTGCATACAGGATTCCTGAGGAGCCAATTCTGATCTTCAATGCACATTTCGGTAAGAGCTGCAATAATGTCTTTATGTCTACCTGTGCCCTTAGTTCATCTGCTTTACCCACTCAAGCCCCTGTTCTGAAGCTTATGTCATTAGGCTCTATCAAAGTCCTCTGTCTAATTTCTAACCTATGTTAATAAATAAGTTGTTTATTGTTTCCAATCTTTAAAACCCACTTAGTTTACTGCCTTCCATCTCCAGCTTTGTATTTCTTCTTTCTGAATTATTAAATTACCAGTATTCTACCAACTACTCAAAAATCATTTACATGCAAGATCAGTAATATGAAACTTGCCCGACTTGATTTTATGGGCATTAATTCAATACTTCCATTGTCTATTAGAGCCTATTCCTTTTGTAAGCAAGCGCTGCAATTTACTCCATAATGTGGTTGCTAGAAATAGCAACAGTAAAATTATCAGCATCTGTATCCATTGGTTCTGCAGCAAAATGTTAGGAATAGTACATCATGATGTTGGATTCTTGACATACAAACTGCTTTAAATTTTGATCGAGGACTATTACTTCCAAGTGTCTGATGAAACACAGTGGTTAGTTTTAAAACAGAATAGTTGTCAATATATTTACATTTTTGTCTTTATTTTCATCCTGTTTTTGACTTGGCAGGACTGTATAAATCATGCCAACTTTTGTCTGACAAAATGGATCCTTAAATTCCTTAGGAGCACTGCCAAAATCTGCAGTGGTTGAACAGTCTCTTCTATTAAACAGGTAGCTCTCTAGTCTTCTAATGCCATCAAGTTTTAACTTCAAAGTCTGCGCACTGCTCTCCAGCTTTCCTGTATTGCAGTCCTGGTATACTGCTCCCCTCTCTGGTTAGGAGCAGGACTGCAGCAAACATCACAAACTTGTGCCCAAACCCCAAAGTATCCACAATGTTCAGGGGAAGCTATTAGTTAAGATGAGCTATTATTTCATGCCAACAATGTTGTCATTATCATTAGTAACACTATTGTGACAAGTAAAACAACAGTTTGATTTGAAATAATTCTGAACATTCAAATACCCTCCTTGGGCCCTCTTGGCATCTCACTTCCCCATATTCAGTTGCAGTAAGTTCTTGTTCATTTAATATTGAGTATCAGGTGACAAATCTGAACAATGGAATGGTCCAGGGAGACAGATGAGTGTGTGTGGCCTGTTTGTACACCAGAGAGGACAACAGTGCAAGAAAGGGCATCATCTATAGTAGCTCTGAATGATCTTGCACGCGAGTTGGTTGCAAATGAGAAATAGATGGAATCCAATGCGTTCTTAGAGAACACAAAGGTAACGACTTGGGAGTAGGAAGGCAAATTATTGCAAGTAATTCCCTGGTTGTGGATCAATAAATACAAACGGAATCATAGAAATTGCATGATTCAGATAGACAATGGAAAAGAGAGGAAAGAGGAGAATGGACTCGTCATCTATGTTAAAGTTGTCCAATTTGGGAGGAAAAATGAAAAAGCACCTTATCCAAGTAGTGAGAGACTGCAGCATTTTGCAATGCAGAGAGACGTGGGGACACCAGTGTACGATTCACAGAAGGCCAGTTTATGGTATTGGTATTGATATATTATTGTCACGTACCAAGGTACAGTGAAAAACTTGTCTTGCATACCGCTCGTACAGATCAATTCATTACACAGTGCACTGAGGTAGTATGGGGTAAAAACAATAACAGAATGCAGAGTGGTTTGATGGTGGCACAACACGGTGGGCCAAAGGGCCTGTATTATGCTGTATTGTTCTATGGTTCTATGGTTAAAGTGTCACAGCTACAAAGAACTGCATTGCAGCTAGACAATAAGGTGAATGGTCGTAACAAGGTAGATTGTAAGGTCAAGAGTCCATCTCATCATATAAGGGAACCGTTCAATAGTCTTATCACAGGGGGATAGTAGCTGTCCTTGAGCCTGGTGGTATGTGCCCTCAGGTTCCTGTATCTTCCGCCTGATGGGAGAAGAGAGTAGAGAGAATGGCCCGGGTGGGTGGGGTCTTTGATTATGCTGGCTGCTTCACCAAGGCAGCGAGAGGTATAGACAGAGTCCATGGAGGG
>JARFYF010000094.1:32556811-32567739 GCA_030265395.1 Rhina ancylostomus | reverse complement strand
ATAAAACTAGTCCTCTATTAATGAAATTTTATATAATAAGAAAAACTATCCACAGTGCTGCTGAATGGGGAGTTTCAGGATTTAGACACAGCGATTTCCAAATGTGACATTTTAAAAGCTATGCTGTAAATGAAATGTATACTCTTTAAATAAAAAGGTACTGTGCCTTTAATTGTGGAACTATTAAAATGGTGACAACCTTCAAGTAATACAAGATCAGCAATTTACGAATTAATAGATTAGCACTCAAGAACAGTAATGAAAACAAACTGCACAAGCTAATATTGAAAGAGAGAGTGTCCAATGAAAAATATTCTATTTAAAAACAGTACATTTAATCTCCAACAAGTATTCCACAAACCTTTGATCTACACAGACCAGGATCATCCACTAACTCCCACCTCCAGCACTATTTGCCACTGTACCAAATCCTTTCCACATCACACACAGCTAGCCTCCAACTGTAACAGTTGCAGCTCTCCAACACCCTCAATTCCCCAAAGTCTGCTAAGCTTCCTCACACCAGATACAACACCTACCAACCCCTTCACTGCAAAAATGCTGGACACAGACCCAATCTGTTTACAGAGGCATTGGAGCTCAAGCACAATTGAATTTTATACCACCAGGTCAGTGGATGCCCAACTTCTGCTCCATTCTACAGTAGCCCATTGGGCACACTAGATTTTCTTGGCATACCTCTTTCAGGGCAAAGCTGATTTTGTTCAACAGTGCAAATCAGTTGCCCATTTTACATCTATACAGATAAGGAAAAAACAAAATATATTGCTTTAATTCCCAACTTGGTAACTTCCCAACACGGACAAAAATTATTAGAGGAGGTGCGAAACAAAAAAAAATTTACACTTCCCTATAAATACAGGAGAAAATAATTTTCTGTTATAAAATTATAATCAGTTAGGTACCTATGAACATCTGATTTGGCACAATCACACAGATCTTTTAAGTAAGGTACACAAGTGTAACCAATGACTCAGTCTACAGTAATGTGCATGCATAACCAGTGATTGAAGATAAATAATCCAGCTGTCTCTATCATTCAACTTATGATGCTGGTCCCATTAATAAACAAGAGATTTGTAATGTCAACATATCTTGAATGTGTAACTCTCAAGTGCCACTGTTTCTTTGACTCTGATTTTCACTGACACATAAGATCCTAAAGATAGCTTCCCAAAAGGTTAGGAAAATGAAATTCAACTTTGTGTGCCGGCAAGGTCATGATTACATTTCATACTTGACAGTTTCTTCAGTAGCATCTGTGATTTACATTTATGCTCAACTCAGCAACCACATCTCCCAATACTAATCAATGCTTAAAATATACTGGCAAAGCACAACTAGCACTAGACATAATAGCCTGATGGAATAATCTATTCAAATCTTTACCAGTTTTAGTCACACCTTCATATCTTTCAGCTATTTGTATATAAACTAAACCCACAGCACAGTATTATTAAAGACAATAAAGTTTAGATCACAAAAGGAGAGGGGCAAATACTCGTGCTGCCAAAACCCAACATTATTTCCACAGTATCAATGTCAGGTATTAAATAATCAGTATTCAGTTGCTCTTATCTACTGCACCTGAACTTAACACCAATAGCAAATTAAAATAAAATTTCATTCCCTGGAATACACCTTCCCAAACCACTAGTAAACCTCACCACATTAGGCCAAGGTCACCAACAGTCCCTTTCTTCCAAAATAGGAAAGGACCAAGAGCCTAAACTCCCTTCATAACCTATTTCACCAAACCACTTCCTAAAAAGAATAAGTGCCTGAATTTCAAGTGGCATTAGCTATTAAATAAGCCTAACATTTTGTTTCTTAAGGAGAAAGCTTTCAGCATACATCATCACCTCTCCAAACTTGTCTGGAATTAAAATCAGGTACCAACTGATAATAAATGAAGGTAGTTATTACTACTCATGCACTCCCCCAATAGTTCTGTTGAATTGATGTCAAGCTGTTGTTTTCCATTTTCAAAGCAAGTCACCCAAGAAACAAAACCACCATGTTTATACAAGTGGTCAATGGACAGCCTTCCTATATTTAGCAACAGCAGCACTGAGAATTGACTGAGAAGTCTGTCTCATTCCCACACTTCTTCCAAAACAAAATAGACAATAAAAAGCTAACATGGATTTGCAGGTCAAATGCATTTGGAAATCAATTTCCCCACAGAGTCTGATAAGCAACAGAATATTTGAATTAAATATTTCAGGCTTATTTCTCAGGAGACTTGCAGAGTGAGATGCAACAAATAAATAAATCACATACACAAGTTGAGAAGTCTTTGTTAAAAATTGAGACTTAACAGCAAAATTTATTTATCCCCCCTCAAGAACTGCAATAGAATGTAAGTATGCAAAATGTGTTAATATCTCAATATTTGCTTTTAGTTCATACCTACCAAAAGTATCACCCTTATAACTCCTAATCTTTTACTGGTTCATGCATCAAAAGACATTTTTAAAAAAAGCATTATTATGTAGGTCTTGATGGCAATGCTAGCATTTATCACCTATCCCTAATTGTCCTTGAATAGGTGGTGGGTAGCTGCCTCCTTGTACTGCTGGAGTCATTCAATTGATGGAACACCCACAGAGAATCCACTCAGTTGTCTTAAATCAACAGATATTAATATTCCACATCTGATATTGCAGCACCTTGGCCAACTTTTGATGGATAGTTTCAGAATAAAGACATTCCCATTTACCCATCGATGTTCGACCTTTCACACCAAAGATTTTAAAATGAGAAAATAGCCTATATTCCACAAAAAAATAATGTAATATTTCCATACAATCAAAATGTTATTTCAAAAGATAACGGGGCTCCTCAAGGTGGTGTAATATTTTATCTAACTACTTAGAAATATTTAAAATACTTCAGACTTCTTTCCAATTTAAATCACAACATTCACAATTTAATGTATCCTTGAAAATGATAATTGATGAGTTGAAATTTTTTTCAATTTAAAGAGACTCTACAATTCTTGTACTTTGACTCAATCATCATTTACTTGTTTGAAAAGGGGCAGAATATCAATTTTGTGAATTTGATCAAGACCAAAACTGTCAAATTTGATCATAACAATGAAAACAAAAATAGTGAAATAAGTAGAAAGCAAGGGGTTAAATTATGTAGAGTTGGACCATGGGGATTTCCTACCCTGTCAGGGTGGAAGCATTGCAGATTTTGCTTTCACCAATGAAATTCAACAAAAGAATATAATGACAGCAGAATGAATCAGAGCCTCTACAAACTCTGCTACAAGAAGATCTGATTCAAACGTGGTTCAAATTAGTCATGGAAATTGCTCACTGAAGTACTTGAAAATATTTATTTAAGAAAATCTAAGAAGCAAACTCCCACCATCAAATTACCTTAAACATTTAACCTAAAAATAAACAGGATATTTTCCTTGGTGGTAGGATTGGTGGAACCTACATCATGATGTACATTTCAAAATCATGCCAACAAGTATGTGAATAGCTGGACCATACAGAGGACTGGGCTGGATCATCCTGGACCCAGCCTGCTGCCTGCACTCACAAACCATGGTTACCATCCATAATCACCTCTTCTGAATGCAGGCAGCCAAACCACTTAACCATCCCACACCAACGAGGCACCCTGCAAGGCACAGCAGGTTTGGAATGACAAGTTGATCGTCATGGTGTAACTCTGATTTCCCATCCAGGACTCACTGCTTGTGACTCACTGCTTGTCAAAGGCTATTGTATCAGTTTTGTTTCTGATAGCTGGAGACATTGAAAAACAATTAAAACTATTTGAAAGATGTAAAGAATAAAAAATAATAAATCATTAAAATATTAACAAATAATAAAAAATAAAGTAATAACTCAAGCACTTGCACTTATCTTTTGTGACAGGGTGAACAACTCCATTCAAATGGATGGGGTTGTCATCTGCACAACAGCACTCCTTGGTGTCAAGGGCTGGATGCGAAGTACATCACCACCCTCTTCAGCCAATGGTGTCACCTGAACTTCAGGACATTTCAGACTCTTGTGTTACAATGTTCGCATGTGGTAGTTCAGGATGTAATGGAGACATTGATTGGTTGGTAGCTGGCGATTCCTTGCAGGATCACTGACTGCAGATGAGTACAAATCAGTCCATTAAAATGTTCAATTCTCAGCCTCAAGTGAGCTGGCATATTCCTGTGGTACACTAGCAGAAAAGTTGCAGCCTGCTTCAATGCTCATGGTTTAGGCAGGTCAAAGTTAGGTTGGTCACCACTTGCTCCTGACCAACCAGCTAGAATTATGGACCATGGACTTCAGCCAAAAGGAGGATTAAGTTCATTTTCAATCTTCCACAGTTAAAAAATATGCCAACATTCAATATCCAGACTCACATGTTAAGAATGACATGTTAGAAAGTGAGGAAAGTGGAAAAAATATCCAGAAAAAGGACAGTGATGGGAAAAAAAAATTACATTTGCCTATGGAGTAAAGAAAAATAGAAATGCAACTCTACACTGGAGGTGCTAAATATCAATTCTTCTCCAAAATTGTTGCTACCTTTCTCAAATACCACAGTCCATTATGGCCACAATTCTACTGAGTAAGGTGAGGTCCCAGGATTTTATAACAATTTCGGTGATCAAGTGAGGCCTTAGGGCTTTAGGGTGTTTCATGTGCCTGCTGCCTTTGCTCTTCTAGGTGGTAATCATGCACCTGTTGAAGAAACACTGCAGCAATTTGCCTATTTATATAGTGGATAAAATCCACTGAACTACTGCTGGTCTGCTTTGAGTAGAAGGTGAATGTCTTAAAGCGCTGCTGGTCAGATGGGCCACATTACATTGCGATGTAGAGCAACCCAATTGTTACTGGTTGTATCCATCCAAGTGGACAGTATTTTTATATTGTGTAGATGACAGGATTTGAAGAGTCAGGAAATTCATCACTTGCATTTGAATACCTAGCCTCAGCCCTCATACTAAGGGCCATATGGACACTCCAACTTCCACAAACTATTTCTGGATCCTGACACCAGCATCAATCCTCACTTATAAAGCACCATGCAGTAATTTCCATAAACCTTCCAAAAGTGGCTAAAAGCTCCGAATTCAAATCCTTTGGGCTTTCTCACTAGCGGCTCTCCAACTAAGATGCAGCTCAGCACCATCAGATCTTGCCTCATCACCAGCACCCACCCACTTGCCAGGAGAGAAATAGGAGGTGTACAAGAAAGATGACACTGCATAAATCAATACCACTCTAAGATTGCCTCAAAGAATGACACCATGTATAAATTCGAGGTTAATACCAAACACCTCTGATAACATAGTCATTGGATTCTCCAGGAGCCAGCAGAAGGGAAAACAAACATTCCTATTCATTTGGTTAAGATCATAATTTTACTGTAGAAGAGTCAACAGGGACCTCACAACCTTACATTTCAGAAAAAGGCCAATGGATCTGAAAGGACAAATGCTTGATGCATTGATGAATAGGGCCATAGAGGACCTACTTCCAGACTTGTCTGAAGATCACTACACCGCTTAGAATCTATCATCTTAAGTTAGGAAAGGCAGACCAATTCCATCTCGTGACCTGTAGGGCACATCATCTTGCACCGTCCAATGACTGAGGTCAGAAACTGTAATCTGTGTCTTGTGTAGCATTGCTGTTTTAAGGCTGTACCACTCTAAGAATGGCATCCCATGACCAACTGCTGTGCATCGTTATAACAACACATAATGTGGGCAACTATAGGGTCTGCAGCCCTTGTGGCAGAAAGTCATAGTAAGAAGTGCTATCCTGACAAGTAAGCATTTCTTCTCTTTATTAAAGTCCCCTTGCTGTTAGTTTCAATTTCCCAGTATCTTAGAAAGGGACATTGAAACAGTTTTCACTTGAATGCAGAATGCTCAAGCCCATGATAATATGTTGCATGAGAGGAGGCCCAAAGCCTCCTGAGGGAATTCCAGGAAATCTTCTAAATCACCTTCTTTAAATTTCAGTAGCATCCACTAGATAAAGAACCTGGAGCCCTACTCATCCTCCTGTTTCATCATTCTCACACTCAACATATCATTTTGATCTGCCTGTCCTCAACTGCACTTTGCCATCCCCATCCCTTCATTTCTCCTAATGACCCTTGCAAGGTCTCCACCTTAAGCAAAATAACCCTTACTCTCTGTAGGTGAACTCACTGGAAGATCTCCAAAATAAATGCAAAATAACTTTTGAGAACATTAATGATGTCTTGCCAATAATATCCCAATATCTATCAAATGTCACCAAAATGCATTGTGATCAGAAACAGTATATGCCAAGGATGGTTTTAAAGTAGCACTCATTTTGCCATTCTTTAATTGGGGTCAAGAGCAGTATTTAATTGTAGCACTGAGCAATAAAATGGTGTGCAGCCTCTAGCAGACACATCAATTGATTGCCCAAATCTTTATGTCATCCACAGAGCTCCCGGTCCTAGCATGTGCTTCAGGTCCCTTACAGAGGAGATGGTGTCTTGCACTGAAAAGATATTCATTGGGTGTTTTTAACTCTTCATTGCCATCTCAGAGGATAGTTTGCACCTGAACCCATCAGACAAGACTGCTCTTTAAGTGATTAATGATTGTGGGCAAAGAAAACCTGATAAGCATTACTTCAAGTTAGTCCAATTCAGAAAGAACCATGGACATGTTAGGAACAACCACAGGAAAAAATGGGTCCGGTGACACGAAGTTCAAACTTACATTTCTTGAATTTACATTAACTTAGAATGTACTTGCACAATATTTCTGAGAAGGGACAATTGAGGAACAGCTAGTAGATAAACCATTGGCAATGGTTATATCCAATTTTTCACATGTTTAGTAACCCTTTCTAACAATTATGGCAGATTTAGTTAAAAGGTGAGCTTTTCCCACACACTTTGATATACTGTCAGTCATGCAAACAAAACTGGAAAATCTTGTGGTCAAAGTATGATGTACAATCAATAAATAAATTTTGAAGGGAAGAGAATTATTCCAATTCAATAATTATTCCAATTATTTGGAATTGGAAGGGAAGATATTTTCATAAGTAACATACTTAGTAGCAGTACCAAATTGATAGCACTGATACAACTTAATTACATGGTTAATTTATTACAGCATCCTATTTTTTTTCCCAATTTTATTTGTTGCTTCACAGTCAGTCATTCAGATGTAAAGCTTCTCCAAAGAGAATTCAATGTCTGATGACAAAAATCACAAGATAATTAGATTTTAGCCAGATACTTCAACATCTGATCATGTTGCTATGAATGGTTCTTTATACAAATCCTGGCAATAGGTCTGAGCATTGACTGTTCTTAAAAGAAATTGTTTTTTTTTACAAATTGTCAAAGTTTTAGTAATTGCAGTTTCTCAGTACATTATATACGTTGAACCCATCAGTATTATATTCCATCCTAAATCCAAATTACTCACTTAATTCAAGTTCCTTCGCTGACTGAAATTACAAGCAAGGCCTTCAGATTCTATCAATCAAAGGGCAATAGAGAGAGGGAAAATACTCGCACTAAAGAGGAAATTTTAAAATATGGCAGATATTTAATAGGTAAATTTCTTAAGGCAAGCCATAACTAATACGCTAATACGCAAAAACTCAAAGGACATAAAAACAAGAAGGCTGGCTGTTGGAAACCCACCGAACTTTAGGAATATGGAGACACGAGAGACTGCAGATAGAGTCATAGAGCTATACAGCACAGAAACAGGTCCTTCAGCCCAACTGGTCCATGGCGGTAAAGATGCCTCATCCACCAGCATTTGGGCCAAGACCTCCTAAACCTTTCCAATCCATGTACCCATCCAACTGCCTTTTAAAAGTTATTATTGTAACTACCTCAACCACTTCCTCTGGCAGTTCATTCTACATATATACCACCTTGTGTAAAAGAAGTTGCCCCTCAAGTTTCTTTTATATCTTTCCCCTCTCACCCTAAACTTGTGCCCTCTAGTTCCTGATTCCCCACACCTGCGAAAAAGACTGAGTACATTCACCTTATCTATGGTGAATGTCATGCTGGATATCTGGAGCAAAAACACATGCAACTGAAGTAGCATCGATGGGGGCAGGAGTGTGGGTGGAGGAGGAACTATGTTTCAGGTCTTTAGGAACACTAAATTTTCAGTTTGTCATCCCTGAAACAGATATTTTATGTATAATACTCATAGATTAATTTAGGATAATGCAGAACAATGTGGATATCTAACACTACACATCACAAGATGATCCAAATTCATCCATACTTTAACAGCAGATTTAAATTGCAAGGAATGTGATGATTTTTGTAGCACCAACTCCACACACCCATCTGCTCCCAACACAGCAATAACTTGCTGGTTTAAAAAGGTAACCATCTGATCTTTACTGCTACATATCCAAAATACACCAGACACTGGCAAATGAAATTTGATGAGCTTCATGCCGTTTGACTCTATCATTTACAAATTAAATTGATGCCTCCTGTGCTTGGTCTTTTCAATAAAACAAATTAGAAAAAAGCCAAATTCAGATCATCCTTAATAATCCATTTGGTTATTAATTTCCCCACTTATTACTATTGGGATATCAGTAAGCCATCATGTGAGGGAGAGAGGATGGAATTTAGAATAACCTGGCATTATCGTGAACCAGGTTAGGCAAACTTATTGATGCCAGGCATGGATGACTTCTATGTTGTTAACTACTTCGACATGCTCTGTACAGCAAAGAATAGAGCCAATATTCAGTGAAGTGTGCGCAAAATTGGGCTCTAGGTCTGCAAGTCTATTTCACTCACTATATTGCACGGCAAGTATCAGATCGTGATTGAAAATATGTAGTCACATGCGAATTAAAAGTTGTGCAATATGTAGCATTTTGGTCTGAAGCCTCTTTTGACAAGATTTGAATGAGAAATCATTAAAAGACCCAGGTTATCAAACTCCTTGGAGATTTCAGTTTGTATATTTCAATAGCCCAAAAGCATAGGGGCTGAATCACATTCTACTGCATAGAATGAAAAATATAATACAGAGGAAGTTTTGCCATTACTAAATGCATGCATACTCATATTTTATGCACTAGCAGAAAAGTTAATCAAAAAGACAATAAATAGTCTGGCTGAACATTGAGTGGGAACATTGCAATGCCCTAACATTTTGATCAGGTTGATACTATCGATCAATGGCAATATCCATATTTCTATTGATAGTTGCCAAAGGCCAACAACATTGTGTTTAAGATAAGCAACCTTTGCAGAACTGAAGACCAGTGGGGTTTTACACACTGTCACAGTGCTATATACTTGAACTCCCACCAGAAGTAACAATCTCTACATTAGTGAATGTAAAGAAAGAATTGATAGGGAAGTAAAACCTTTAAATATTTTATTACAAGTATCTTTAAAAAGGTAAATCAATACATTTACAATCTTAATAATTGGCAATCTCAAAGAAATCTGTTAAATTTTATGATCAATGAAAATCACGTTCTTCAATTTTGACTTGTATGCTCACTCTCATTATATCTTGCCACGTTTATTCCTACCTTCACCCAAGTTTGTTTTTAGAAAGTGGATATGCAAGAACCAATATATTTTCCAAGATTTGACATGAGCTAGCAATAGAGTATCCACATGCCTTTTTTGTAAGGTATATGTGCAATTGATTAACGCTGAAGATTTTCATGCTTTCATGCGGCACGGTAGCGTAGTAGTTAGCATGACTATTACAGCACCAGCAATTGGGGTTCAATTCCCACTGTCTGTAAGGAGTTTGTACATTCTCCACGTGTCTGTGTGGGTTTCCTCCAGGTGCTTTCGATTTCCTCGCATGTGCCAAAGACATACAGGTAGGTTAACATGGGTTTAAATGGGTGACGCTGACTCGTTGGGCCACAAGGGCCGTTACTGTGCTGTATGAATTAGTTTAAAAAAAACTTACTGTCTTCACTAATGACATCGTTGCCACAACTGCCAATTCATTCATTCCAAAAATACAAAGTTGCAACCTTTTACATTCATAGTGCTGAATATATTTGATGCTTGATACTGCACAACTTCTCAACACACAATCAGTGGATGTGATTCACGAACACTAACTTCTACTAACATTCAGATCAACTCTTAATAACTTCAAATACTTCCATAAATATTTCAATACATTGCATTCTTGGATAGATCTAAAACGTTATTAAGTCCACTTGCTTGTTGATATTTCCAATTTCCTTTTAAATAATAGTTTGTATTGTGAAGCACTAACAGCATCAAAACAATGTCAAATGAAAGTTTTCAGAATTAGTACATCATACAAAGTACTGTGCACAATAGTCCAATTCTGTAGTAGTAATCCAGTGATTTTGAGGCACATGTAGTTTAAAGTGGAAACATCATGGCTCCTGTCATTACTTCAGCATTCCTTTACATGCTGTGCTATTTCAGCCTCCTACAGCACAAACAAGGGAAAAACAGTTGAACACAGAATAGTAGCAGTACAGGCCCTTCAGCCTATGATGTTGTGCTGACCTTTATAAACTTAACAGACGGTCAATCTAACCCTTTCCTCCTACACAGCCCATAACCTGCCATTTTTCTTACATCCATGTGCCAATCCAAGAATCTTTTAAATGATCCTATTGTAATCACCCCCAGTGCGTTCCAGGCACCTAAGACTCTGAGTAAAAAACCTACCTCTGACATGTCCCCTAGACTTTCCTCCATTCACCTTAAACAGGTACCCTCTGATATTGGCCATTGCTGCCCTGGGAAAAGGTGGTGGCTGTCCACTATCTATCCTTCTCATAAGCTTATACCCCTATATCACATCACCTCTCATCCTCCATCGCTCCACAAAAAGAAAAGCCCTAACTCACTCAACCTTTCCTCAT
>JARFYF010000094.1:32352553-32366369 GCA_030265395.1 Rhina ancylostomus | reverse complement strand
TTAAATCATTTTCTGTTATTGTGTAATCATGACCACAAACACAAACTTTAAAATCATTTATTCCGGTCCTGGTCAGGAAGAGGTGGACAAGCACTTGTGAAGCCGTCTAACATAAATAGTTCTATTAGATCAAATCCTTCAAGTGTTGGGCGTAGTACTCAATATCTTCCATATTTCGCAGCTTGCTGCAGTTTATTCCAGTCCAGAGTGACTAGAAGTGAATGCAGGGTCATCCATTGTGTACAGCCTGTTCGATTCATTTAGTTTTTCTGTAGTCACTTCATTCGTGTAATTCTAAATTTCTGTAGTGTTAACTATATGTTTGGAAACAGTGTGCAGGGGTTTGGAAATTTGTAATTTAGTTGAAATCTAAAGGAATACTTGAAGATGTATGGTAGGCTAAAGGGCCTTTCCAAAACTCATTAAGAGCATCAGGCAAGTGTCAAAACATTAATTCCTTTGGTAAGGCGGTAGAGATTGAGGGAATGGGTAACTGAGTGAAATGAAATGGAGTTGAATGTGGAACATTTAAAGTGATACACCAGAAAGAGTGCTGCTTAAAGGATTGCATGGTAGCCCTGCCAGAATAGAATTCTCATTGTCATTTGTTCAACATCTTAGTGTGCCTGGGGGCTGTTGGAGGAAAGTTTGGAGCTTCAATGGCCATCACTAATCCAGTCTTGAGCTGTGTGCCACTGCTTGTACTTGCATTTGCCTATCAATCTAATTTGCTATATGTTGATAAAGTTGCCAGCCTGGCAGACCCAGCCTCCATCTTCTTGAGCAGTAATGTTAAAAGGAGGACGTTCTTTGACTTTGCAAATCAGTCATAAGGTCAGAAGTAGGGACGTTCACTGGTGATTGCACAATGTCCAGGCCTGGGCTGATAAGGAACATTTCTCACTGTGCAAGTGCCAGACAAAATAATACCCAGCAAGAGAGAGAGTCCGGCTATCATCCTCTGGCATTCAGTGGTACTACCTCCCCACTATTGATATCCTGGGGATTACTATTGACCAGAGCCTGAATTGGAGTAGCTATTTACACAAAATGGCTACAAGAGCAGTTCAGTGGCTTGGAAGCCTGCAGTGAGTAATGCGCCTCTTAACCACAACTACAACCCCCACGCCCAAAGCCCATCCACCATCAACAAGGCTCTCAAGTGAGGACTGTGATGGAATACTCTATTTGTTTGGATGAGTGCGACCTCAACAACACTCAAGAAGCTCGACACGGTACAGGACATAAGAGCCTGCTTGATGGGAACCCTGTTAGCAACCATTCGTTCACCTAACCATCGATGCACAGTTGGAGCAGTTTGTACCATCTGCAGGGTGCATTGTGGCAACTCATCAAGACTCCTTAAACAGTATCTTCCAAACTCGTGACCTCTACTAACTAGAAAGATGAAGACAGGGAAAGCATGGTGCACCGTCACCTGAGTTGGGTTAAAACCCCAGAACTCCCTTCCGAACAGAATTGCGGGCACGCCCCACACCACGAGGACTGTAGCTGTTCAAGAAGGCAGCTCACCACTACCTCCTCGTGGCAATTTAATGCTGATTCAGGCTGCAAAGCCCACATCCCTTCAATGAACAAAAAAAGCAATGTTGCCTATATCACATCACAGTCCTTCAAATGTTGTCATGTTCTGTCTTCATTTCAATTCTTTCACATACAAGCGGCCTGAGCCTTCCCATGACTATTAAAGCCAGCACAGACACGATGGGCTGGATGGCACCTCCTTAGCTGGAACTATTCCGTAAAGGTGGATGCAGAAAAGTGGCCCTAGCTGCAGAACCAACTGTGGTGCTCCAACGTTGCACATTTCGAGAGGATCCACCCAATTTTGTACCCCAAGTCTGTCTAGAAAGTTTAGATAGTGCTCTGGAGTGCCCCAAGGTTGTGAACAGCATGTGACAGGAAATGGAAGCGGAGACTAGAGTGATTGGTGTGAAAAGACAAAGCAAATATTTTTAAAACTCTCTTCCACGCTAATTCCCCTGATCATGTCACCAAAGTGTACTAACTAAACAATGGTCAAAACAGGAAAAAAAACAGAACCAGATGTTCATTGCAATTATTTTTAAAACAAGCTGCTGGTGGTAAAGTTTCCTTTATTAAACCACCACAGTCCTAAACTCATTATAGCTGCTTTAATAATAGGTTTAGTGATGGGGGTGGGGAACAGTCTGAAGAGTATTACAGTCTCAAGGGTGTGGAGGAACAGAGGGACTGTGCCTAAATTCCTGGAAGGTGGGAGGGCATGTTGAGAGAGTGGTTAGTAAATCCAGGATTTCATAAATCGAGGCATACGAGTGTAAGAGCAGTGAAGTTGCGTTGAAGCTATAAAACACAGACTAAACTGCAACTTCTAATTTTGCTCTCGCAAAGTTAGGAAGGAAGTGACTAGTCTGGAGAGGATGCAGAGAAGGTTTACTTGAATGGCTCAAGGGAAGAGAGAGTTCAGTGATGCATACGGATAGATTGGAGAATCCTGGGTGGTGGATCTTTAGAGCATAGACAGTTGAGAAATTGGATTGAAGTGTTGCAGGTTCATGGCTGGTTTAGAGTGTAAGCAGAGTAAAGCTGTCCCTATTAGACTAAGGGACATGATTTTAAAAATTTGGATGGAAGTGGGGATGTGAGGAAAAAGGCTGGTCTTTGGTTGCAGATAGAATGGTGCCAAGTACTTCACTCCTATGTCTTCTCTGTGCTTCCCGAAAAGCCAAGTCATCGCAGAACAGCATTAGGAGGCAAGGTAATATTGTCAGCACCCCCTTGAGATTTCTCATGCTATATTTTGTACATGTAGTGCACTTGACAAAAGCTCAATAAATGGTACTGTTATGGCTTTAGAACGTTATATATTTCTTAAGTAGAAATGAATTTGCATTGTTTCAATCTGCAGCAATGCACAACTGGCTTATTGCATCACAGGATATCCCAATCTTTATGGACGTTTGTGGACAAGAGATCATGCAATATAACATTTGTTTACCTTTTTATATATTTTTCGGAGTTGTGAAAGCCATCATTTGTTTTGACCTTTTTATAGTAGAATGTGTTCACTCATCAACATTCACTCACTTCTCCACCCACCTCGCAACCGGTTCTAATAATTACCGGTAGTAGAGCACAACTCAGCCTCAACCCTGGATGTATCCATCTCTGATCTCTGTCATTTTCAGGAAAGCACCAAAATACCATGACTTTATGGCTCAATTATTCCATTCTCCTTTATAATCACCATTATTTTGACTGGCACCACAGTTGTTATTTGGGATAAATGTACCACATGAACCTCTTGTTTTTCCTCCAGAAATGCTAAAATACGATTGAGCCTTGTTCCACCTATTATTCATCCTTTCATTCTTCTCCCCAATTGAAAAAGGGACCTGTGGATTTGATCAGAAAGTTGTCAGAATAGCTGGACGGGCCAGGTCTCTCCAAGTAGTGGCGTTGATACACCAACTTCCAGGAGGGGTCATTATTTTCAACTTTTACTGTGGTTGCCTCATTATCGGAAGGATGTGGAAGCTTTAGAGGGGGTGCAGAGAAGACTTACCAGGATGCTGCCTGGATTGAAGAGCATGTCTAATGAGGATAGGTTGAGTGAGCTAGGGCTTTTCTCTTTGGAGTGAAGGAGGATGAGAGGTGACTTGAGAGGTGTGCAAGATGATAAGGGTCATAGATCAAGTGGACAGTCAGAGACTTTTTCCCAGGGCAAAAATAGCTAATGTGAGGGGGCATAATTTTAAGGTGATTGGAGGAAGGTATGGGGGATGTCAGAGGTAAGTTTTTTTTATACAGAGAGGTGGGTGCGTGGAACGCATTGCCAGCAGAGGTTGTGGTGGCAGATAGATTAGGGACATTTAAGAGACTCTCAGATATCCATGTGAATGATAGACAAATGGAGGGCTATGTGGGAAGGAAGGGCTAAATAGATCTTAGAGCAGGATAGAACGTTGGCACAACATCATGGGCCGAAGGGCCTGTACTGTGCTGTAATGTTCTATGAAACTGATTTGCCGAACTTGAAATGTTGGAAACTGTTTTGACATGCATTTAAATAGCATGTTCCAGGATGTCTCAAAGCAGCTTCTGTGCATTAAAGTACTTTTAAAGTATTGTTACTGTTGAAATGTAGGTAACTAGATGGTCTTCCAACTGGAGTCATAGAACAGAGATCAGGAGCAGAGACTCTGATCGACTTCCCCCTTGTGCAGCAACATCTAAAGGTCTGGAGGAACTCAGTGGGTCAGGCAGCATCTATGGAGGGAAATGGACAGGAAGTCAACGTTTTGAGCCAGACCCTTCCAGCACATTTTCTCTCCCTCCCCCCCCCCCCCCCCAGCTCAGAGTCACTGAGCACAACGGTAGCCAATTCAATTGGCACTTTAGCCAAGATCAGTTGAGAATGGAAAGCATTTTGGAATCTCCTGACTTTGTTGTGGCTATGTGCAAATCAGAACAATATCCCCTCAGAACCATCTGAAAAGCCTTCGGTACTCTTCCATCTCTTGAATTTCTAAGAATTCTAGGTACTCAAGTCTGCTGTTCAGAAATTCTGTGGCTGAATTGGTTACTTCTACCCAAGTGATGCACTTCTTTGTGCATGTTGGGGCCGTATGCAAAATCAGCACAATACTATCAGCAATCATTCCATTCAAATTCAAAAAAGTACCAAACACTGGGAAATATGCAAAGGATTTGATGTAAATGGAGAGTTGGATGCAGTACACAAACTGAAGATCCAAAAGCTTCTGATAATTATCTCCAGGATTTTTCAGTTATTTCACTCCAGCAATTTTATTCCATTGTTTATCCCCAGGATTTCCAAAGAAATTGTTTGTCCGTCCATTGGCTAGACTTAATGCCATTGAACACTACGCAGCCTTATGTTATCTGCCTTTTCCTGACTACTTTTCTCATGGAAATCAGGAATGCAAAGCTTTGTGCAACTGTTCATGCAAATCTTCAACAGTCTAACGCACTAATTTGAGCAGACATTTGTCCATTTCTGCAGGAGCTTGTTGTTTAACCTACATGTGGTCCATGCAACATCTGAATTTTAAGTGTGTGTTAACATGGTTTGGAGGATATTTTATATGCTTCAAACCTGTCACTACCAAGAATACACTTGCATCTGAACTTTTTACACTCGAGGGATGCTTACTCACTAGTAAATGTTAGTCCATTAGCCGTGATGCCTTAAATATTCCTTCAACTAGGAAATAATTGGTCACTTTATGGCATCATGTTGAATTATTCATCACTTCAATCTACACCTGTTTACAATAGAAAATGACATGGAGTTTATTTAACATGAGTACCAGGCTCCTTAAACTTCAGGAGATTGGGAACTGCCTGAGGCAAATTCATCTTGCAGTGTAAACTCTGAAATGGGTGGGGCAATCCAAATGCACTTCAAAACCTGTTGGAGAGAGGCCTGACCTAAATTCAGCATAAGGCTTCATTCAAACACAACAAGGAAATAGCAAATGTCATTCGGGCTTCAAATTCTAAACAGGTGGTATGAAACAAGCTTGCGCAAAGGTTCAGGCACTAGGTAATATTGTGTGGGAGATGTGGGGTGGTGAAGAGGATGGGGCAAACTGGCCTGCTAGTGCCCAACAATAATAGTTCTTTGTTTAATGTTGTTCAATTATATAATCATATTGTGTCCAAAATGTAGATAATCCAATGGTATTTCACAGAGGCAAAATCAGACAGTTAAAACTATGGGTCAGCATTACTTGGCCAAGCATTATGTCTGCCTAGCTGTGTAATGTTGGCCAAACTGAGATTGTGCTTATCAAAAGCAAGCGTGGGACTCAATCCAGTAAGACTCAGGGCTGCTAAGGAAGGACGTACTTGTACATGCACTGTTTTGACCTGAAACATTCCTCTCAAGCATGCTGCTCGACCCACTGAGTTCCTGCAGCAGATTGTTTGTTGCTCCATGCTTGTACGTGCATTGTGTAAGAAATTTGCATGGATTTGTACTATGATTCTTGGGATTTCTTTGTTGTTATGGGCATTAACTGCACACAAGTCTAAGCAATACTCATGTTCCAACCTGCTCCATGCCCCGTCGTGGCTGGAGCTCCTAATGACATTCCTCAACTGGGAGTTGTAGAGTTGTACAGCATAGAAACGGGCCCTTTGGCCCACTCTGTCTTTGTTGACCATCGTGCCTATCTATACTAATCCCATTTGCCTACAAAGTAGAGTTTATTGTCATTTGCACAGGTGCAATGGAAAACTTACTTGCAGCAGCATCACAGGCACATAGCATCAGATATGCATTGATTCCATATCCCTCTCTGCCTTGTTCATTCAAGTACCTGTCCAGATGCCTTTTTAAATGTTATTGTTCCTGCCTCCACCACCTCCTATAGCAGCTCATTCCAGATACTAACTGCTCTTTATCTTTCAGATTCCCTTTAAGCCTCCTTCCCACCTTTAAACTTGGGCCCTCTAGTTTTAGACACCACTACCGTGGAAAAAACAGACTCTGGCGATTCACTCTATCTATGCCGGTCATAATCTTGTATATGTCTATCATGTCACCTCCAGGGAAATCAGACCTACCCTATCCAATCTCTCCTTGTAACATCCTTGTGAATCTTTTTCTGCATTCTCTCTAACTTAACTACATCTTTCAAGTAGTGTGGCAACCAGAATTCCATCTAATACTCTGTGCGTTGCTTACCAACATTTTGTACGACCGTAACTTGACATCCCAACTCTTGTACTCAATGCCTCCATTGATGAAGGCAAGCAAACCATAGGCTGCCTTCACCATCCTGTCTATCTGTGTTGCCACTTCCAGGGAACTATCTACATCTGCCCCAAGGTGTCTCTGTTCAACCACATTCCCCAAGGCCTGACCATTCACTGCACAGGTTCTGCCCTAGTTTAACTTCCCAAAGTGCATCACTTCACACTCGGCCCAGTTAAATTCCATCTGCCATTTCCTTGCCCGATATTTTTTTTTCCCCCCATTTGATCTACATCCTGTTGTAACCTTAGACAACCTTTCACCATTCACCACACCACCAATTTTGTAATTGAGCTGAACTGCCGTGAAGAACGGTGAAGCAATGAAGAGGACGTACTGTTTCCCCAACACTTGAATATCGTGTCAGCAAAGGTGGACACTTGGGGTGAGCAGCAGAGAGCATAGTCTTCTCACAGCACTCCCTAGCTGATTGTTTAAAGTATGGACTTCATTTGACTCTTGCTGAGAAATCGGATTGATTTGTTGCACAAAAAGTGAATTCATCAGTACCATCTGAAGTAGGTGAGATTTTACCACTGAGCACACATGGGGGGGTGGCCTGCTTTCATTTGCTGCCTATAGCCCAACTTTGTCTGGTCTTTCCACAGTCGAATCTTGCATCAATGTTATCAAATGTATGCTTTGTGTCACTTGACTCTGCTGTGTGTCCAGTGCCTCTGATGTGTCAGCACATCACCCCCACTGAAGCACACCATTCCAAAGCTAGATTATACAGAATGTGCTACAAAATCCCAATCACAGTCAGCAATCAGTTTTGCAGCTCAATTTAGTTGTATAGTGCAGGAAGAAAAATTGCATCATGATTATTTTTTTCCCCCAATTTTCTGGTATAAAAATTGAAGACTCAACTTAGGAACAATCCACTTAGTTCAGCCCGTCTCGGTTAATATGCATCTTCCTGAATAAAATGAAGCAACAATCTATTTATGTGGAGACAGCATCATTTAAGCTTCTGTACAGGAAGTCGAGGAGTCTCATTATTGCATTACCAAAAGAACAACTGGCCTGATAAGCTAGTTATTGTTATTTTCTTATCCACTTAACTAGGATGACATAAGTTAAACTGGAATCCAACTTGTGGCTTGGTTGTTTTGCAGTTGAGCAGTTCGAGACTCAAGGTTTGAACAGAAGCTTGGTTCGAGGTCTGTACTTAGCACTTCTGCTTTTAGCAAGTCTGGTAGTGAGGATGCTGCAACAGCCTTTGGCGTTCCAGAGGAAGAGTGGAAAACAAGCCAAGGTGGTCTTACTTAGTTGTTGGTGGGACAGTGTGTATGTGCTGATCATCCAGGACTGATCTTGGTTATGATGCCCTTGTTGAGCTAGAACTCATTGTCTGGTGTGGAGCACCAGATTTGCTGATCAGGAATGCAGAAGTCTTTTTCTTAAAAAAAAGATACTACGACTGGATGATGCCTTCAGGGGAGGAGGGGCTGGTGTAATGCGGGCACAAATTAATAACTAAGTGAGCTGCAAGCTACTTAATCCTACTAATCGGGTTTGCTGTTAACTATTACCACAAAACGAATGAATGATGGGAACTGCCAGAGAATCGGGCATCGAGCAGCTGAACATTAAGAGATAAGAAACCCTTTCTCTCATTACAGGTCATAACATACTTTCACTGTCTCAACAATGTACCTGATTCAAAGGCAAAGTTATTCAGCCGATTGCAATGGGCACAGGATGCCATGTTGTATTTTTGCCGGCCCTTACTACGACTACTGATATTTCACACCCCAGAAGGACTGAATGCAACTACACATTGCATCAGGGCCACAGAATATAGAAGAATGTTATCTGGACGCTCTGGAGTGAAACTATTTCCTGCATGTGATATTGGCTCAGCACTAATACCTACGTATGAGCTGAAGGAATACATAATTCCACCCTGGGTCATACTGATAATGCCTGTTTTTGTTTAGGGACATCGTGTTTCGTGGCCAGAAATTCTAAGTGATCTTAAAGTATGTGCCACACCGTTCTTGCGGTCTTACCGCCTCATTGTTTTGAATTACTATTAATGCAAAATAGTTTTTGCCTGTCAAGCAACAAGATGAAATTCTTTGGGGTTAACTTTAATCTAGCATATCAGGTGCAAAATCCACAAGGATGGGTGAAATGCTAACTTAACATCCTGCTCAATATTTCTATTAATTTCAGTTTGGAATAAGATCAGATGAATGTTATATCAACATTGCACCTCATCTTCCCAACTTAGTTATAGATTGGGTCCACCTTTTTTCTTATTCAACTATTGTGTAGGGCAGCTGAGGGGTGTAATGTAAGGTAAATGGGCTCAATGTGATTAATGCAATAAACAATCCAGAAAAAATTGTGCTCATGATTAGCATGATTCATTCTGAATGTAGCCTGACAAAAAAAATTTAGAGAAGATGTGCATAATATCCTTGCACAGAAATAGTTGTAGGATATTGACTTGTGGAGTTTGTGTGTGTGTGTTGTTTGTCTTTGGATTGCTGTACTGTTGGCTTACCAGAGTTCACCAGCTGTGGGAATTTGGAGGAGATTAAAGATGGCTGGACATGGTACTGGAATGTTATCTCACTGCAAGCAACGGGGGATTAACCTGCAAACCTCCTACACATTGTTTGGAACCCGTAAGTGACATGCCACATTTTGTTATTACTTACAAACATTCTTAGTTTTTAAAGCAGGGCAATAAATTGCTAATAAAAGGTACCACAACTTGAGGGATCAAAAGAAGAATTTGGTCATTGTTCGAAACATTTTGAATGGCTGTAATGACAATTAATATTGCAGGTTTAAAAAAAGACAGATATTGTTATTTTTGGGCTCTATAAATTTTGGACTTCTCAGAAATCTGCTTGCATCAAAGAAATTGTGGGATTTGTATTGAAGTCCAGTGAAGTATGGAGGGAGTAGTTGGATCCTATCCCTGGTGGAACGGAAGTGCACAGCCCTGTACTATTGGATTGAAACTAGCTGCAAAAGATCAAATTAAACTGGGAAAACATCTTCAGTTTACAAAGCAAAGGAAGGGTTCTACAACATGCACTGCAGGAAGTGTTGGATAGATATGCTTCTACTTTAAGGAGGCCTATGGGAAGATAAAGGATTAGGACAAGATTCATGTGAAAGCTAAAGCCATTCCCATCTTCCATAAGCCCTGAACTATATCCTTTACCCTGAAGAATGGTAGATGAGGTTGGCTCACGAAACATGGCATCACGTCATACACAGACAAGTGTCTTAGCTGCTCCTGCTGTAGTACGAAAGCCAGACGAGAAGGTGAAGCAATGTGGCAACTACAAGGCCATGGAAAATTGCCACACATGCTAAAACATCCAAGATCCAGTGCAGAGGATTTATTTCCTGTGGAAAATTCAACAGGAAACTTGATCTGTCCTTCATATACCAGCAGCTGGTGGGAGGATCCAGAGTCTAAAGTCCATCTCACCATTAACACCCACAAAGGTCCACACAGATATCATCACCCAGTCTATGAAGTTTCAACAGCACCAGCAATTCCCCAGCTTATAATTGACTAGTTTTGATGAGCCTGGACCAAGTCTTCTGCTTCATGGATAAGATCCCAGTTTCAGTACCTATGGTAATGGAGCATTTAACAACACCAGAGAAGGGCAAATCCAGTTTGAAGTAATATGGAAAACAGTCATAGAGTTATTCAGCACGGAAATGCTCCCTGAGCAGTAGGGGGAAATCTGGATGAGAAGAAGAATTGAAGGTACTTGCACCCAGGACTCGGATTCTCTGTTTGATTATAACTAAAGTTATCACAATGATTGCAGAATGACATAAAATAATGCAATAAAACCAAGTAGTTACAAACTTAAGTTATTTGTATGACTTCCATTATGTCAGTGAATCGGTGATTTTGTGTAAAAAGAATCAACAAATCTAATTCTATATCAGATGTGGTGCAGTATTTTGAGGTAACAAAAGAATGGTTGGGAACATGATGCATGGTTGGTCTTTTCAATAGTTGTTGAAGGGCATTTTGGCTCAAACATTACTAAACATCAGACATAGATGGTTGTGTGGTTGAATGACGTGCTGGAGGGTATCAGTACACAGTATAGGCTGACTCAACACCAATGTATGTTGTCATTGAGGGGCACCATCAACATCAAGGAGATAAAGATGGAATCTGAAATGCATTCAGAGTGCAAGACAGCTTCTGACTCCTACTTGCAGCAACCATTCAACACAACTTGCAACCCAAAGGATTGAAACCATACACTATAGTCCCAACCAAAAATGATACTGCTGCACTTTTCTCCCTCCCTTCCCCAACCCCTTTCCCTTGTTAAAAGTTCCTCACCCTAAACCATTGGTGTTGCTTCTCTTCTCACAGATGCAGCCTGACCCATTGAGTATTTCCAACATTTTCTGGTTTTGCCCTCATAAGTGCCAGTTGCTTATAAAAAAGGAAGTTAAATTCTGGCTGCCGTTTTAAAGCACTTTGCACAATAAGCCATAGAAGTGCTTTTGGAATAGTTTTCAAAAATAGTTACAGAATTAGCATTGTTTACTTTTGTTGAATTTAGATTTGGCATGATATAAGAGTTTGTACTCTGAATAGAGTGTTGAGTATTGGCAAAAGCATTCCAGCCATGAAGCTTGAATTTTTGTAATCATGTCTCTGCTGTTATTTTAATTCCAATTTAGATGGTTACATTCAAGTGTAGACTCTCTTAATAGTAAATAATCAAGCTGCTCTGTTAAATATTCCAAATGTTAACCTGACTGACTTCAGACTATAGAGGCTGATTTCAGGTCCAACGTCTGGAAATTGATTCTATCCACAGCATTTTAAAAGGACAGTTGTAGCATTACAAAGGTTCAAATGAATGCTCATCAGAAAAATAGACAAATACAGCAAATGAATACGTTTTACTCAATCCTGTGCTATTCAATATCTGGATTTGAGTTGGCAAGCAATGTTGTCACCATGAAATGACCACAGGGAAGCAGTAATGTACCAAAAATCAGTAAAAAGAAACCAGCCAAATCTGAAACAAATTTATTAATCATTGAAATACTAAGCATTTTTCATGAATGAACAGGCAGTTCCAGTGGTGGTTTATGATCGATGATTCCTCTGTCTGCTGCTGGAATCAAATTATCCCAAAGGGGGACAAATCAATACACAGCATGGAGAATCTGTGGACTAATGTCCCTATATCAGATGAAAAACCTTAGAGACCTGGAGAACAATGTTGTGCAAGAGTCTATTAAATGTTTCTCTCACTTAGAAGATCCAACTCCCTCCTTTCATATATTTAATTCAACAAACAGTAGTACTTATTCCGATATGTTCAACATATGAAAAATTTGCTGATTTATTTTATTGAGTTTTTAGAGATCTACTGCACATCAGCACGAAAGGTCTTTTTCCAAAACTTTTGTTGCATCATAGTTTTAGCCCTTTATTCAGCAGGAATAGAGTGGGGAAAGCATTATAATGCAGCAACTCCATTGCCTGCTCTATAGTCGCTAATCTGCCATTGGCTTGGGGGCAGATGAGTCCCAAGCTGCTGTGTGGAATTGCCACCTGCTACTGCTAACCTCCTTTGGGAGTTGATCTTGGTCCTGTGGGTTGGAAGGAAATTGGCAATGTTGTTGTTCCATGGTAAGAGGTGTATTTAAATTTTCTGGTACAATGCTCCATGAGTATCTTAATTTGGTTCCATCGCTTTAGAAATGAAATGGGATTTGCCAAGAAGCAACAGTAATGTTCAATATAAAGATAAACTAAGATGAGGACATCACCTGCATTGAGCAGACAGTTTGGAATATTTGCTGAAAACAGTAATGATTGTTCTACTCTTTTTAACGAAAGTGGAGACGGACAAGAATTGATTTTCTACTGATAAAATATAAAAATACTGTGAACTACAAAATGCCAAGGGCATTTGAGAATTATGAAAAAATAATCATGATGCAATATACTTGCCTCATGCAGAAAAAAAACAATATCATACTTTAGCTTCCTTCTGCAAAACTTGCCACATTGACGCCAACAAAATCAAACTGTGGTAAGGATCCCTTTAAGAGAACACAAGACCAATCTCTTTGACAGCTGAACTATCTGCAAGAGGGCTAGCATTACTGAACTGAGCAAGCTAATTAATTAGCATTAAATTACTATAGATCAAGAAACTGTTTGCAAATACTGAATTTTACTGCATCCCATACAATCCGAGGAAATAAGTGAAATTTCAAGCCAAGTGCTGAATATGTTTCTCTTAAAATTCTGATTGGAGGGAATCTGTGCTAATTGGATCAGACAAAGTGACTTTGGTTATTTTGAAGCTTCCTTGATATAATCCAATTTCCTTTCAGGATAAGATTATCCACAAAGTTTTATCAAGGAATCTGTCTGTCCCGTAGTATGGGTGCTTGTTGTTGAAACGTGTTGGTACTATTTTTAATCTTCATATTATCTGATCTAGGCAGGGCTTCACATTCATGCTATTTTATGAGGGAATGAGAAGCACCCAACATCTGGCAGCCTGTCATAAATTCACCCCGTGGGGGAGTGATAGACATCAGATGCCAGCTGGTCACACCATACATCCGCTGCCCATGGTGGTAGATTTGATTTAGTCTCAGCAAGATGTACCTCCTGAATTCAACCTTTGTCAATACTCACTAAAAACAGCTTGCAAACTCCTTTTTAAAGTCGTTAAGACAACCCAGGGCACTTCATAGGAGTATTAACAAACGAAGTTTAACATATTGATTCACATATGACGACCAAAGGTTTTTTTTAAAGGGATTGAGTTTGAGAATTGCCTTTAAGGAAGGGGGGAGACTTCAGAGGAAAATTCTAAGCTGGCTTGGGGAAATGTAAGTATGAGTGCCAAGGGTGGACGGTTGGATGAAAAACTCTGAAGCTGGAGGAACTCAGCAGGCCAGGCAGCATCCGTGGAGAAAAGCAGGTGATCAACGTTTCTGGTCAGGACCCTTCAGCACTGAAGATGGGAAAAGGGGAAACCCAAT
>JARFYF010000094.1:32190152-32201576 GCA_030265395.1 Rhina ancylostomus | reverse complement strand
TTTAACCCCCCCCCCCCCCCCCCGGTACTCCTGTGATTTATTCTATCTCCTACATGTTAATATGGAACTGTATAGCACAGGAACAGGCCTTTCGGCCCACAATGGCTGTGCTAACCATGATGCTAATTCAAACTAATCTCATCTGGTTGAACGTGGTCTATATCCCTCCATTCCCTGCCTGTCTAAATACTACTTAAACTTTGCTATTGTATCTGCTTCCACCACTTCCCCTAGCAGCACATTTCAGACACCTACCATCAGCTTCCCTTTGATTCTTTTTACCATTAACCTGCACTAAGAGGTAATGTACTGTAGTCAATTAACCTCTCCACACGCTTTTGGGATGTGGGAGGAAACTAGAGGACCCAGAGGAAAACCCATGCAGTCATGGAGAGTGTGTGAAAATTGGATACCTAACCTGAAGAGGACTAACTTAAATTCATTGCAAAACCTAAATAACTGCATCACTCCTAATCCTCTTGTGTTAAGACACCTAAATGAATGACTGATTCCAGATCTTCCTGCATGGTTGATTAAGTTTTGATTACAATCTTGGCAATGACTAATCATCCTCAGTCTGCCTTTAGAAGCAGTTCCGATATTATTGGGCTATTTATAACAATGGGGTGGGATATCAGAGAGAAGAAGACTCAATCACCATTTAATGCTTCACAGCAGTGGGGAAAAAAAAGACAGCTATTCACTCCATAAAATGTACTGTTACCACATCTTGTCACATTGGCAAAACTGAGCAAATGGGATGATTTGACAGTATGGGCAGTCTGGTGTTGAAGATGAAAAGAGCGATAGTGCGAGTAATTTTGGATCATTTAATCCATTTAGTACTATCTAGTTAACTTATCATTTTGCTCAGCAATGAAGATCCCAGTTTTAATTTGCAATCTGTGGAGCAAAGATATATCAAGGGTACTGGAAGTAACTATCTCAGGGCATTGTGTCATTTGTTTAGAAACTGGGGATATCAGTCACGGGATTAAGCGACAGATCCAACTGTTAACCTGTCTATTTTATTTATTCTGACCAACTTCCTGTGCATTTTGAACATTATTTTACTTGACGTTCCAACTTGTCCGTTATTGCTGCTTAGGAAGCAATACAAAATGCCTTTGTGTTTGCAGCAGCCAGAAAATGTAAAGTTAGTGGATGATGAATACTACAGTAGATCAATCGTAAAGGGAACAATGATATTTCACATCCATCTTCTAATGAAGAATTCTGCTCTTTATTCTACCTATTTTTCAGTAATGAAAATGCAAGGGAAGAACTGAAGAAACTCCCAGCCCTTCCCACTCGAGCATTGCAGGAACATCCATCACTTGCGTATTGGTGAGTTGGTTAAAACTACAAGGGGACAAAGGACAATTGATGGGAAATTCAAGACCCTCTTGGATGCATAAATCATTGCAAAGGCATTCATAGGTAGAAATATCAAATATGAAGTTTCCAAGCCCAAGTTTAGTTGTGCATAAAGCCGATCATAATTTTGTTTCATTGTATTTTATTGCACTGGGTGGCCTACAGTACATTGACGGTATTACCAGCATCCCAACTTACCCGACATTAGTATAATACTATGGTGCATGGCGATGTAAGAAACTTATTCAATTGGTTCAATGAAAACTGTTGGATTAATGAGACCATTTGTCAGGATAACTGACAACTTTACTGGTATTTCAAAATTAGTTACTATATGGTGGCATAAATTTGTTTTTTCTCCTTTGTCTCATTTATAAGGATTTCAGTGTAGAGTTCCAGGTATTATTGCAGTCATTAGAGCTTCCGTTCAACATTTTGTTTTTACCTTTTGGTTTAAATTGGAGGGTTTTTTCCCACTTCTATGTGTGTCAAAAAGACAGTATTTTCAGTTAGCAAAAACCTTTACTCGGGCTTCATTGTCTTTCAGTCTTTAAAAAGTACAATCAAGTGGAATAGCAAATACAGCTGAATTTGGGCTTAACCTTTAACCGCTTTCTCAACAGAATAGCTTTCTTTCATGTAATAGCACAAGGGAATTGGTTACAAGGAAATAAGTGGGGAATGAGACCATTAGGAATGGTGTGGAGGCTAAAAAATTGGGATTGTTATAAATGGGTACTTGATGGTCAGGGTGGAGATGGTGGGCTGAAAAGCTTGTTCCTGTGCTGTGTGACTCTCTGACCTTTTGTTTATGTCAATTTTCACCCATGCTTTACCCTTCTGGCACCTTTATCCATTGAGTAATGCATCTTGCTTGAGCCTGGCTTTCTAGCACAGCTACTAATCTGTTATTTTATCCAGCATAGCATAATCAGCCAAACCCCATTTGGATTACTGTCTTCATTCCTATCTCGCCAAACCTGACAGATTCAAACAGGACCATTCTGAGAAGCACCATTTTGACATTTCAGACTCTCATTGGTCTGCACCAAAGTCTCTCCTTGTTTTATGGTTCCAAACTGAGCTTAATGATGGCAGATTCCTCCTTTACTCCTGTTTCTTCACTCTGACTTTCATGTTCCTACTCTTGGATCTGTTCACACTGACTGTTTCAGTCTTCAAAATGGATTACCAAGATCATTCTGACTGTGCATCTGAGTAATTTGCCCCTAATTGGAAAGAACATGGACTGCAATTCTCCATGTCAGCCACGTTCTGTTTTGTTCTGCAAACTGGGCCAGATGCCATATTACTTTATAGTCATAATGGTGAGCTACTTTAAGTGGGCAGATGGAAGCTGCTTCTGGTTTCTCTGACATCGTAACAGTTCCTTCTACCTTTTGCAGTCAAATGTCCCATGGTTTTCTAACCTCCAAGGTTCCCATGTTTAACTAATTTCCTGCCAAAATTGCCCTTAATGCACCTATGATCCTGATACAGCTGATGCCAACTTTAACTATAGTCTTTTTTTTAAAGAGGCATTTCCATCGAAATCACAATAAGCATGGCCTTCTCAGAAGTATTACCTGTTAGAGTTTGGCTTGTATTTACTCATCTCTTAACCTGCATACTGATCCATCCCTAGCATCTAAAAAAAAATTCTGAAATTAGTGCCTCAGGTTGACAGTGCATTTCCCAACTGCCGCTTCCGATATTTCAGATGATGCAGTGTTAGCTTTACAACAATTTCATCATATAAGATGTCATTTGCACTCCATGGTGCCAACAGATTGCTGGGATTGCTTAGTTATTGGAGCCCTCCTCTACTACTAACAGGGTATCTCCCCTGTTCTTGGAACATTGCATTTGTTGACTGTTGTCTTTGCAATATTGGTAGCTTTGAAGATCATGCCCAAATAAATGCTACTTTATTATATTTTTTGAACGTTCCAACATATTCAATCTGTCATTTGTATTATCTTACCTGTAGCTCTTCTTTTGGACGTGCCAATCCTATTATAGTTTGAAAAAGTCTTCTATTTCAAAATGGGTTAGCAAATTTACAAACTCGCCCATTTTCTTTATAGCTGGGGACTTCAGTGTATCTTATTGGTGTTCCTCTGAGCAGAATATCACTTTCACTCTCACTCACTTAGACACAGGGCATCAATGAAATACAACTGTCTATTGTGGCAGTGGGACTTCAGCTGAACTCACTTCAGCTGAACTCCAAAATTAGTTTAACAATGTTATAATAGATAACGATGTAACGTAGTCCGCAAGGTGATTGCAACCCCACCTTTGTCTAGGTAAAACAAATGAAAATATAAATTCCACATTGTTGGCATTCATTGGCAACACAGAAATTGTATTGGTGAAAAAGAATTTATAAAAAATTTCAAAGTAGGCCTTCAGTAGTTTTTTATGTTTTGTTAATTATTTTAAACTGGGAAAATTCAAGTTTATTTCATCCAAGTGGCAATCTTTGTGTAAGTCTAGACTTGAGTATTAGCAGATGATTTCCCTAATAGAGCCATCATGGTTGAACCCTCTTGTGTCTTCATATGTTTATACGTGCAATTTCAATTGGGGATCACTGTGTTATAAACACAGGTGGAGAGCCCAGGTAGACTTTCTTTGAAATACCCTTTGAAGTAGCTTTGATTTACATTGTTTCTACAGCTGAGATCAGCTAACACGGACAAAAAAAATCAAAGCTGACCTTCCTGATTTGTCTGGCTTGGCTTCGCATCAAACAATTCATTTACCAGCCCAGGCCTAAGATCTGGAATTATTCCTCAAAACTCTCTGCATCTTCACTCTCCTCTCCTTTTTTAAAGATCATTCTTAANNNNTTTAAGTTTTTGATCAAACTGTTGATCACATGTCACAATATATTTTTGTATACTTCAGCATCAAATTCACATATTCTTTGGAAATTTCTTGCAGTGTTTTATTGATGTTATACAAATACAAGTTGTTTCACAGAATCCAAAAAGCTTCAATGGAACAAGTCATTGGGGCCTTGCCACTCTTCTACCATATCTGATTTCATCTCAATTTCCCTGCTCCAGCATGATTTTGATTCCTGCAGTATAATTAATACTGGTGCCAGGGAAGAATCTATCTGCTGGTACAAAGGATAGATTCACCCCTTTTGAGTGTAATCAAAATTTTTCATTCAAGGTTCTTAATTGAAAATACTGTCATCTCTATTTTTCATTTCCCAGTTACCTTTCACTTCAAAATTACTTTATTGGGAATAAAACATGTTTTGTTAAGTCCTCAGTTCATGAAAGGTACTAAATAAATGCAGCCTCATCCTTTGATTTCTTTAGCAGTACTACAGTTTAAATGATTGCCTGAAAATACCTCCTGCCAGATTAGTTATTGAATATAAACTGACTTGTATGAGCTCAGTTAATTTGTTTAGGAATCAAAGGAATGAAGGATGCAAACTTATCCCATTAAGTTAAAATGACATTGGGCCAGACAGAATTTTCTGCATGGCAGGCACTTGCTTATTGGGCAGAATAGATGACCTGTTTTTATTAAATTAACAAATTATACAAACCACACATGGTGTGTGGCGTCATGGCTGAACACATTGTCTTGACTGGAAGTTTCTTTTTGTCTGGACTAAAATGTTGTGTTTGTTCTTGCAGTGAAGACCGAGTGATTGATCATTATAAAAAACTCAAAGGACTCAGCAGAGGACAAGCAATTGTCAAGTAAGCAAATGCTCATTGCTCAGTTTGGATAATGTCTGCAATTCATGTAGAGTGAGGAATAAATAACTTAATAGGGTAAACACCAAAGATCTCCTATTGCTGTTCGTGTGAAACTTGCACATTCTCCCTGTGACTGCATGGGATTCCCCCGGGTACTCCAGTTACCTCCCACATCCCAAAAGTGTGTTGGTTGGTGGGTTAATTGGGGCTGTACATTGCCCCTAGTTTATAGAAGAATGGTAGAATCTGGGGAGAGTTGATGGGAATGTAAGGGGCAGACTCAGTGGGCTGAGAGCCCATTTCCATGCTGTATCTCTCTGTGACAAAGACTTCACTTTGTGCATTAAGCAACCGCTCATTAGCAAAGCATGCATAACATAAAATGCTAATTTTGGTTCCTAGTCCCTCTTGATTTCATCTATCACAAGCATTATTCTAGATGCTCCTGGACTAGGTAAGAGAAATACCAAAACTGGTCAATACTTCTGACAATTGACACCCAGGAGAAAATGTGTGAATGTATGTGGGACCTTCTCGTTTTTGGGTGAAATGACAAGAAACCTCGGGTGAGTGCCTCAGCATAGGTTTCCATCACTGAGGAGAATTTGGGAACGGAGAGAGAAGACTTCTGTACATTTGATAACTACTCAAAATATGTATAATGTAACACAACTACCTGGTGTTTAGGGAGTGTAAATTGTAAAGTTATATCTACATGAAAAACTTGTTAAATTTACTATCTACTTTTATGTATTAGTGGAAGCCTGCAGGCTGTCTTCTCACTATGTTCGTCCAAAAGTATAGCGAGACCCAGAGAACAATTACATCTCCTAATTTACTATTTATTTTATCCTGGTTTCTAACTTCTTAATGGCCTCCACTGCTCCTTTTACTGTTTTGTTGTGGAATCTTCCCAGATCACAGCACCAAAAACCACTCACCATCGTAATCAAAACTTTCACATAAGAATTGAACATTTCTGATTGTGGCAGGTAATGCAAGTTTCTGAAGTTTAAAGTGTTTGCAACTGGTCTCTATACTTTTCCAGTTTGTATTCCATTAGTCAATTTTCTAATGGCCCATTCAAATGTTAGATTCAGTGTATTTAACAGCAAAACATAGTTCCAGCAACAAGTTCACCTGCATACTGCAGCATTAAAGTTGCTAGTTTGTGAGCGGACAATAATTCATTGATTGACAAATACAAATTCTCACGTATTGAAGATATGAGAACAAATTTCTACATTTCCTAACTTAATTGTTACATAATCTGAACATCAATTCCATTTGACTGTGGTATATGGATTATCCTCATGTCCATCCATCAAAGTCATGGATCCTTCCCTGTCGGCAGGTACAATGTTCTTTATTTATCTGTTGAATAGTGCTGGCAGGATCAGCAACCAGAAGAACTTCTGGAGGCATGCCATGGATGTTCCTGTTGTGTCCCCTTGTGTGCAGATAATATTTAGCATCCATAAACCCACTTTGTATTTCATGTAACTCTTATAGATTTTTGAACATACAGAATGCATTTCAGTTGACAGATTTTAAAAAGGTAGAATACTTTTTATTTCAACTGTTGAGTGAGGGGAAAAATATGATCTCAAGACTATACAAGCATCATAATAGAACTATCTAGAGATGGCTTATTCTGTAGTAGTTGCAACAGGCAAATTAAATCTGAGAAGCTCACCAGTCAGAGTACTTTGGTTAACAATACCTGATGTATTTCCACGCTACTAATTGCGGTAAGTTATCTGGCAAAATCCATGCAACGTGATCATCTAGCAATCTGATTTCAAGGTATTATTTCTCATTGCTTGAAGACAACAAATGGAAACTCACTACCTGCATTATGCCAATTGTTTATCAACTTTCAGTGGGCAAACTGAGATGCAGACCCTTGAAACAAGTTGTACAAAGAATCTCCTTGTGGCTGTGTCCTCCTGAATCAAACCTCAAAAAGATGACCTCCACAAAATTAAAAATGTTAATAGAATTGCACTTTATTCCTGCCTGTGAAATAATATAATGGTTCAATTGGTCATCAAATCACAATGTTGCAGCCAAGCTTGTAATCAGATCAGACTGTGGCTAGGTTTTGTGTTTCCTCTGTTCTTGCTGGTACTCCAATAATCTAATTTTATGTATGTTTTGTTTTAGAAAGGACTTTGAGCAACATAAACATTTTAATACTTGTTGCCAACAATAAAGATCATTAATGTTGGCCCATATATTTTTTTAAAGAACTAATATTGCCCTTTTAGTGGAAGAACTGTTGCCATAGTGTTCACATCTGTTTTTATTTAACCCCAGAAGTAAGAGATTAGGCAGATAATGAAAATGTGTTATCTAAATTCACATTCCAATGCAGACATTTTTTCAGGTCCCTGTATAAAGGCATTTGTAACTTGATTCTCTGTCCGTCTTGCATGATTAGCACAGTCACTAATTGAGCTGCTGATTTACTTTGAATTTATATTTGGGTGAAACACAGTTTGCATTTTGTTTAGCTAACAATATTTATTTTTTTCAGTTATATGACCGTGGTGGAAGCTCTTCCTACTTATGGTATTCATTACTATGGAGTAAAGGTTAGTTATTAAATATATTTGTTTGGCATTGCATGCTTTTAGCACACAATTTGTCATGGAGCAAATGATTTTGTTTTGAATAAAGGCTCTTCTACTTATTGCTTTCATACTGTGAGTGTCCTGTGGCTTTCTTTTTCCCATTCCACCACCATGGAATGTTTGCCCCCAGTGACATGAAACACTTACTTTAGCTCAAAGTTGTTAATTCATTTCTTTTTTTTCCCCTTGTCACCTCTGCTCTTCTTTCTGCAAAGGCAAAAATTGGAGGTCATTGCTAAATGCACTGTTCTTTCATGCTTTGGAGAAGTAAGCATTATTATAGCCTTTCACCATTTCATCATATTGCAATTCACAGCCAAGAAGTATCATTGAAGTGTGACGATGTTGTAATATAGGAAAGTAACCAGTTTTGATGTGTACAACTAAGTTATTCAACTGTACAAGACATCCATTGTTCCTACGTACACTGAGGCAATAACAATTGAACAGTATTTGGGATCAAGAACCATAACCCAAGGAAAGTGACATCATATACAATGCTATCTCTGCCCCCACTGTTGGCATTTTACTTAAAAATTAGCTGTTGATGTAGATGAGGAACTGAAGTTGGAATCATATTTTGGATTTAGCACAATTTTATTTCAAAAATGATCAAAATGGACATAAGATATAATGAACTGCTGAAGGTCTTCCAGCAGTCCATCTTTCTCCCTTTACATAAGGTTATGAAAATAATCAAAATCAAGGGTTTAATCAAGATTACGGCTCACTGTATCTATTTTTCTGTGTTAAATACTATAAAATAAAGCATAATGTCACCTTGAAATGTTATTACCTAATCTGTTTTTAAAATGATTTGCCACATGGCTATTATTCTTTTTCACCAACATTTAGAAGTGTGTGGCATGTAGGTGTACTCCGTCACAAGCAGCAGCAAATGCAGGGTAATTAATGTCAAAGCTGTAGTGGATGTAAAGTTCAACTGGTGCAGTAATTATGGGAATAAAAAGAAATGTAATTGAGAAACTGAATCTGAATTGATGTACTTTTTTAGGCATTCTGAATAATGAAAGGTCAAGTGCACAAGCAAAGTGAAATATTTGATATTTTATTGGCTTTTAAAGACACTTGAAAGACAACTGTTGAGTGCTCAGTTTTAATCTGAATGAACATTGCAGGTGAAGTAACAATGTGACTTCTCCTTCAGATGTTAATTCCTCACACTCAAATTGACTAATTTTACTAAAGTGGCTGTGTAGTCCCTTAAAGTACATGAAGACTTAGTAACAGAAACAGATAATCATCTATAGTCACTGCAGCTGAATAGGTGCTATAAATCACTTCCCCATGAAATTTCTAATATTCAGTTCTGTTAATGTTAATAAAATGGAAAGGGTATACAATGTGACGTCAGTACTATAGTGTTTGTTTAGCACAATGTTACCCAAAGAATACGCAAGTACACAAGGTGTCACGCTATTCTAACCAAATCTAAAAGACAACTTCTGTTTACTCTTTCACTGTAATGAATTTTTCCTTTGCTTCCTATTGTGAGTTACAATTCTGTTTGAACAAACCTTTGCCCTCAGTTTCAAAATGTTCGCCTAGCTGTTGAATGCTGACGTGTTTGAATTTGAATATTCCTTGGATATAAGTTTGGTGGAAGGTACAAACTTGGTTTTGTAGGAGCCATGGATTGGGTTAGTTAAAGCCCAATTATGTTCAACTTCATAGATTTCGTTATTTTAATCCATATATGGTTATATGCTGTATCATTTAGGTTAACGTGATTTCAATGGCTTGCTTGTATAGACACTAGATGCAAAGAAGAACATTAACCAAGAGGATCTGAGTAAAGAAAATTCAGTGTCACTTGAAAGCTGTGTTTTTAATTATTTGGAAAGTGTTACATAAATTGGATATGAATGAAGCATTAGTGTTAAAATTTTCAGGCCAACTACAAATTTGGAAAAACTGAACCAAACATCAGTTGCTTTTGGAGTCAAAGAATTCATTGTACTGGAGATTTTGATGTATTTGCATTGACATTGAAGTCTGACCCGAGTTTGCATGTAAATACAAAGTACATCACTTGCTAGCAGCACGGATCTAGTGGAAGCCTGTTTAGTACTCTACATGTATGTTACAGGCTGTCCCCGGGAAACAAACAGGTTCTGACAGATGATGTGTCTGAAAATACACAAAAATCCCTCAATATGGTAACCATACCTCCAGTATTGTAAGGAATGGCATCAAAAACACATGACTGATAAGAAAGAACAATTACTGTAAGTGGAGAGAGAGAGAGAGAGAGGAAACTGGTTCCGCTGTTCATAAGAACAAACATACGTACACATGTAAGACTTCTGAATTTAATAATATTGTGGGAGCTCTTTCACGTGTAGGGGATGCCCATAAGTTGGCCATCCGTAACTCAGGGATGGCCTATCATTAAAAATGAAATGGGGTAGTTCATTTTTTTCATTTTGTCTAAATGTCATAATCAAGATAGTGGATTTCAGTACTGGTAGGGTTAACAATAGATTAGCTTTCAGTTCAGGCACTGAGTTGTAGTGTCAGTCCTTTTCAGAAAAGTTCTAGATTTAGTCAGCTCCAGCAACATCCATCAATTAGGGATGGTCACCGACAGTTGGATTGGAACTGCCCAAAATCACTCCACATAAGACCCTTCTAGAAGAGTATCTGTATCACATCAGTGTAAGTTGGTCTGCAATCTATGTGCCAGAGTGCAATGGCAGCATCCAGTCCATGACTTCATTTCAAGCAAATGGAAATAGATCAACATATCAGTGATAATGCATAGTGGAGGTTTAATTTTATTAAGAACTATTCCTTCAGCAAAGTGTGCAGTGATACCAGTAAGGAAAACAAAGACATGTTGCTCTTTACTGAGAGTGGCCAGGATTTTGAAGTCAGCTGTGAAGTGTTGGAGTTCACTGTAGGCTCTTTCACTGAAGTCAGCAAAGATCTCTGTGGTGTGAATTTTCCAATATTATATGCTATTGCACAGTCAGCAACAGCAATGTCATTGAGACAGCAAAGCAGCCAATCACAGACAGCAAATCACTAAGGAAAATGTGAGATTTTGAACTGAGACTTTAAATATTTTACAAAATTAGAAATAAAACTTGAGAGTAGCTGAAATATCAAATCTTTCAAAAAAGAGATTAATATTTTTAAATATTTGGAATTATAGTGCTTAGATTTTTAGTGCTGATAAGCTTGCCAGTACTTGTGGCATAGTGTACTTTTAAAAGCTCACCTCTCATGCAGCAAGTGCAACATTTATGAATATTTTACACCAAAGATGGTTCACAAATACCTGAGCCTCAGATAACTGACTTATTCAAATTGTATTTAAAAAAGGCTGTAAAACTTGTGGAGGAGCAATGAGTCACTAATAACATTGGAATTTCCACATTAAACTGCACATATGGAAATCCTGGAGGCCCAGACCATTTCTTAGTGTAATGATGGTGAATAATGGGCTGACTGATGCCAGCTATAAAATTTCATTAACCTGACCACTGGGATTATGGGATACAGCATGAAATGTACATCAGTACTGGGAAATTGTCTGCTTATTATGTTGGATATCACTGAGCAAAATCTGTTGTTGGTTTTTGAATGACAAAAGTAGAAAAACAATAACCCATCTAGAACCATATTTCATAGCATTAGTTTCTTTGTTTTTACTT
>JARFYF010000094.1:32082059-32094187 GCA_030265395.1 Rhina ancylostomus | reverse complement strand
CGGAGCACCTGGAGGAAACCCACACAGACACAGGGAGAATGTACAAACTCCTTACAGACAGTGGCCGGAATTGAACCTGGGTCACTGGCACTGTAAAGCGTTATGCTAACGGCTACACTACTGTGCCTGCTTGAGCTGAGCAAAAATGGCATCATGTATTGTCTGACTTAATGATGTTTCAGAGGTCTGATGCTTCTTTTCAAAAGCTGGACTTTATTACCATGGATAGTGGTAGTCCTATCACAGCTAATGCATTAGCATTCTTAAGATACTGAATATCTGGGCGCTAAATGCCATCTGCTTAACACGCTCAACTTCACCACAATTTGAATCTCGGTCTAGGGTACTAAGTAGTGATTGAAGCAGGTATCAAAAGCAATATTTCCTTCCTTAACCCAGGGGAACTATGGTCAACAGTTATGCCTGAGAAAAAATTAACTGAAATGAACAAACATCATAGCTGGGACTTTCATAATCCAGCAACTCAGGACTATAAGGCACCAGAAACATGAATCAGTGAGTTCCTAAAATCATAGTAGACAACAGAAGGAAAATAATGGCTCATTGAATCTACATAATTTATTTACAAGAATAATCAAGGCAGTCCAGTTTAACTGTTCTTTCCCTACATGCCTACAATTTTTTTCTCCTTCCTGTATTTATCCAATACTTTTCAGAAAACGATATTGAATCTATTTCTATTAGGCTACACATATCAAATCCAAACCACTCTTTACTACACTTGCAATTTATGTATCATTGAACATTTCAGTATTATTATACCCTGTACTCCCAAGACAAAGACATTAATGTGTATCCCTGTTTGGGCCAATATTCAAGAAAGAAGCAAAAGCCCTCAGGCTACACTTATGTGGAAGTGTAATGAGATTGTACATTCATGGCAAAGAAGAGCTAGTTGCGACGATGCAATTGGAAACTGCTGTCATTTAGGTTTGGTAACATCCACTTTAAGTACTGGAAACCATTCTGGTACCTTTATTTTACGTCATCCACTGTCCAAAGTCTTAATGACATAAAAGTATATTTGCACAAAATTCAAGATTTTCATCCCCAGAGCAAAAAAGCAACTTGGCAAATTGACTAAAGCCTGCTCTGAAATGTCCAAAGATAAACTTACCATACATTGAATTTTAATGAAACTCTTCACGTTATCCTTAATTTTAATGATGAAAGAGATTATTGTCAAACATTTCTTGGCATACTCATTGTAAACCCTAGAATTTTACATTGCTGTCAGTCTTTTTACAAATTGTCTACTACAGCTACATTAATCTGTTTTCAAATAAACAGCCTAATGCCTTGACAAGGTCAGAAATATGTCATTATCCAAAAAAATGAATATTTTCCACTGATATCAGCAACTATTGGTTTAAAGCAAAATAAAATGGTGATCAAGATGTCTCATTTATATTTATACTAGAAATTGTATCGGTCTCCAGAATCAAATTAACTTTGATCACAGACATTAGAAATGAAGGGATAAACAATATTCCATTCCCAATACGGAAGAACATAAGAAACAGAAGCAGGAAGTGGCCATCCTCTTGAGCCTTCTCCATCATTCAATAAGTTTATGGTTCATCCAATCTCAGCCTAAATACAACTTTCTCACTCTCCCCACACCCCTCAACTCCTTTGTGGTTGAAATGTCTTCAATCTTTCCCTTGAACATATTCAATAATTCTGTTTGCACAGGTCTCTAGGGTGGACAATTTGAAACATTCGTGACCCTCTGAGAAAAGAAATTCTTTTCATCTCCATATGAAATGGGTGACCCCTTATTTCTGAAACTATGCCCCCTGGTTCTAACCCCTCCCACCACCCCACTAAGGGAAACATCTTCTCAGCATCAGCATCCACCTTATCAATACCCCTCAGAATCTTTTATGATATAGTAAAACCACTTCTCATTTTTCTACACTGTAAAGAATACAAATCCTTCCTCCCAGGAAATTAACCCAGTTAACCCTCTCTGTCCTGCCTTCAATGCAAGCACATCCTTCCTTAAATATAGAGACCAAAAGTGCATACAGTACTCCCTGTGCAGCCTTACCACTACCTATAAAACTGCATCAAAACTTTTATAATCCATAATTTAAAAAAAAATTACTTACAGCATGGTAACAGGTCCTTCCGGCCCAATGGGTCCGCGCTGCCCGTTTTAAACCCCATGTTAACCGACCCGTACGTCTTTAGAATGTGGGAGGAAACCGGAGCACCCAGAGGAAACCTACGCAGACGCGGGAGAATGTACAAATTCCTTACAGACAGCGATGGGAATCGAACCCCGATCGCTGGCACTGTAATAGCGTCACGCTAACCGCTACGCTACTGATAATCCTTGCGATAAAGTCAACATTCAATTAACCTTACTAATTATTTGCTGTAACTGTATGGTAACTTTGTGTTTCATGTACCAGGAGCTGCATGTACTTTTGTAAACAACACTTTGCAGTATCACTCTGTTTAAGTAATAATTTTCTTTCCATTCTTCCTTCCAAAATGTGGATAACCTTGATTTTCCTACATTATACTCTGTCTGCCAATCTATTGCCCATTGACTTAACAAATTTATGCATGTTTGCATCCTTCTCACAACTTGCTATCATTATATCAGTAAATGTGGTTACCATACACTTGGCTACTTCATCCAAGTCATTACAAAAATGGTTAAGGCCCCACCACTGAATATCTGTGCCACCTCATTAATTACTGATTTCCAATGCAGTTCTCTGTTGAACATTTTGTTTTGCCATTAAAGGGAACATTGTATGGTTAATTCTCTGCACTCAGGGATGACGCAAGGTCTTGCTCAGGCACTACACAAATGTTACTTCTCCTTTAAAATGTAAGAGGCCATTTGGCTTCTGCTGTCCTTACGTAATTTGTTGCATTTCAACTGAGTGTTGAAATTCATTCTTTGTTTTATTTCATTAACAGGTTCCACTTCCAAAGCTGTTGAGTTAGTCTTGTTAATGTGGAGAGCCAGTAAGCCAGACCTTTGGATAAAAATTTCAAAATCATGCAACAATGAAGAAGGAGTGTCACAACAAACCTTTGACAGATCCCTACTGTTTGCATATCTGTGTGGGAACAATTAATAAGAACAGGTTGGAAGGGTTTATCTTTATGCATAAAAAGCCTATTGTCTTAGAAAGTTATTTATTCACTCTGATTCATATCTTGGAATCTGGAATGTTTTATAAAATTAAATTATAAAACATTAGCTTCATGTTTATCATTCTGATGCATTATGGCTCTTATTTGACATTACTGAATATGTTACAAAGGCCTACAGTCCACAATGAAGCTTTTATTTAGATCTCTGAAAACTGTTGTATAATGCTGTTGTCAAGGACAGAGCTTGCACTCCACTACAGTTTGTTGGTGAAACATCAAGTGGTGAGTTTTTCTATATTCTGGACAAGCATTACTTAATGCATTTATTATAGTCTGCCCTTTTAACTTTCAATATGAATCATCTTCTGTGGAAAATTTACAATGACAAATATCTCCATTTTTCTGGACCGCTCAGCATTTTGCTCTGCAATTAAAGAGAATGTTGTATAGCTAACTTAAGCATTACAGGACATTTTCTTAGTGCCGGGAGTTAAGAATTAGGCTATTGCACTGCAAATTGCAAGGAGTTGGGACATTACATTGCATTTGTACAAAACATTGGTGAGGCCACACCTCAAGTATCCTATATAGTTTCCATTACCGTGTTAGAGGAACAATGTCATTAAGCTCAAAAGAAGGCAAAGAAGATTTACAAGAATGGTGCCAAGACTCAAGGGCCTGAGTTACAGGGAGAAATTGGGAAGGCTAGGACTTTATTCCTTGGAGCAAGGAGACTGAGAGGTGAGGTGTATAAAATCATGAGGGGCAAAGATAGGGTTAATGCACAGATTTTTTTTCCCAGGGAAGGGAATCAAAAACTAGAGGGCATAGGTTTAAAGTGAGAAGGAAAAGATTGGGGGAACGTCTTCACGCAAAGGATGGTGCGTAAATGAAGCAAACTGCCAGAAGAAGTGGTTGAGGCAGGTACAATAACAACATTTAAAAGACACACTGGACAAGAACATAGACAGGAAAGATTCAGAGGTATATGGGCCAAATACAGGCAAATGGGACTAGCTTAGATGAGCATCTTGGATGGCGTGCATGAGTTGGGCCAAAGGGCCTGTTTCTGTGCTGTATTACACTATGACCATGACTCCATCAAACTCAAATTACACTGCCCGTTCGCAGAGAACTCCACTCAGTGACAAAGCTATTTAACAATTAACTTTGTTATTAAGGGGAGCAGGTGCATTGGCTGTGTACCTTTTCCATGACTTTTGATGTTGCTCAAAGTTCAAACGTGCATGAGTGACCGTCTCCTGTGGATGATTTAACATCTCAGCTTCAGTACATTCCAGTCAAATCAACTCGACTAGTTCACAACAGAGGTACTGGGTGTAGCAATGTAGTAAGCTGCAAGATTAATATAAGCTTCTGCAATCTTTGAGACGCTACATGGAATTGAGTCAACAAATTGTTAATACTTATCATAACAGTAATAGTTCCCAGTTTGGAACATTTGACATTATTTACACTCAGCTTTAAAACTAAAGTCTTTTAGCAAAATTGTACCCAAACATCAAAAAACTACAATAAATTACAAGCTGTATTTAAGTGTATATTTCAAGAAAATCTTTCTAAATTCTGAATTTCAGCTCATTTATCCATTGAAACAATAAGAAAATAAACTAGTGTGACATAAACTATATCGGTTGTAAAACTGTATTCATCAAGGTCAGTTAAATTGAAGAGCTTTAATAGCTTTGCTTAAAAAACTTGGTGAAAAAAAAAATCACCTATTAGAATTGTTGTAACAAAGAATCAACAACGTAATCTGCTATTGTAAAGCTTAGTTATTTTCAATGGCATTCATTGTGTACAGTAGGAATACAGTATTTATTGCTCATCCCTATTGTCTTTATGACATCAAGAATCAGTCAAATAGTTTAAGACTGGAGTCGGGTTGCTAGACCTAATTGAGCTGGTGCTTTCTTTCCATGAAGGTCAAGAGGTTTTTTTCCACATGATAGTCCAGCAGCTTTAATAGTTTTAAGGTCAATCCTCAAATTTCAAGAATTCAATTTCATAACTGGCACTAATGCACAGAGATAAATTATTAATTAGCAAAAAGCAAAAAAACTGATAAGTCAAAAATGAACCATTTTAAAACTGTACCTGGCAACCCTAATGACAACTTTGGACTAATTTAAAACTCTTTTTGATGTAATCAATACAAAAGTAAGATTAATATCGACACAAACCTCTACAGCTTGCCTTATTGGGCCTCTTGGAATCCCAGTAGCCAAGGACACTGATGCAGAGCCAAAGTTGCCTTCACAAAATGTCAAGCTATGTGATATTATTGGCCTGCAGAATTCATATGCTCTGTAGCCAGTTCCAAAATTAATGCGCATCATATTTTCTTATTGTTTGCAAATTACTTCAAGCAGAAGTCTTTTTTTTAACATAATAGATCTTGTAACAAAATAAAAATATAGGGAAATGCACTTAAACATGGCCCAAAAGCAATTTCTGGTAATTAAAAGGACCTTCCAAGAGGGGAGGGATTAAGTGAGGACAAAAATTAGAAACAGACAAACTTAATGACCTTCTTCCAATGCCCAAAAGTTGTTAAGTGAAAGTTAGAGACCATTTGGTATTTATAATCCGTAATTCAAAAATTCCACTCAGTAGTTAGATTAAAATCCCCAGATGGGGTACAGAAAATGAGAATCAGTATTATCAAGATAATAATTAGAATTGAATAGATCAGTAAAATGTATTTTAAAGAATTTATTTGTGTTTTCATAACCTTGGGTTCTCTCAAAGCATTTTACAATTAATGAAATACTTCTGAAGCAGTCGCTGCTGCAAATGAAAGACATACAGCTGTTTAAATTATGTACAAAGATAAAGATTATCTGATCAAGTCATGATGCTGGAGAGATTATTAACCAGGACACCGAGGAGACTTCACCAGTTCTTCTAAATAGCACTTTTAAGACTGCTTGGAGGCAGCAAATGTAACCTCTGCAATACCTCAATATTGAAGGTGATGCCACCTGAAAGGTATTTTGTAAATTAAGTGTTAACCATCAGAAAATAGTTTGTATATGTTGCAGAGAGATGAAACCTTGAAAATCTGACAATGAACCAGTGCCAGCAAAAAGGGGGAAAAGAAATACATTGCTAGTTGCAAGAAAATATCAAATAGTCTGATCACCTGGACTAAAGTGGCTAATGAAACTCAGTCTCTGGATGGGCAAAATGATGCATTTGTAGGAGGCAAACGAGCCAGAGAAATACTCTAGAAATAAGAGGATTCAGAAAAGTGAAGGGTGCACATCCAGAGAATGCTAAAAGACAATAAGATGTGTATGTAAAAAAGGGAAGTTAAGGCAACATCTGGGAAACTGGCCAAAGCAAAGATTACGATCTCAGGGAGGTTATTGCCACAACTGTATAACACAATGTTGAGGCCACAGTTAGCATGCTATTTAGAGTCTGGAGTTTAACATTTTGAAGAATTGGCTGTTAGGGTCAAATTCATAGATACCTTCACAAGTAAACAGTGGTAAAGATTGGAACTTTTTTTCCTGCAAAATTGCAATCAACACTAGGCCAGTTATTAAATGTATTAGAATTAGGTCACAGATCATCACATGACCAAATCATAGTTGGGAAGCCACTGTTGTTCCAACAAGGATGCTGCACTTTGGTGTCTAACTGGATTACATGATGTCTTGAATGCTATTTGAACCCTTCGACCTCAGATTCAGAGGCAGGTTTGCTACTGACAAGTTAGTGTTTGAACAATGGACTTCAAAATCTAGATGATCCACATGATTATGGATAAGTGTACCTAGTTCCGCAAAGCCATATGCTCTGGGAAGTCCCAGATTCAAGCCCTGGATGATGCAAACAAAAAACAAACACACAACCCACATATTCCAAACCATCACACTAGCAAGAGAGAATAAACCCCAGCAACTTAAAAGTCTGAAGAGACAGAGCCTGGAAGAAAACAAGGAAATCTTTACTATTTATTAAGAATATGTTTTGTTAACAATTGTAATCCTTTTACCCATAAACAGATGTAACTTCACCAGTGTTATGCTTGCTCCCATGGTGCCATTATAAATTTGAATAGGCTATGTTGGTAATCCATATCTTTCATGAACCACCTAAGTGGGAATTGTTCCCAAGCAGCAATTATACTGTGTTATAGATTCAGTGCTTATGACCACCACCACAGTTCTTGTATCTATACCACAGCTTTAATGTTAGCGTGCAAGCAGATAAAACCTGCTAAGGACATGCAGTCAAAAGCTTGATCGAGCATTTTTATTAAAAAAATAGAGAATCAAACGAGATGTGAAAAAAAAAGGGGAAGAAATCAGCAGCTTGAACAACTAAAGCTTTCAGCTGCATGGGGTGAGAGATGAGAGATGTCACTATTACCATCAGCATCTAGGAGAGAATTCCTGGTTTCCAGGTGTTACAACACTGACTTCCTTGGCATCTTCCCTCCCATTACAATTACTGTAGCTCCAATAATAGATATGAATCAATTGTCAAAAGCTATTATTCAGAAACTATATTCCCCCATCTTTCTGTGGACTCCCTTCTCTTTCCCCTTATGACCTGCTCTTTGCCTCTTCCACCTGTCACCTCTCAGCTTCTTGAATCATTCCCTTTCATCTCCCCTCCCCCAGCCACCACCTGCCAGCTTGTGCTCCTCTCCCTTTTTTTTATTTCTGGCTTCTGTCCGCTTCCTCTCCAGTCCTGATGAAGGGTCTCAACCCAAAACATCAACTGTTTATTTCCCTGTGTAGATGGCCAAGTTCCTCCAGCATTTTGTGTGTGTTGCTTCAGATTTCAGCATCTGCAGAATCTCTTGTGTCTGCAATTCCTGGTGATATTTACAGTACTAGGAAATACTGAGCAGATAACACAACTTAAATAAGATCAATTTTGGTTTACAGTAAACTGGCAGATATAATGCAAGGAGGAAACCATCCAGTCTTGTCATCATTGTTGGGGTCATTGTGTCACACAAGAACATCATGTCACACCTGCGTCTTGTACAATACTACTGAAGAATTGTAAGAGATGCAAGTAGCTGCCCTATATGTGCATTTCAAAACAAGAATAAGTTGGTTTGAGGTGGAGAGATTTCATGAATGATCTAGTCTATTTAATCAGGATACCTCTAGACAGTGCCAATAAAAACAGTTTCATAAAAGGTTTTAAAACAGTTAAACAGAACACAACAGTAATTTGAGTAGCTTTTATTGCATGCGAAATGTATTGCCTATCTTTGGACCTGAAAATAGATACACATCAGTTGTAGTTTATACACTAAATTCTTTGTCAAGAGCTCATACTCCATTTAACAGGTGTTTTAAAACAGCTGAAGTGTTACAATTATAGCCTTGTCAAAACCCTCAAGGATGAGTTTTAAAACTCAATTTATGACTATTAGGTTTTGTAAAAATTGAAATTAAATGCCAAGGGAGAACAATGGTGATGACGTGTGCTTCATGTTCTGAAGGCATGACTTCAGTTGTGTTGCTTATATATGATGTACTCCAATTTAAAATGACAGTTAATTTATGATAACTGATGTTTTCTTCATGTTTTACTCAAGCTCAAATTTTATACAGTAATTTCTATCACCAAATTTGCACACCATATTAAGTGGACTTAAAGATAAATTGAGTATTCTATTTCCCCAAGTATCAAACTAATACAAAAAAAAAGGTATTTATATACATTTTCAAACAAGATCACACCAAACAGGAAGGATATGCAACTTGACACATTTGAAACTGGGATTGAAAACTCACTTTAAATAGTGAAGATGTCAACATCGTGCTTCCACACAATCCTGCACTATCAAATCTATATTCAGAATCTTTTACCCTTGTGAATCAAAATATCTTGTGGATAAATGTCCTTCAATCCTAAATCAGACTTTAACCAATTGAATAAATACAAGTATTATAACAGAAAGTGCAAGTTTACACATCATCATCCAGTTAAATTGTTACATTACCATGTCAATTGGGATTTAGACAAGAAAAATTCTAAGATACACAAAGACAAAACTGCATATTGTCACTGTATCAAGCAGTTAATTTTCCACAATACATTTTACTTTGCAAAAACATTTCCAGTTGTACTTTGGAATAATTGAAAATGTAGCATTAATATCAGCTTATTAAAAGCTTGGAATACTCGAAAATGAACATCAATACCAGCTTGTTAAGGCTCTTCAAAAATCTTATTCCAGGAATACTGCACAACATACACTAAACTAAAAAAGGTGCTAAATTAATCAGAACCTTGTTAGTTTTTGCTTTGTGCTGCCAAAATATCAGCAATTTTAGAGATGTGCTCCTGTTCCTGACCAAGTGCATTCAGTAAGATCCCCATGGGGGTTTTCTTAAGTCCGATCTCTTCCATCTTATTCTCAAGCTTATTTTGAAGGTTCCGAAGCCGCAGAGAAGAATGTACAAATATTACTGGGACAAAAAAAGCACAAGTTTAGTAAGTTTTTGGCTTATTTATACAATACATGCACAGCACATTATACAAAAGCACGACTTATAGATTGGAATTAGTTCATCATTTCCTCCAATTTGGACTTCTGGCAACAAAAAAAAAACACACAAGCAAAAGGTTTTGTGCATTTTTTTGCAGGACATAAGCACAATGGCCTGCAAATCTCTTTAGAGTCATACAAAAACACAACCTTCTTTTTTCTAGATCTGATTTTCTGAAGAAACTTGCATGAACCTTCATAGCCAAAGCTGAGTTTATTGTCATATGTACATGTATGCACAGGAGCAATAAAAACTTGCTTGCTGCAGCATCACAGGCACATAGTATTAGAGACATTTACAAGAAAACAAATTCAACATAAATTATACAAGAAAGAACACAGAACAAGGAAAAAGTCCATTGTATTGCAAGGTGGTCAGAGTGTTACTATACTAAGGTAATGATCAGAGTTCTTACTTCAAAACAGTAATTGCACTTTATTTATTGCAAGACACTTTGGGATGCACAAGGACACAATAAAGTTACTACACAAATAAATGAAATCTCAGCTCTGTCCAACCAAAAAACTTATCCAGTTTAGAATTCAACAAGCATTTATGGAAGAAAGAGGAAGAGAAAGCAAAATCCAACTTTTCTACTGGTATTATCCAGCAAAATGCACTTCCCACATGGATTAATATACAGGATCAGCAGAGCTCAAGATTAGTTAACTCAAGAGGGTACACATTGTACTGGTTCAATGTAGGTACAGCATTTACCAATAATCATGCACAGGTTCTTTTTACTTGATTAAATATGTTACAAATGCTTAAAATATTAAATGAATATGCAATACTTACAAAGTAATGGTAATGTGATTCCAAACAAGAAAACCATCACACCCCCGATTATGGAAATGAAAAAGTAGCTCATCATCAGAATGGCCAAAACAAAGAAGGTCGGGTGCTGGCGCTTGAAATTACCAATTGCTGCCTTATTTTCAGAGGCCCACACAGAACCCATGAAAATCACTGCTACCACTGCTCCTCCGAGGATGATTTCCAATGGACTCATAAACCTGCCAATAAAAAAGTGAAATTCATCAGTATCATTCAACAGCTTATTTTGGATAGCTCTGGAAATCTTGCACACTGCTCAGAAAAACTGAAGAGAAAGCAGCACTAGCTGTTTGAACTGTTCTCTTTTTACAAGAGGTCAACTGGCTTGGAGATTCATAAATGCAAGTGAAATTTCAACCCATTCCCTACTCCTCTCAACCAGTATGCTGTCTTTGATATGGGTGACTAGACCATCATCAACACCTCTCCCCCCATCGTTTTATAGGCTGGACTACAATCACCCATCCTCATTTTGATTCATTCAGTTATAGCCACAGAATTCAAAATGTTTCCCCAAAGATTTATCTTGTCTCTGCTCTAATCCAAATGTTGCCCCACAATGACATCAATGCAAAGCATCCATGAATACTGATGAAACCGCCTCTACCTCTCCACTGCCTTACTTGAGACAGTTTGTTGGATATTTTTCACCCAATGAAAAACATTTTCTCTAGTCCCAATCTCATTACTCCCATTGAGAGTTGATGAAGACTGAACTAGATGGTTCCAAACCTTGTTATCATATTTAACCATCATATTTCAGCCATACTGCCACATTACTGAGGCATCTATTTCTACTTCCGATGAACACACCTGACTCTGCCCTTTATGCATGGCTTGATCTGTCTGGGAGGCGTGCAAATAAAAGCTTCTCATTACCTCAATACATGTGACAATAATCAACCCATACCAAACAAGAGTTCACCCACTGTTGAAATTCTAGGCCACATGATTATTCATCTAGACCTGATAATTCTAATACTCTCGCTCTTCGAGATCATTCAAAATGACACTACCCATCCAACTCACATATTCATTGATCACCACAGTGATCCCCAATGTAGATTTTTCCCTCAGATAAGCCAAACAATTTTGTTTTAATTCTCCATCTTTTTTGAAATACCCTGATGGCCTGTTCTTTCCCATCTCCAGTCTTCACCAGCGTCACAGGCTCCAAGATGATCATACTACTCCAATTCTACTTTGAGTATTCTCAGTGTTGATCATTTCACTATTGGCAGTCATGTCTCAACTCAGGAATCCTGCCTCTCCACTGCTCCAAGGCCTGAAAACTAAGTTTTCAGTTGTCAGTCTTAATTGTCCATGTGTCAATGGTCATATTTTGTTTGATAAATTTTTGATAAGAACTTTGGAACTTTTTAAAAACTGCATTAAAAAGGTGCTGTGTAATAACATTAAAAGTTTCAGTACCAGATTTCATTACACCACATGATACACACAGCTACAAAACATTTCGTGGAATAACCAGAGAGGAATGTTTTTCTCCAGAGTGCACTATCCAACAGTAACATGGAGAGGAGTCACTTGAGAAAGAAAACATCAGCCACAGGAGTTATTCAAATCCACTATTTTGTTGTC
>JARFYF010000094.1:32025759-32043232 GCA_030265395.1 Rhina ancylostomus | reverse complement strand
AGAATTGTCAGTATTGATTACTTTTGTTTCAGAATTTCACATCATTATTAGTGGATTAGATTCTATCGTTGCCCGGCGATGGATCAATGGAATGTTGGTATGTATGTCACTAAAGACATTTAATAGAAAGTAGCAATTATTCTGGAATGGCTTCAAAGCAGTAGTTAACGGAATGATTTCAGGTGACATAATCATAAGAGACATTGTCAAAGTGTAGCCCATTTAAAGAGAAAATACAGCGAACACTTGGCAACCAAGGCAGTAACTGTAGAGAGAGGTGTTAACTTTTCAGAATGGTGTTTGGTCTTTGATTCAAACAGCATCTTAGTGGTTTTTATTTTTGAAACTAGTATCCTGTTTCCTTGCCTCACTGCAAGCAATTAATATGCTCTATCTAATTTTATGTTTGCGATAGAATCGAAAGTTTACAGTTCAGGAAGAGCCATTTAGTGTCTTCGTCCAGAGCCCTGAGCATGAACAGCTATTTAATTGTTTATAAAGGTCGTACTTAAATGTGGGGATTTCTGCCTTCCTTTCAGACATTGAGTTCCATGCCCCTAACACTCACTGAGTGTTTTTTTTTCCTCTCAGCTGCCCTTTCATTCCTGTACCAGCTAACCTAAGTCTATGTCTGCCAGTTTCTGACCTCTGATAAGGGCAGTGGATCCTTTCAATTTATCCTGTCTAGTGATTGCACTGAGCCTGATGATTTAATTAGAACCATAGAGCAATACAGGCCCTTCGGCCCACCATGTTGTGCCACCCATCAAACCACACCTCACTATCTAACCCTTTCCTCCAGCATATCCCTCTATCCCACATTCCTCCATATGCCTATCCAACAATTTCTTGAACCTGTCCAATGTATCTGCCTCCACCACCACCCCAGGCAGTGCATAATTGATAGCTTGGCATTCCTGTTTCTGCATATGTTGTGGATGTACGGTTGATCAGAAGTTTAGATGAAGGTTAAGGAGCAGTAAATTAGTTGGGCTGCACAGAATTATAGGAATTTTTGAGAGGCAGGACATGAATGGATTGATTTATTTTTGTCTTCTCATAATGTGCTAAACTTCCAAATACTTTACAATTTTATTTGTTATTTGCATGCATGTAACATGCAGACCTGCATTATTATTTGCATATTTTTAAAGTGCAAATGAAATATTGATCTCTTTTGTATATTCTAATTATTGGTTTTGCATCTTTAAAATTCTGAAAACATTTTCAAAAGTATTCTACTGATTTATCTCCCACAATGGGAAGGAAAACTAAAATAATTTATTATCTTGGCTTGAAATAAGAGATTGCGCCATTGACAAATGATATTTTAGTTCTGCAATTTGTTAAAATGTTTGAAATGAAATTGGAGCCATGGGATGTCTTTATTTTGTATAATAAGCAATTTAATTTTCGATATAATTTTTGTGGAATTAAGATCTGAATTTTATAATTTGGGGAAGCTGAGCAAAGGATGTGGTAGGAATTGTTCTTTGTGGCCATAAAGTTGGGTTCTAAAGATTGTGATGCTTGCTCAATGCCAGGGTGTTTGAAGAGCTGGAATTAAAATGTGTACTCTCTCGGTTAATTATGCCTAAATTGTTATCCAAGCCACAAATGGATATAGGTATAAACAAATCAAAAAAATAAGCAGGTGACTGAGATTTTATTTCCTTTTTCCCTGGCACCATTACAGAGCTACTGGAGAACTGCCTCCAGTACACTGAGCTTGGTAAATCAAATAAACGGGTGTTAAATGGGGCTCTAACCTGATGTGGTGGGTAGCTAAATGGTTTGATTCATTAATCATAAAAGTTTGCCCAGAGTGGGCAATGTTGCAAACTAAATACTTCAGGATATTTGATTTTTAGAAAACAGTGGGCATAATGGAAAAGGAAGAGGGTTGCAGTGGTGGGGAGAACAAAGGGAGATGTGGTAAGCGGTCATTTCCCTGATTTTAAAACTGTAGGATGATTGCACCTTGTCATAGTCATTCAGCATAGAAATGAGGCATTCGCCGACCACATACTGCAAATTCAGAATGTAGAATCAATTTGTGTTGGGCTAAAGCACAGTGCAGAGTGGTAAACACTTGTTAGGGTATATAGTAAAACATGAGGTGCTTACCAATCACAGGACTTAAATTTTCATATTGACATTTGAAGTTCACAGTAAGTCTGAAGATTGAATTTGTAGAATACAATCAAGATAGCTTTCTTGTCAGAACATTAAGAAACCAACTCAAGGCAAACTGTTAGATTTGGCATTGTGGAATAAAATTGGATTAATTTATAATTTTGTGGTTGAAGATCTTCTGCAGAAAAGTGATATTAATATGATAGATTTTTGTATAGCATTTGAGAGTGATTTTTTTAACTGCACTAATATCAAGGGTTTAACTCTGGAAAAAATAACCCACTCAATTTGAGGGTTAAGGTAGTTTGGCAGACAATTAAACAGTGGGAAGCATTTAAATCAATAATTCATTATTTGTAACAAACATACAATCCATTAAGAGGAAATTAAAATTGGAAAAGTGGTCCAAGTGTTTAAAGAAGAAAAATAGTATTGGATTAAAGGAAGAGCTTAATGTTTCCACAAAGAACGGTCAACCTGAAGTTTGAGAAGAAATTTGGAATTGCCAAGTTGCTGATCACAAACAGGAGCAAGCTATCAAGAGATGTAAAATCAGATTATAAAAGCTTCTCATTTGCACTTTAAAAACATAGTAACAAAAATAGATGTCTCTTACAGGAGAAATTATAATAGGAAATAGCAGATATTTCAACCCAATACCTTTTGTGCCATCAGGACAGAAAGCCCCAAAAATGTCCCAGAAATGGTGATGGACCAAGAATCTAATGAGAGAGAAACTTACAGAAATTAGCAAAGAAACAGTTGGAGAAAATAATGGGAACAAAAACTGACAAGTCACCAAGACTAATAGCCTACAGTGTCTAGTTTAAGGGGTGATTACAGTGTTTTTGGATGTAGTGGATTAGATCTTCCAGAAGTCCCTAGATTTTGGAAATTATCCTGTGGGTTGTAAAGTAGTAGATATATCCCTACTACTTGCGAATGAAGGAAGGATCAAAGCAGGGAACTATGTGTCCATTAGTTTGGCATCAGTACAAGGAAAAAAGCTAGATTGCTAGAGCCTATAGTACATGGAACTTGGAAAATCATAATGTAATTGGGCAAAGGTAACAGGTTAACTAAAGGAAAATTTTGTTAGATTGATTTGTTTTTCGTGTTGATAAGAGGGAGTTACGAGTATTGGTTATCCTTTTAATGATTCTGTAGTTATATAAGATCACATTTTTAAAAAAATATATTGTTGCCTGTAGATATCCCTGCTGAACTTTGAAGATGGAACTCTAGACCCAAGCTCCATTATTCCATTGATTGATGGTGGGACTGAAGGGTTTAAGGGTAATGCACGTGTGATACTTCCGGGAATGACGGCATGTATAGAATGTACATTGGAACTGTACCCTCCTCAGGTAACTCGGCATCACAAAAATGTTACTGATTCAGTCTTTGGAACTCCATCACTTAGACAGTAAAATTAATCATTTAGTAAAGAGTATCCTTATTTAAACGCATGAGTCATTAAGATTAAATATTTAAGCTGATTCCTAATTTTACTCTTCATTTTTTTTAGTTCATGTTCTGTCCACACTAAAATGAATAGTTTATTACCCATTTATTAATATTCCTTGGACCAACCTACAACCAAGCAAAACCAAAACCTCACTCTTCAACATATCGGGTATTACTCTATTTGTAATCATTGGGTAATATGTGCAAAACTTTCAACTCATTTTCTCTACACTCAATTTCCCTCACTTGTGCTTTTAAAATATGGAACTCTTATAGTGGATTTCTATTTATTTCTGTGTCTGTTTTATATTTTAAATTGGATAATTATTGTAGCTGATGGTCAACTAACAGGGACAATCTGGTTTTTTTTGTGTATTTATTAAAATTAGATCATTATTAACTTAAGAAATCAAAATGGGAGCAGGTTGTGCATCCCCCAAAGTTGAGTCTGCCATTCTATAAGATTATGGCTGATCTGATCTTGGCCCAAATTTCATTTCCCTTTTTTGTGTAGCAGAGTTCTTGAGGCAATGATAGTAAATGGGTATAATATTGCAACCTCTTGTTTTTCCAGATAAACTTTCCTATGTGTACTATTGCTTCAATGCCTAGACTTCCAGAACATTGTATTGAATACGTCAGAATCTTACAGTGGCCCAAAGAAAACCCTTTTGGAGGTAAAGTTAGCTAAATCTAATATTTTGGGATTTGCATGGAAAACACTTTTTAAAAAAAAACACACACATTATTGCTTGAATTATATGTACTGTTTACTCTAAGTGTAGAAGATTTCTATATATAATACTCAGCATTTTATACTGCAATTCCTCTGTTGTGCACAGACTACAAACTCCGTTGTAAGCAGAGTGGGAAGTTGAGAATACAGAGATAGTGAGACTCTCTGGTAAGTTGGTGAGAGTCGATCTGAAATTTAGGCTAACCATTTAAAGTTTACCTTAGAATTTTATTAAACAACTTGCATTTATCAGTCAAATATTAACTGGTTTTCTGAACAGAAGTTGCATCGTATATTAAATAGATACACCCGCATGCCCTATGTAGAGAGGAAGGGGCTACTCTTTGTTACAAGGAGTAACCGTATTGCAGTAAACCCTTTTACAAGGGTTACACTCCAGAAGTGGCCACTAATCAAAAATTTAGCAAGTGAAACTTTAATAATCCAACACTCTTGGGACTTTGGTGCTGGACTGGCAGACTTTACAGACCATTGCTTATTCGTCTTAATCCCAACGCACTTTTAACACACTTTTAACACACTTTTAGATGGTATGCAGTAGTTTTATAAATTTTCCAGTGAGTTTAAAGGGAATGCAGGAAACTGGATTCTGAGTTTAAAGGGAGTGAAGTCCCGGTGAGTTTAAAAAGAGAGTGGGAATGTGGCCCCGAGACTTTAAAGGGAGCAGGGGAAACTGAACCAAGTGAGTGAGTTGGCAAACCGATGGGTTTTCTGAAAAGCAGAATTATCAGTGTTTTACAGTGCAGTTTTATGTATCATGCAGCATAGTTGACACTGTTTCATGCTTATTTTAATGTTGAAGTCGATCAATTGGCTTGCTACAATTTTGTATTAGACTGAAAGGGTAACAACAAAATGGGGGAATTCCCGACAACGAGTGCCTGACACACATCTGGATGCTAACCCAATGATTGCAATAAAAATGAAACAAGATAGAAAAGTTAAAAACAAAGACTGTTCCACTAAAGTCAACACACTCTCGACCTGAAAATGATTACAGATTCACTTTGCTTGTAAGGGAGCAATGATGATGATCATTGTAATCCATCAATGTTTTTCTTTAGGAGGGGACATTAGTTTGAATAATTCCCAGTATATTATCAGACAGCTCAATTGCAGTAGTGTGAAATCTGTCTGGTCTTTTACTTGAACTATATTAGGGGCTACTAAGACTGTGTACTGCAGGTGGTGGTAGGTGCAGGGCACAGAGTAATGCTGCATGCTGTTCACATTGGTTCATCTGTCATGCTGCAGCCATACAGTGGCCTCACAAGGAACATTGATCACAAGTTCACAAAACCATAAATATTAAATACATAAAAGTGAAGGGTATATTGTAATTAGATAAAACTTGTATAAAACAATGTTGGATAAAGATGGCAGTGCGGAAGGATTGCTGCGATTGCAGCATATTTGTACTGTCTCCAACGATAGAAACTTTGACTGAGTTTTTGAGTCCAAAGCTGTGACAAATCATCTCTGAGGTAAGTTCCCTGGAACATTTTGATGCAGGAGGCAGTTAAACCCCATAGATTACATAGCCGTTTCCATTTAGTTAGTGATCAAGTGCTAAAGCATGCAACTGTAATTCAGGTGGGCAGTGACTCTGACACATAGTTTGAGACTCGGGCTGGTTGGTGGTGTTTGGGTGGGGTGGAGGGAGGGAGGTTACAGATGAAATAGTGGAAGAGCCTTTGCGATTGTCCAACATTTGCATGTTACACAATCGTGGTATTGATGAAAACGTTTCTTGAAGAGATTGCAAAATGATTACAGAATAATAATAGTCATTTAATTGCCGAGAAGGAAAGGGGGTAGGAAACAAAGTATGGCGGCAGATAAGATAAGAGGGAATAGATACTGTTTTCCACTGAGTGTTGCAAGGCTGGGTTGCATAGTAGTCAGCACTGAAATGTAGTTCACAGAATGCAATTGAGGTACCTTTCTGGAATAATATATGTTAAGGAGCCAACTAGGAAACAGGATCTGACATTGTAAGGCAGATTAATTTATAATTGCAGCGAGGTGTGTGTGGAGGACAGCAATCATATAGAATTTCATATTGGGTTTGGAAATTAAATCTGAGTGTAGGTCTTAAATTATTTCAGAAGTATGTCAGGGAGAGCTGGCTAAGGTAGATTGTGACATTATTAGAAATGAAATGGCAACTAAGCAATGACAAATTTATGGAAATAATTTGTGGTTCACAATGAGAAATTAAAAACACACTTGAAAAGTAGTACAGACAAAGCTAACCAGAGAGGTAAAGGATGATAGATTAAAGGAAGAAGTTTACCATATTTATCCATAGAGGGACTTAAAATAGAGGTTGGCCTTAGGATAACAAATGGTCCATCTAGGATAAGGTGCATAGAAATGTGTACTCAGAAATCTTTGGAATCCACCACGTAGAAGGTTGTGATTTGTTGTAGAGATTATTGTAACACTGAGAGTGAGAGATTTTGGCACAAAGAAAATTGGGGCATGTGGGGACAGGTTGGGAAAGTGGAGTTGATGTAGAAGAACATCCTTGGTGTTAAACAGCAGAGCAGGATTGATGGGTAACATGGCCTATTTCTTACATTCTTTTGTTCTTAATGTTTATTTAAGATGGATTCGAGGAGTGACTCAAATATTGTGCTTATTAATGTAGTTTATTCTCTAATATTAGTATTTAAACTTTCATCACTGATATTTATAGTGATGATTATCAGCAGTCACCAAAGCAGTTTGTCTTTCATCCAGGACACTCCTTGTTGTCCCCAATGTCCCCGAACCAATGTTCGATAGATCTGCTTGAAATATCTGAGTTATGGTCCTCAACCATGTTTACCCCAAGGCTTGAATGACAGCTTGCAGTATCAAAGGTATATTTTTAAATTATTCTTTCATGGGACATGGGCATTGCTAGGAAGACCAGCATTCTTTTGCCAATCCCTTATTGTCCTTGAGATATGGTGGAGAGTTGTCTTCTTGAGTCCCTGCAGCTTATTTTTGGTGGATGTAGTTCCACATTCCTGTTGGTTACGGATTGCTAGGTTTTTGATGTTAAAGGATTGTTGAGGTGGTGTGTGGTTTGGAGGGGAACTTGCAAATGGTAGTGTTTTTGTGTGCTTGCTGCTCTTGACTTTCCAAGCAGTAGATATGGTAGGTTTGGGAACTCTATTGTGTATGAGGCTTGGCAGGATACTACATTGCTTTTTATTGATGTTATACACTGGAGCAACAGTTTCCTGGAAGTGAAGAAAGTCAGTATGCAAGGTATTGAATTCATTCTTTGTTCCTGGCTGCTGTTGAGTTTGAGCCTTTTTTGGAACCACATTTAATCAGACAAGCAAGGTATTCCACTCTTGTTCTTATTGGGAAGGCTCTGATTATAATCCAAAGCAAAAAGGAAAAGAAGAAGAACTGTCAGAGGAGGAGGATGAATGTGATATCTTGACTCAAGTTTATGAAGTTAGACAGTAACCCCAGTAGGCCAGTTTTGTACGCCAATGGCAGATGCCAGCACCAGTGCAATGAACCTAAGACATATTGTGACTGAATGTGCCTCTGTCACAGTCAGATTCCAGGCTGTGCAAGCTTCTCATAATCTTGAGCCATAGCACACATTGATGGTCATCATCAGTTAAAAACATACAGTAAATATTCTTCAGTATACTACTTGATTTTCTGTGCAAGGTTGTGGATTAGTCAAATTCTGGATTGTGCTCCTGACCATGAAGAATACAGTCAACAGTGAGAGATGTTCTTGGGAGGTATTGGCATTTTATTCCACCCCAGCATGGCACAGTGTCTCCAAGGTTCATCTCAGCGGTGCTGGCATCGGCATAAAGGACTTGACTTGGGAACTTTTGCAGCTTCTGCACCTCATTGTCTACTCTATATCAGAAACAAACCTCACATTTGCCAATGAATTTCAATCCCATAACTTTTTTAAAGAATTTTTCTCCCAAGGTGACAGCAGTAATCATTGAACTGTATCAGCTGCTTCATTGTTTTCCCCTGATCGCAAGAAATGTGTTTGCTTTTACAGGGTAATAATTATTCAGATACTTGAATCAAGATACCATATTCCTTCTCTGGCAAACTTCTTTTCCTTTTGTATTGTATCAGCAGCCCAGGTCCGGTTATATTTTCAAATCTTGGAATCAGTGCAAAATGATAATATTTAATTCACAGTTAATCACTGTATAGTGCACATGTAATCATAATTGTAATCTCTCAATCTTTAAGCAGTGTCTTATGAATAAAATGTTATTGTTATCAGTAATATTCATGTCTGCTGAGTTACCCATCTGTACATAAAAATGGCTATCTCGTTTTTGTAGGAAAACTCAGTTCCCTATGTTATTGATAGGTGGATCATATTTCTTCAAAATGCATTGAAAAATCCTGTGCTGTTTAGTTTATTTGCCAGTCCCGTTATAAACATAATTATTTAACGGAAGAACCTGTTATACTACTTTGTCTCACTGGGGATAGCCTTGCACGTTGAAACAATTAAATCCTCTACTTTCACATGATGTTGTATGTTGAATCTACATCCACTTTTTGTTCCCAGCTCTTTCCTGGGTTCTGTTTCTTAGTTATTCACATATATCAGTACTCTGACATTTCATTGCCCCACAGATTTATCTTGTGTGCCCGTTGCTTCATTTTGTTGTTCTGTATATTGAATGTGTTGATCTGATTTTTTTAAAATCTTGGAATGATTGGTGTTTGTCCCTTTCAGTGCTCTATGCTTTAACTCCACTTTGTAGTGAAGAAGTGACTTGCTTTGGTTGTGGCTTTCTAAAGCCATGACCTACTGTCTCTACCATCCATCTCGTGGAATTTGGAATTATGGCAGAATACAAGATACCCTGCTGCCCCTTCCCAAGTTGCAATTATTCTGTAGTTAGGAAGTGAAAGAGTCAAGAGTGTCCCCTTTTCCATTTGTGATCTTTCACATCCTCAGGTACCAGTTTGGATCCAAGTCCCTGATCAACTGAGATCAGAACAAAGGAATTGCACTATTTTCCCCCTCCGCCAATCCAAGGGCTAGAAAGGGAAATTAATTATTGTAAATGTTCTCTTGTCTGCCACCATAAACGAGAGAGAATATTTACAATCCTTTTTCTGCCGAAGTCCTGTCATTTCCTTTCCTTCCAACCCTCCTTCAGTTGAGTACTGCATCTGGTCTTGATTCCTCATATGCAATACCATAGTGCTAGTCTTATAGTATTCCTGTATTATCCTGTTTCTTTAAAAGAAACGGTTAGTATTGTGGCTTATCAGAATGTCCCTTGGATATAGGATCTATGTGATTCATCCCTGTTTGCAATTAGATTATAGACTTGAATTAGCTTATCTTAAATCAATTCATTTGAGACAAATGTTTCATTATTAAGCAAAAATTGTAGTGAATTGAGGAACTTTACTGGGACATTAGGCCAGCTAATTTTGGAAGGAGAAGAATTCAGAGGACCAGAAGGGACCAGTTTTTGAAGTTGGAGTTGATCACTGCTGTCATGTTTTGGTGGGAGCTTTACACTGCATGTATCCTGTGCTATAATTGAGTCTTTGCTGAAGCTACTTAAATGGAAGTATTTCAGTTCCCAACATGTGATCTAATTCAACAAACTAAAAATAAGAAATCTATTCAGCAGTCTAATTGATTAATTTGAAATTCTTTTTTTTGCCGGCACTAGAATGTGTACAGCATACCTTATGTTTACTTCATCTTTCCTACAGAGGGCATAGCACTAGATGGTGATGATCCAGAGCATATTCAGTGGGTTTTTCTGAAATCACTTGAAAGAGCAGCTCAGTTCAACATTACTGGTATAACGTACAGACTTACCCAAGGTGAGTCCCATAAAATGTGAATATGAAGTTTTGCACATTTGCTTTAGAATAAATTAACTGCAAATTAACAAGACCTTTTCTTTTGTTGCAGGCGTTGTCAAGAGAATTATCCCTGCAGTAGCATCTACAAATGCTGTAATTGCAGGTACTGTTAGTGGTTAGGTAATGTTTCAAGCTGAGATTTTCTGAATGCCAAAAAAAACTGCTTTACGAAATTTGTAAATGTTAGGTTTCAAACTGGAGATAAGTCGTCACAGAAACCAGTGAAGCAGGAAAAGTACAGAATCTCACTAGTTACAGGTTTTAGTTGCAATGCTTTTAAAGGACACACAATTATTTTTGGAGCATCAGGAATATGAAGATTCTGTATTAATAAAATTCAGAACATTTTTAATGATTTTATATATTTACAGTGAATTGATTAACAATTGTTTATTATTAGTCCCGACCATTGCTTGAGAACGAACTGGTCGTAATCTAGTGACTCTTTTAAGCAATGAAGAAGGTTTTTACAATCATTGCATTGCCCACAAGCAAAAGCAAACCTTCTGATCCAAGACAATTAAGTATGGATAGTATTTACTCATTTTCTATTTCTACTCTAATCATTTTGTGATCTAATGTGTATAATTTATTCTGATATGGAACTGGTTATTTTCCTACTCAACATCAATTTGGTCACCAACTTGCAAAATGTACCTTACAGAGAAATAATTGACTGAGCTTGGTTATTTTATCAAACTGGGTAAGTTTCAAACTGAGGATTTAAAAGGATAGCGTTGAAATCAACTGCACTGTTCCTTAGCGGTCGTCCATATTTCCAAACTCCCATTTGCAAGATTTCCAACAAAGTATTTCCCTTCAAAGTTAAAAACAAAAAATAGAAGACTGCAGATGCTGAAAATGTGAAATAAAGACAAAATGCTGGAAGTATTCAGTAATCTGTGGAAAGGGAGAGAAATAAATAAACATTCACAAAGCATTGTTTAAGTTGTGTATTCTCAATAGTAAGTATTCCAATAAATATTCAGAAATTTTGATTTTAAAATGCTACATTTATCACAAGATTATGGTTTAGACTGGTGGTGCAGAGTGGTTAATTTCTACTTAGATGTTAAATGCAAGTTCCTGCACAAAGAAATGTTGATTTTCATTTATTCTACTTGTGAAGGTGAAATATTTGCATTTTATTGTAAGTCATTCAGTTCAATATGCAATACACATGTTGCGTTCCAAATTGTGTGCTTTATTAGCTGTGGAATTTGTCAGCATAGCCATGAGTACAAAAGTTCAACATTCCATAGTGCGTTGGTCACATATCTCTGTAAAAGATCTGCTTGCATTCTTTGAACCATGCTCCATCCCCCTTCTGGTACAAAGTTTGTATTCATCCTTTAATAATTGCATTTTCCTTGTGAAAGCTTTTGGTATATCTGAATTGTTGCAATACAAGGAGAAAACAACAGATGGCAACAGTTAACTTTCTGATACTTTGTACGTAAGAACCTTGAAATTACACACTGGGTTCAATCAATCAAATGGCTCGTCTGTATGATGAGTGATATTGTTGACACTAATTCCTTTAGTACTTCTACCATATATAGTTTAACATGTCAATGCATATGCCTCACTGAAATATATTTAAATATATTTGGTATCCTGAATAAAGTTTTTAAAAGGCTTAAGTTCTTAATTGTAAAATTGCTAAGCAAAAAAAAGTTAGGGAGATGAATAACTTAACTATTTCGCAATTTTTCATTGCTTGTTTTATTCAGTAAACATTAGCAGGAACAGATGGGGGAGCTGCATTAACATTATATTTTGCTAATATTGTTTATGATTTAATGATAAAGTTGTTGACCTTTGATTATACACAAATATTCTTTCTTTTTCAATCTTTTTTATTAGTTTAAATATCAATACAGATTAATATATAGCATCAATGTTCATATATGTATTACAAAGACATCTGGATAACACTCATGTCTTGGATAATCATAGAATAAAATATAAAAAAAATCCAATGATCTCCTAGTTAATGAATAGTGTATAAAAGAAAGGAAAGAAATTTATTATATAAATTAAAAAAGAAAAAGAAACCCTAAAACAAAATATAAACAATGTAAACTAAACTAAGCACACAAAAATTTTTTAAAAAGCAAATAAAAACTGGTCTAAAATTTATCAATAGAAACAGAGCAATATTATGTCATCAGCTCTGTTCCTCCTAAATTAAGAAGTTATTGAAGGGGGATCTACATCATGTGAAAATATTGGATAAATGGACTCCAGATGTCTTCAAATTTAAGCGTAGGATCAACAGTACCACTCCTAATTTTTTCCAAGTTTAAACATGATATAGTTTGAGAGAACCATTGAAAGGTAGTACAAATATTGATTTTGTTTTTTTTCTTTCATAGCTGTATGTGCAACTGAAGTCTTCAAAATTGCGTCAAGGTGAATTTTAATTTTAAAACAATTGATAATTGTTTTATAATCTCATCTGATTTATAATAAAGGTTTAAATTATACTGGAATTATATTTTCAGTGCATATATTCCTCTGAATAACTACTTGGTTTTCAATGATGTTGATGGGCTGTACACATACACATTTGAAGCAGAACGTAAGGTGAGTCCCTGATACTTCAAAAATAATAGAGCAGATGTTTAACATTTGATGGATGTGATAGTGAAACTCCGTGTTTTCATCAGTTTGTAATGTCACCACTGCATATTTTTTAATGTGTGAATAAGAAGGAGCAAAATAAGTACAACTGATATGGGAATATTATTGTGCAGTAAATATCTGTGCTTCAAATCTGTCAGAACTGGTAGGGTCCTAGTTTCATGATTCAAGAAATGGTGATAGAGAAGTATGGTTTCTACTCAACAGTATAGCCCATGTAAAGTGCCCATGTAAACCTGGTGACATGAAAACTTAGCGTATGGTCCTTCAAGGAAATCTGAAAGTAATGCTGAAGGCCAAAACTTTCACATCTTATCCACTGCTATAAAGCATTGTGTGAAACATGGAAGTGATTAAGATGTACCTTTTTAATCATGGCAGTGTCATAACATCAAACAGTTTGAATGCTAAAAAAATCAAATGAGAAATCTATTTTGTCAAGAGTTCAGATCAAGTAAAACAATAGAAATGTATATAAATGTTAAGATTTTTGGAAGTTCTGTTACAGAAAACTGCCAGTCCCATTTTCAACATTACTAAATGCAGTAGCTTCATTACATCAAATCTATAATATGTTCTTCTGTGGTGATGATTATTTGCCACAGAAGAATTTTTTTGTTCAAATCTTTGAGTTTGTGTAATTGGAATTTAATGATTTAATATAAATCACATTGCATGTGTCAATTTCATTGGAATTTTTGTTTCAATCTCTCAACTATCTTAAGACCCAAAACTGTTAACAGGAAAACTCTGAAGCTTCTGTTGATCTTTTTTCCCCACTTCTGGTTTTAATTTAAAGGAAAACTGTCCTGCCTGCAGCCAGGTTCCTCAGGATTTACAGTTTCCACCATCCGCAAAACTTCAAGAACTCCTAGATTACTTAACTCAAAATGCCTCATTGTAAGTTCCCTTGTTCTCTTTAAATATTTACTTGTTTCTGTTGTAGGTCTGTTGGAACTTTTCATATATTGACACATCTGCTGCCTGAGAATTCAAAGTAAAAAGTGTGGAAGGGAAGGCATTAGCATGCTTATGTGCATTTAGGTTAAAGATATCTGATTGTGAAAGGCACAAGACTGAAGTAAGAAACACTGGGCAGTTTTAGCTCCTGGTGGGATGGAGAGCGAGAAGTGGGCTGAAGAAAAGCAGAAAATATATTTGTCATAATATCTGATGGGATTTACTGTTGAGAAGTTCTTTTCTAATGTGTACTGTTAGGTAGCTCTAACGTGAATTTCACAGCAGCTATCCAGAATGTAATAGTTGAATTGGTATGACACAACATATGGCAGTTTTTCTCCTCAAAGGCACGTTCTACCAGTAAACGTAACCATAAAGGATCATTCTTTAATAATTTGATGGTTGATGCCGGTCTTCTTTGAAATTATCTTACAGAGGAGTAAAAAGTAAGATACTCAAAATGCTTACGGGGCCAAGCAGATTAAGCCCCTTAACCACTCTTGCCCTTGACAAAGATGCCCTTGCCCTTGTTGATGAATAAACAGAAATTTTTGTCTATGTCTTAAACAGGCAAATGAAGTCCCCAGCTATCACTGCAACTTTGGATGGAAAAAATAAAACACTTTATTTACAGGTTAGTTATTTAAACTCTTATTAATTCATGCCTAAACAACAAAAGAACACGAGTGTCATAGTAATGTATTAGAAGCTAATGCCATGTTGGGTTTTACAGACAGTAGCATCAATTGAAGAAAGAACAAGACCAAATTTATCAAAAACCCTAAAGGGTAAGTGCAAGATGCAAGAATTCTTCCAAGTACATCTAATAGTCCTGTGATTCACAGTATATTGGTTCTTTTTAAGTTGCTTTCTCTAAGGCTGATCTGGCTGTAACTGGTCTTGTTTTTAGAAAGCAAGCATTCAGAATCAGTTTGTTCAAGCTAGTGTTTTGGCTAGTTGATCAAGTCAGTAATGTAAACCCACTTAACAGTACTGGAGAGGATCTTGAGAGCTGGAGGCTGGGAGCTAAAATATACTAACTGAATCTGTTTGCTTTGTCTTTCTCATTTGACCAAATAATTTTGTCTTCCACATTTTGTCTTTTTTTTCAGAAGAAAGTGTTTTAATTTATAAACGAGAGGTGAAGGGTTGAGGTTTGGCTGAGTGGGGTACCAGTATACCTGCGGAAGCTGACGCTGTTTTGGGTCATGTTGGGGGGAGCAGGACATCATGCGGATGAAAATGGGTTTGAACAAGGATAGATCTTTGCAGGTGAGAACTGATTTGGTACAGCATCAGGGGCAGAACCTAGACTAGAGTGATTTAAATTCGATGCCAGTAGAAAAGATGAGGATGGATGTGGAAGGCACATCTAAGGACTTAAGGCAGGAAGAAGAGATTGGAAATGAGATGGTAGATTGCAAAGACAGACTGCTCATGTTCTTTTTTTGAAAGGGTTGAGGATAGTAGGTTTAAGTAAAACAATTCTGTGCCTGAGAGAAGCATTCAGAATATTATTTATTTTTCTCATTTGTTGGGCTTTTCAATGCTGGGTCTCAGCACTCATCAGTCCCACTCATTCATTTATTTCACTGTAACCAATTCCCTCTTTCACATCCATTATCCACTCTGATTCTCCTTCCAGCCATATACAGTATCTAATTAAACCTACCAGCACATCTCTCAGATGTGGGAGGAAACCAGGCACCTGGGGAAAAACCCACACAGTTGCAAGGAGAACGTGCAAAATCCATACATACTACACTGAAGGTTGGGACGAAATGCAGTTGCTGGGGCTGTACAACAGCAGTACTAGTGAGTGCCAACTCCCATGGGAGCCAGGAAAGGAAGTTCCATGGCCTGTGGGTTGATGAAAAGGGTCAAGAGAGCTGGCAGTGGGTTTCAGTACAATGATATAATTTGGAAATTCCAATGGATTTTCCCTTGCTGGTCCTAATAAAGACTGTGATTTACTTTTAGCAAATGGATGTGTTAATAGTTATTTGGAGTGGCCTTTTACAGCCACAAATTGCTAGTTTAATATTGTTTCTCATGTTAATAGTGTTTGCAGACATAACGCAATGGAAATGATTTGTGGGTTAATGGAAGTAGCGATGAATACTAATCACAATGGAACACTTGACATTTTTGAATAGACTTTTGCATGTGTTTGGTTATTGTTCGGTTGTGAAGAATCCAGTTTAACCCAGTTGAACTAATCTTATTTTCCAGAATTGGGGCTTACGAATGGACAGGAGCTGGCAGTGGCTGATATAACAACACCTCAAACAGTGCTCTTCAAACTCCATTTTACACCTTGACTTTCTTGCAAACTTTCTGAATAGTTCAATTGTACAAAAAGTTTAGGAAAATTATTTATCTGTTTTTCATCAGTGTACCTTGTCACTCTCTAATGGGCTTGGAAGTGAGATTGAAAATATTCACTAGTATCACATGAGACCCAAAAATAAAAGTTTATTTTGTGTATTATGTTTAAGTGTGACAGGAGCTGAATTGCCAATTTAAAGTTATAGCAATGACATTGTGTATAGGAAACTGACACTTGCTGTTCTTTGCCACTTCACATAGAGTAACCCCAAAGCATTGAGTCTCAATGATTATTTTCTATTAAGAAAGCAAGGGATGAATTTTGTTTCAAAATGTGTACAGCTTTTTGTCAACTTTTCAGAAGATTGTTTTCTTGCAGTTTAAGTTTTATATATATTTATTGACATAGGGCGTTAATGCGAAGTTCCAAGTAAGCCACTTAAACTTACTTTGACCCAAATGAATGCTCTTAAATCTAATATTTAATTGGCCTAAAAACTAAACTTGAAATTCGGAACAAAGGCATACATAGGCTAGTTAAGTTCTAATTTTGGCTGCAATGTGCTTTTAACTGTAATGATGGGTTGTAGCTGAAGTGAAGCCCCAAACCAGAAACTGTTGAAACAAACTTTTTTTTAAGTTTTGAAAATGTAAAGTATCTTTCATCCTGTTACTTATTAAAGTTTGTGAATACTATAATAAAGTAAATAATAATACTCTTAGGGTTGTAAACTAGAGTCTGCATTAAATATGTAAATTCTGAAGAATACCTAACATTTGCTAATTTGTAATATGCTTGAAAAATGGGTGTTTTAAAAAGATGTGGTGGGTTTACCCACTGTGAAGTTCCAGTGTATCCAATATCTTTGGAGTATTTTCCCACCGGAAGTGACAAATCTGGAATACTGATGAGTAGGAGATAACAATGTGATATTTTTGCTGAGTTTGTGGTCCTCTGATGGAGTGTTGATTCAAACTAATTAAATGGAATAAGATATTTGAAAAGGTGGTGGAGCACAGGCACATGGAGCCAAGATGCATGTCCAAAGGAGGCAACTTAGCTTTGCAAGTGACCATCTGGCACAGAAGAACAAGTAAAAGTTATAGCATAGAATGGAGCATAAAGATTTTATAGATGACACCTGTTGAGGGCCTGAATGAGTGTTCTGTGTGTTATGGTGAGTGTTGGACAGCTCTTTTGTAGTATAATTTTAAGAAGTTCCAACTTGGAAATGTTATTTATTGTAATTATATATAAGCAGTACAGTGCTGAGGATCAAGCTGTGT
>JARFYF010000094.1:31925262-31936263 GCA_030265395.1 Rhina ancylostomus | reverse complement strand
GTTAACCTGTAGAGGAAAATAGGTATTTGGTGTGGACGGCCACGTCTCGGATGCTTTCGTTTGTGGCAGACACTTTGAAATGAAGAAGTGGAGTTCACTTTGTTGTTGACCTGTAGAAGGAAACAGGTATTTGTGTGGACAGCCACAACTTGGATGCTTTTTGGGGTGAGGAAGTCACTACCAAGTAAACACTGAGGATTCGTTTGGGTTCCATTATGGAACATTTGGATTTTTAATTACTCTATTTTCTCTCTACATCCATATCTCATCTTCAGACAACAGTGGTTGTTGAAGCTTTTGCTCATTGTTCACCTTATGGCTTGCTGAACTGAACATTGAGAATCATTCTTGGACTTGGAGTTTGGGAATTTGCCACACACACGATGAGTTTAGTTTTTGGGGTTAATATTTAGGGTTTAACATTTTTACATCTAACATTCTTGCCTTTTTTTTGGTATTAAGTGGGAGAACTCTTTCTGAGAAGCTCCCATTATTTCTTCTTCTTGCTCTGTCCTGCCATGTAGTTACATTTATGGGCCAGTACACCATTTCCAAAAGTGATTTCTTGCCTTTATTATTTTCTTACCTCTACCCTATCTTCTTATACATGCTTATTTCCTGAATTGTGCTGTAAATCAATCCAAATGGAAAGAGGGCTGAGCATCTTAAGCTTAAGGAGTTGTACTGGGGACCACTGCTCTGAAGAGTGAGAAATCCAATTCTTGACTAGGCCATATCAATGTCCTCGTCCATAGCCAAGATTCAGAGACTATACCTTACAAAGGGGCCAGATGGGATTTGAAATGCCTCATTACTATCAGTGATCTGATGTCAGCCTTTATGGAAGTTTGCATTTCACTGACAGTAACTTATAAATTGTTTTCCCGCAAATTGCTTGGTTCTCCTCTCTATAAGAGCAGTGGACTTGAGGAAACCAACAATAAAGCAAATTTTAAAACTATAGAAGAAATGTGTCACAGAAGTAGGAATAATACATGACCTTTGTAAGGGCTGTTAAGAGTTGACAAAAACTTGTAATTCATCTAATAAGACCTAGTTTGCTAATTTCACCACCACAACCATCCAGATATTGGTCTCGAAATCCTGTTAAAACCCACTCATAAATAGCCATACTTAACAAATCCCAAAAAGACACATCTTCACTATCTAAGTTGTATTTGTGACAATGGTAAAAGTAAACATTTTGAGATTTAGAAAGGTGAATTGAGTTATGCTTTTTCAATCCCCCAGTGGCTAGGCCACAAATAGATTCTTTGACCATGCGGTTAACTTGGTTCATGCAGTGGTGGTGTTGCTCTGAGTAAAGATAATATATTTTGGTACCCCTTGTTTTGAAAGAGGAGTTGGATAAATTAACATCTTGCAAAAGTGATTAAGTGGAAACAAGTTAAAACATTTGCATTTATACAGTAGGTGCCTTCATATGGTTGTGGTATTATGGAAGACTAAATTAATTTCATAAGGGGAATTCAAATGCCAGTAAAGTTATAATGCCTTAATAAGATGATCACGGATCACTTTGGGAAGAGTGCTGGTGGTGTATGGAACAGGGAGGAGAAAATAAATTAACTGCAGATTATCAGAACAGGGCAGGTCAAAACAGATAACACATTTTCTCATTGATCCTTGCCAAAGAGTGCCACTTGAGCAGCGGCAGCATGAAGTTGTCTTCTGGCTTAATGGGTTGGTTTGCCAATTGCATTTGCCACCAGGTGATGGTGAGAGGAATATACTAACCAATGTTCAGTTTTAGAGTTGGACCCATGACTATGCAAGTACAATATTCACAAGAATGACAATTAAAAATGTTCCTTTTACAATGTAAAGAAAATCTTTATGTGTGGAAAGTAGGTTGCAGTTTTTTTTCTATTCAATCCCCAATGTATTGGTAAGGTTGTTTCACATGTTGTCTGACTGAGAGTGTTTAGCCTCTTTTTTCACATGTGGTTTAAGCTGGTATGTTGGTGTTCTTGGGTCTCATAACTGAGCATTGAATTATTAAAGACATGGTTATTTTATTGAAGCATTATATCATTGATAACATTACTGGCATGTTAGTTCATTTTATGAAATGAATTTGGAGTTCCATTATACCATAAAGATATGAAGGCAACTACTGTGTAAATGCAGATACTTTAGCAGTTCCACTTAACCACTTAAGTACACTTCTGCAAGATGTTAATTTATCACGTGTTAAAACAAAGATTTATAGTCAATTTTCAACAGGGCCTAGAGGTTTTTAGCCAAAGGTGAAATATATAAAGCAAACTGTTATAAAAATGAAATAAGAGGATAGTGGCAAGAGAGTTGATAGCTGATTGAAGGGTTAAATGGTGTTGGTAAAGCAATTGTACTCACTCAACATTTGTGCCCTATATTCCAATCACCATCCTGTTATGAAATATGCCATCAGGTGCTGTACAGTCTGTAGAGTGATACAGTAGTTTGAGGGTATGTGCCAGTGTCTCAGGGAATTGTAGGAAAGGGATGGTTAAAATTAACGTCAAATCCTGAGAATTAAAATGTAAAAGTTGAAGGTTACAGATTTCTATTGAAGTATGTTAAAGTTTGGCAAAACTTACCTGCTTGGCTGCTGGAGTGCAGAATCTCCATGGATATGGTGGGAGAACTGGGGTGGGAAGGTGAATGAATGAATTACATGTAAATATGGGAAAGGTTGAGAAGGAGAAGTTCTTGTTGGGAGCATTTGAATACATTTTATTGGTTGCCTGTGGTTAATTTTGATTCTTAAGTTCTAAATGATAACACAATGTCTATTCAATATTTTGAAATCCTAATGTATTCTTAAAATTTTAATATTTGGAAACCTTGCTAAATTCTTAATCTCTTTTTTATCAAGATTGGAAGAATCCGTATTACATTCCTGGTTCGGAGCACTCAATACCGCAGAATTTTAAATCAGGATGAGGTGAGTGATTAAAGGAAGTGTTTATTGTGTTGTCTAAGATGCTTTTCAGTGACTACAAAATTTTGATGCAATTATCTAAAATTTGGCAACCAATTTATTTATTTTAATAAGCTATCCATTTTTAAAATGTGTCATAATGTTTTTTTAAGCAATGCAACCTGTTAGCTGCTCAGTGATAAAACGCATCATTTGCTTCAGCACAGAGACCTATAGATCAGATTCATGAAGTAGCTTTGGATAAAAGGGCCTTTTACTGAATTTCAGTATCTTTCCAGAAGGAACTCTCCAATCTTCTTTTTCTCAATGTATAAAAGTTGCTTAAATAAATTTGTTATAATGCCACACTGCTCAGAGGTATGTACAAGGTGCATAAGGAAGACCATGCCTCCCCCACATCTCCTTAATAATCATCTAAAATAAATATTTAGAATCTGATTATGGACATACTTTATGGGCATCTTTGACCTAATATGTCAAGGACTTGTACACATGCCACTCCAAAAGCCAGCAAACTAAATTCCCCGCGCCCCCCCACAGCTTCTATTTCCTGATCTTAAGACTGTTCTTTTGAACCTCCTATCTGTGTTGTGTATAGTCTTATCTCTGCATTCTAACAGTTTTGTCAATGGCTATTTTTAAAGAAAGCATACATATCTGTGAGATGTTTCATTTCAGGATGGGATGTTGCCACATAAAACTTTTTATTCCTATGGGATCTGACAAATGTAACAGGAGCTTGAAAATCAGAAAAAAAATCACAGATACTGGAAATCTAAAACAAAGACAGGAAATAAACAGTCAATGTTTGAGTGTGGAGACCCTTCATCAGAATGGTCTTCACATTCAAACATTGATTTTGTTTCTCTTCCCACATAGTGGACTGTCCTGCTGAGTATTTCCAGCATTTTTTGTTTTTGTCACAGGACTTTGCCTTCCTTTCCCCTGTGGCGGTAGATAAACAATGTGGTTCTCCATTGGTTTCATAGCTCAAGATGCAGCTTAAGCATGACTGCAAAATTTGAGAATGACTGATTTAGTACAAAAATAAAGGATCCTCTATGGTTTCGGTCTCTATGCTTGGTGCCATCTACAAATTTAGCTGTCTTGCACTGAGATTGTGATTCCAGATTGGTTATTTGTATCAAAGGAGAGGATCTTCCAACACCAATTTCTCACTAGATATTTTCCAGTTGTAACCAAAGTCCTCTTCATTGGTCACGGGTTCATGTCTTTCTTGCTACTGGAGCTCCCTAAGGGTGGTTATTTGTTATAAAAATTGTTTGTGAAGTTAAGGTGCACCACATAATGGAGGTTCATACATCTAATTAAAGATGGCCAAAAGAAGAAAATCTGAAAGTCGTCTGGAAAAATGACCCTTTACTAAATATATGTTGCTTGTTATTCCTGAACTAATCTCATATAATTACATTCCACATCCTTTAACTTTTTGATTATTGTGCTTAGACTAGTAGAATCATAGCCGCCAGATATGGCCTGGTTTATTGTCCTTGTATATTTTTCTGTAAAATACTGTAGATGCTGCAGGTTGAAATTGCTGCTCACTTGTCTCAAGAAAGATTGCATTCCCACAACTCATGCTTGCCTAAGCTGAGGTGGGAAGGAGTGGGGAAAAGAGTAGGGGCGGGGGGGCTAGAGAAATGGTGATTAGGGGTGTGGGGAAGGAGGAGTAGGTGGAGCTATAGGGCTCACACAGGATCGGCAGGAGAGAGACATAATGAAAGCTTGAGAAAAACAGCAAGGGAGGAAGTGTGTGGTGGGGGTGTGAGTGGGAAAGTTTGTTAAGAGCTGGGGTCAGGAAGAGAGAGAGGAAGACATCTTGATGTAGGATCTCGACCTGAAACGTCGACATTTCCTTTCCTCCCACAGATGCTGTTGGACCTGCTGAGTTCCTCCAGCAGATTGTTTGTTGCCCCAGCATCTGCAGTCTCTTGTGTCTCCACCTTGAAAGTGTACATTCTGTACACTATTGGTGTATTTGCTTGCCTTGTTTTACTTGTTAACAAAATCATAGTTTATTATTTCAGATAGTTGTATTGATGTTTTTTTAATGCTTAGGTTTGCTTTATGACCAAGCTTCTTGAATTCTGGAACGAATCCAGAGTTTTACTTTGAAACTAATGGGAAACACCTTCTGCATTTATGAATTCTCTCCTGACAGCACTTATTCCCAGAACATAAACCCTGAGCAAATTGAGGGATACATTTAAAAACTTGTGTGAAAATTGAGTATGACCCACCCCTGTATTGTTTCTGCAATACTTTGTGGATAACATTTGTGTTGTTGTGACACATTGTATCCTCTGCCTTGTATTGGGCAATATCATGGGAGATGGACTTGTAATTTAATGATGGCTGTGCTTAATTTTTGAGGGCCATATCAAATTTTTTTTCAATTATAGAAGTTTTTTATCAAATAGTTTTTCAATTGTATGAAGTCCTCATTAAAATTAAATAATTTAATGTATAGCAGATATTCTAACTTTGTTCTCAGCTGGTGAAGGCCTTGAAGACAGTGTCTGTATTTGATGTCAGAGTGGTGGATTACAAGTAAGTATTTAGCATCATATAATAGGGATGTGATTTTTAAATTTCTTTCTCAATGAAAAGGGGAACTGCTTGTTTTACTCTGTTAATAATATGCAATGAAATTACATTCTCTGAATTTGGTCTTTTCAAAATCATGCTCTACTGTCAATCTGTTAAGAGAATGATTTGCAGAGCAATTCTGTGACAAACAGTGGGGATTTCAGTCTTCTCTTCATGTCTTGAGTGAACATTTAGATATGCAATTACTAAGTGCTCAGGCACTATTTAAGATATGGTTTAAATTCTTTTCTCACTCAACTAAATCATTGATTGTGCTTTCTGGAGCTTTGGGTGAATTGGAAAAACTAAGTGGTCAATCAATTCGGTATTGGCTGCTCTACTAGTTGTTCAACCACTGAGTCTGTATAATCAGTGTGCTGCTGCCTAATCTATGGACCGGACCAAGATTGGTCAGTGACGAGGGCACAGAAAGATGCTCTTTCATAAATAATCAATACCTGGGAGTTGAAGCTTGTCTGGGTGACTATGACAGAAAAAGTCAATGTAGCGTTCTGTACCTGCAAAATGTGAAAGAAGCCTGCAGACTTTTTTTTTGAAAAAAGGGAAATCCACGGTGAGAAACAAAAGAGGGAGTGAATCATGTAGCCTCCTGTATGTGCATGTGAGTAGTTACTAATAGCATGGAAAATAAGTAACTGTGATCAGGTGACTTTATTTAATTACCTCAGTATGCAAATATAAATGAATGAATTCATCAAAAGGAAAGCAATAAGCATGGTTCATATATTGGTGTTCTAGACTTGGAAGCTCACAGGCAAAATATTTACTCTATTGATGCAAATTTAGCTTCACTTTGGAGAGGAAAGGCACCTTCAAACAGAAGGGAAAATCACAAGCTGGTGAAGGGATTTGGCAGACCCAACTCTCCACCATCTACACAGCCTTCCATTTGTGATGATGGTAAAGAATATGCCAGTTTTTGTCAGCAAAGGGCATTTGTGCTGTGAAATATGATGTTTAGATTTCTGTAGGCAAAGTAAAATTCCTGATTCTAAAAATCAAATGATCTATTTTGTGCATTTGCTACATTTCAAGGAGCATCATACTGGGTCTTATTCTAGCATTCATTGTGAATACAACTGCTAGAGTGCACCAGCTCAGAAATGTAAACTCAAAGGATGTTAGAGATATGAAAGCAAAGTTAGATGTTGCAGAGTTAGTGAGTGGAGAGGGAGTGCTTTGAAGTCATTCCCACAAGCTTTTTCACTGTGTTTCAATTTAAGAACTATAAATGGGTATACCAATCACTGGAATCCTTGTAGAACACAATTTATGGTGATGACACACAGTGATAGTGTTTTTTTGCTTGCTGGCTTTGAGCAGTATTAATAGTGTTTGTAGAACAAGTAGAAAGCAGAGTTTTAATATTATACCCACATATCACTGTTGTGCTGTTAAGCCACCTGCATCCAAAATTTAGAGTGTCGTAATAGTTGGCATCAAATTCATGACATAATAATGGCTTGCTTTATTGCCTGTTATTTCCTTCAGCCTTACAATTTTCCAGGATCACTGCATTCTGTTTTTGGCCTCTTCTTGCACTCTGCATTTAATTGCTTCACCATTCAGGGCCATGCATTCAGCTGCCTGGGCCCTAAGCTCTGAAATGGTCTCCCTTATTAAAGAATCATCTGAGGTTTTATCCACTATTTTAAGTATAGGGGCAATCAACACATGATTTGCTGCTGCTGAAGACTATGTTTGATTAACAACTCTCTCAATTCTTGCAGAGAATTCTTTCTCTCAAACAATGTAACTGAGTCCTTCTCAGGAGTGAAGCTCTGAAATCATAATCCTCTTTGTAGCAGAGTTATTTATTTCACTTGAGTCTTCAGTTCCAACTGATCCCACCTAACTTGTGTCATGTGAGCTGGTCGTACTGTCAACTTTCACTGATCTCAGTCTCTTTTCTCATTGTACTGCCTAACAAGCCAACATTGTTGAAATTATGTTTTATCCTAATACATCATTTGTAAAGGGACATACTGCTACTACTAACTGGCATTGACTGATCTGATGTGTGCAGAAACCTTTATTTTTAAACCTTAATTTAGAGGAAGGTGTCCCTACATTATGTAACCATGCAGAATAGCACTGGTGTAGAAGGTTTCAATACCTTTAGTGAATCAGACAGAACTAGTAAATGGTGTAGCCCTGCACCAATCACTGAAGTATAGCTTTTCCCCAGCAAGATCAACTTGGTGTTTTAAGATTTCTACAATACCGCAACTCCTATAGCTCTTGAACTTTTCACAGAGAGAGTACATCTTTCTATTCCATTTACTGTTAAATAATTGATTTGAATTTAAATGCATGTGTGGGACATCTGTGGATTAAAACTTTTCTTTCTCGGGATCTTAGTTAAGACCTTTTATGACACGTTTTATAAACTACTAGAAACATAGAAAAACTATGGCACAATTCAGGTCCTTCGGCCCACAAAGCTGTGCCGAAAGTAGCACAAAGCTGTGCTACTGTAAAAACTTGCCACACTTAAGTTGTGTGGTGTACTGTAGCTAACACAGTGTAATTTCATTTCTTTAGCTGGGCCTTCCCTCCCCCCTCAATCTATGTTATTGTGTGCATTTGGAGAGCTGCGTAGTCATAGCTCATGCTCCTTCCCAAATATGACTGTCTTACTAGGAAAGGCTCCTGAGATATATATTTCTTTATTTTCCAAAGATGGTATAGCTGTACTACAGATGATAAATACATGAATGGAATTCCTTGGGCAAGTATTGGTCAAGGTGACAATGTATCTGGCTTGTAAGTCAGCTTTGTGTTATAGCTATCTACCAGGCTGAGTGTCAGGCTGAATGTTTTCCAATATAGAAACATTTTCCTGCAATAATATCTTTCTGGAAAGCTACTAGAGCTTAATTTTAAAAATATGAGTGTTCATCCTTGACCATTAACTCTCAATAGAAAGTTTGCTAAATTTTATTTGTGTTTGTGTGGGCCAAATAAAGTAACTCAGTGTATGTTCAGTAATTTCAATGTATATTCAGGTACTTCAGGTTACATGCCTCTTGAAGATTAAAGTGAATGAAATAATAAATAAGAATATATTTTGGAGCCAGTGTTTTGAAGTTATATGAATTTAAAAAAAACTTACTATTCCATCATGTTTTGAAAACTCAACTTGTTCAATTAAAAAAAACGAAGCATGAAATTGATGGATAAAGTAGCAAATCATTTGGAGTGTATGTGATGCAGTGCTTTCTGATTACAGCATCAAATTGTATTGAATTTTATTTCATTGTATTGTACTTTATGATTCATTCTCCAAAAAAAGTCCTGCAGTGTTATTCATAGAGGAATCATGATTAGCTTTTCAATACATATCTCTTAAATAAGGGTTCATTCTTTTCTTCAGTCTAACTTCACTTTGCAAGTGCAATTTCACACAAATATAGTACCCTATATATCATTCCATTCACCTTAATCTTCTCAACAAGCATGCAACATGAAATATCAGGGTGTATATTGAAATTATTGGATATACACTGAACTAACGACTTTTTTTCCACACAAACTGAAATAAAATCAGAACAGTAAATTGTTTTGATGCTAAATAGTATGCCATTATAGAGAAATCCGTGCTGAATAAAATCCATAACTTGCTTTATTTTGTTTGAAAATAGCTCTGCAAAGTTCTTTACAGTGCTTGGCAACTGGGAATATTTGCTGACATCAAACAAATGTTACCAGTTAGTTAGTGGTTTAAGTACTGGCATTAAATAGTGTATTACTTTGAGTCAATATAACTTCTAAATCTATTTCTTCAATTGTCTCAATGCATTTAAAGATTGATAAAAAATGGTTGGGATTTGAAAGACTAAACTGCATTAAACTGCTTATATGTGGCCATGATTAATTAAATTAGATTTCATATTGTAGCCTTTACTTTCTTGTTATTCTCTCAGAGACATTGGATTTATAGAGCAACTAAAAATAACGCACAACTCAGATATTTTTATCTCCATACATGGAGCTGGACTGACTCACCTGCTTTTTCTACCTGACTGGGCTGTCATTTTTGAACTGTACGTAAATTACCTTTTTATTCTTGTAAATGTCTTTGCAGTTGGTGAACTTCGATATGTTCATGTGCCCCTTCTGCATAAACTAACTACACTGTCTAACCTGCAAATATCAAAGTTCTGTTAACGTTTATGTTAAGGAGCACCCATGTGATTGAACAGTGTTTACATGTTATTGCAAAAATACAGGCAAGTGGTTGATTACAAGATTTGAATAATTTAGTATCCTTGTCACGTTAGTCGCAGCTCATTTTATCATACTGTTTGCCCTCCCTTACTTGAAGACAGTGACTCATGTTTCCACACCTTCAGAGTGGCGGCAGTGAACCTGGTCCCTCTTTAAATGTGCGCTTTGACTCGTGTCGTGGATCACATAAGTGTATTTCCTGAAGCCCCGTGAATCACATATTAATTAAAATCACGTGACCATTAATTTGCACATCTTTCAGTTTTCTAACACTAGCAAATCATGGTGTCCTGATTTATCATATTCTCATTGATCAGAAAGGATCATAAAAATGAACCTTTGAACCCCATAAAGTCATCAATGATCTCACTATCTGTTGAACCTAACTCCTTGTAACGAGCTGCTGCATATGCCTAATAGTAATTGCACTTCAGATTGAGTTAGTTCATTGTAATGTGCTGCATTTTTTAATTTGATAATGTGTTACATAAATACAAGTTTGTTCTTCAGGTATAATTGTGAAGATGATCGCTGCTATTTGGACTTAGCTCGGCTTCGAGGAATTCACTATATGACTTGGGAGAAAACTGACAAAGTGCTACCTCAGGATAAGGTGTGTGATCTTTTTATTGTCACTTGTTTCCAAAAGCTAGGTCTTCAACCAACGCAATGATTTAAATTACTGGAGCCATTAACTTGCTTTATTTTGTGGAGTTTTAAGAATTCAATCAAACGACAAAGGAAAATAATCTTTACCAGACTCAAGTGAAAGCGACTGAACTATGGTCTACTATTCCCTCAATTGTTCACTATTCTGCCAATTATTTACTATTTACATTAATGACCTGGAGGAGGGAAGGAAAGGTAAGTTTGCCAGTTCCACAAAAATAGGTGTAAGGGCATGTTGTGTTCAATTCCGGCTGTTGGCTGTAAGGAGTTTGTACGTTCTCCTCGTGTCTGTGTGGGTTTCCTCCAGGTGCTCTGGTTTCCTCCAACATCCAAAGATGTACAGGTTAGGAAGTTGTGGGCATGCTATGTTGGCGCCAGAAGCATGGCGACACTTGCGGGCTACCCCCAGAACTCTCAACGCAAAAGTTGTATTTCACTGTGTGTTTTGATGTACATGTGATTAATAAAGAAATCTTATTCTGCAATGAGATGTAGATAGATCAAGTGATTGGGTGAGAACCTGG
>JARFYF010000094.1:31819693-31833713 GCA_030265395.1 Rhina ancylostomus | reverse complement strand
CACCCCCACCCCTTCCCCTTCTGAGCCACCGGCCCAGACTCTGCACCAGAGATCCAGCTGCTGCCTCCTGGTAACTCCGATCTATCATCTACTCAGCTACCCAAATGATCCGGAGTTCATCCAGCTCCAGCTCCCTAACATGGTCTGTAAGGAGCTGCAGCTGGACACACTTCTGCAGGTGAAGTCATTAGGGACACTGGAGGTCTCCCTGATTTCCCACATCCTACAGGAGGAGCATACTTCTATAATTGGCAATAAGGATAGTCAAGCCAGTATGATTCTGATCAGGACTTTGGTTGCTTTCCCAAACCTGGCTTTGGGAGGGAAGTGTAGAAAATGTGCAACATCTGGTAACTTGAAACCAAGACCTCAGATCTTGGTCACGTGTGAATTTTGACATGATTTTCAGTGACCAAAAAAGTTGCTGCTTAACTACAGTAATACCATCCAATACATCCTTTCATTTTATTCCAAAATTTCAGCTTTTTTGGTTTAATTTAATAATTTTCTGGAATTTTTCATTTTGTTTTCTAGGTATTTTAGCAAGAAAGATCTTTGCATAAAGATTCAATAACCTTTCTCTTGGTGTCTCAGTCAGTGAATGCACCAGAATTGTAGAAATAACTGAAACCATTGCAGCAGGCCTCAACCTTGATCCAGAGCTTGCACAGAATTAGTTGGTGTGACATGAGTGTAGTAAGTAATATCAGACAGTGGATAGTAATCATTCCTTTCATGCCATCACCCCTTTAAGGATTCCTTTGTGTGGCTAATTGCTTCTAAATTGCAACAGTGTTTGGAGAAAATTGCTGAAGGGGGCTATTGGGAAAAAAAGGAGCTATCAGGATAATTGCTGGCTCTGTAAACTGTTTTGTTAGTTGTTTAAATTATTGACTGATTAAGTATCTTAGAGAAGTAAATAAGGGGGTATTGAGACAAAGGCGATGCTACTTTTTCCCTTGCTGCAAAATCTTCCATGATTTAATCTCCCTATTCTCCTGACGTGTAATCCCAGATTTCTTGTGTAGACTAGGTTGTGTTGTCTGTAATGCTCCACATACTTAAATATCTTGCTGATGTTCACCATCTGAGCTCATACGTGAAGGATAGATCAAGTTCTGAAGGGCTATGCCCATTTGGAAGTTTTTTGACTTGTATGAATTGTTATTCTCTGCTGAAAAGAAAAGCAGGGAAAAGGCAAAATCTGTTTCTTTTGTTGAAAAAACTAATGCATAGCAAAATGTGAAAAGCTTTGCCATGCCTATCCTGAAGGTTACTGTAATAGAGTGGCTTTCCACTGATGTACCTATTACGAGCAGCTCAGCCACTGAATGCTGCAATAAGCACACTCTGGTGGTTTCAGTACACTCTGAGAAGCTTGGAAGATGCAGAGAGAAGGGACTGCAGATGCTGGAATCTGGAGCAACAAACAAAATGCTAGAGCAACTCAGCGTGTCAGGCAGCAATTGTGGAGGGAAATGGACAGTCGGCGTTTCGGGTTAAGACCCTTCATCTGGACTGACCTGAAATGTTGACTATCCATTTGCTTCCACAGATGTTACCTGACCATCTGAGCTCTTCCAGAAGTTTGTTTGAAGCTTGGAAGATCTTTGAACAGCCTGCAATCATTTCTAGAGCTGGCCTTTGAGGTTTCCTCATATAACCAGGGTATTAAATAAGTAAAAGAAGAACAGAACATGGTATGGTCCCAGATCTCTTCAGTCTGTGCAATGATGTTCATGGTGTGGAGTTTTGAATTCCCAATCTATGTTGATACCGCCTAAAGGTTGTGTAGTGTGCTGATTGGATTCATTAGCAAAAATATCAAGAGTGATAATGTAGACCATGACTGGAACTGCCTGTCCAATATCAATTTCACCTGAAAATGATTACTAATCTAATCTACTTTGGTCTAAATCATTTTTGGATCATGTAATAAAACTAGTGGTTATGCAATCTAATATTTGAGCATCTGTCAGTCCTTTCCTCACTTCAGTTGGTTCATAGAGCTGCCAAGCAAATCCAATTCACCTTCAGCATCTTTCGAGCTGAACCTGCATCTTGCACTCATTTATTTTGTGATAACCCTGGGCCATCTGCTAATCTACAGCACAGTTCCTGATGTGGAGAAAGGAAAAGCCCAGTTTAATTCTAGTCCAATTTTTGTTTATCACCTGAAGCACTTAGAATAAAATGGTGATTTTCCTTGTATCTGTTCTTTTTTCATTTTGGTTGATAGAGCAATAATTTTATATGCTAAACTTTTATGTATGTCTCCACTGTCGGCTATTTTATTCTTAATATAATAACAACTGGCACTATTTCATTCAGTTTGGCTAAAGATATATATTTCATTCAGTTTGACTAAAACCTATAGGAATTCATGTGATTGTTGAAGGATTAAACTATATCCTCTTTTAGACTATCCTAGTTAGTTGCAATGCAATTTCCAATATAACTTTCTTCTGATATGTAATTTGAGTTTAAAAATACTTCAACATTATACCATATATTATCTTCATTTAATTATGTAATATTTGTAAAGGCTTGCCAAAGATGGTATAAAGGCACTGAAATGATAACCAGGAGTCCCTGGAAAAATACCTGAATGACAAGAGAGAAAAAAAACAATCTAACTCCCCATAAAATCTATTTAATATCCATTAATCATTTAAACCTTTTAGAAATACCCATGCTACTTATTTCTCCTATATTAATTATTTTTACTTATATGGTGATATGCAGTGAAAGTTGGTTGATGGAAGTATTTCATTCTGTGATTCAACAATTGACCCAGTTGCTCAAAGTGCTTTCTGAAGTTTGTTGTTTGCAATGTGATGGAAATTTCTTATGTCCAAAGTATGGTTTGAAGAAAATAAATAGAACTATTTTAAAATGCATTTTCACAGTTATAAGGTAACTCCATAGATAAATTTAATTAGATATGTCTCTCATTGTTTCTGTTAAAGTTTTATTTGAGGGTCTGATCCTCTTCACATAAATTAGATTAGGAGTTAGGACTTTCAGGAACTGTAATTTAGATTGCACTATATCTAATTTTCCAGAATGCACTGGTACTATTAACTGCAATGATGAGATATTTTTTCTAAGAACTTTCTTCTCAGTATCCTTTGAAAATTTCACAAAATAAGTTACAACATTTTTCCAAAGGTAAGTTTTATGATTTTCTTTAAAAATAGAGTTTGAGTATTTGTGTCTTTGTGTGCATGAAAGAAAAAAAAATGAAAGCATCCTGATGACACATTTTTTGTGTTATGGAAGTTAAGTTGAATAATGTAGAGTGACAGAGACTGGATGTGAAGCTGCCAGAGATACTGCAGTCAAATTAGAAAATTTAATATTACTGCAAATTTTCAACAGCTGCTGAACTTTGAATGCAATGAATGACCTCACCTGGTGTTTGTTGACTCGTGTATATGTACAAAATTCAGATTCTAATCTCTAATATTTATGAGAGAGAGGGAGAGAAAGAAAGAGAAACAGTAAAGCCCAGAGACTGAGAGACAGCCAGAATCGAGAGAAAAGGGAAGTGAGATTGAGCCAGAGAAAGGGATAGAGGAAGAGAAAGACTTTAGCTTCTTTCCTCATTCTAATTTGTTGTGATTTTAAAAGATAACAAGTTGAACGTTGAAAGCAAATTAAGATTGTCTGAAGGAAGATTATCGGAAAGGTGTGTAGAAGAAAGAGGAGAGGAAGGATATTGATTGGATTTAAAGGGAACTCTGTCCGTGACATCTGTCCGGAAGGTGATTTTTGGGACTGTTGGAACAAATGGAGGGTTTAGGTGAAAGGCTGTAAAATTAGGACAATATAAAGGTTGAATGATTTATTGGAGAAAATGTAAGGATGGTAAAAGCAGGGGAATGGATGGTGGGTAAATGAAGAATTGGCAGGGAAGCATGAGTGATTTGAGGGAATGGAAGGGAGATGCTAGGGATTTTTCCCACAAACTCCAATCCAAATGCAACGTGACCATTGATCTACTTTTCTATGATATTTCCCATTATCTTATAAGATCTCTTTATTAGTCACATGTACATCGAAACATACAGTGAAATGCATCTTCTGTGTAGAGTGTTCTGGGGGCAGGTCGCAAGTGTTGCCACACGTCCAGCGTCAACATAGCATGTCCACAACTTCCTAACCTGTACTTCTTTGGAATGTGGGAGGAAACCGGAGCACCCAGAGGAAACCCATGCAGTCACAGGGAGAACGTACAAACTCCTTACAGAGAGCGGCTGGAATTGAGCCCGGGTCACTGGAGCTGTAATAGCATTATGCTAACCGCTACACTACGTCTTCCTCTGGAAACAAAAGAAAAAGGCATGGATAGAGATAGAAGAAAAAAAGGAGAGAAACAACTGAGAAATAGAAATAGAGACAAGCAGAAGGGGAGAGACAGAGAGAAATACAACAGAGTGCTGTTTATGTAATGGTGGCTCAGCACAGCTCATCAGTATTTGGACATTTAACACTGCATCTGTCCCATACCTGAATCTGATGTATCATTTTTGTAAAAGTAATAACAAAAGTCATAGATATCACTGGCAGCAAAATCTGTGATCCTGATATTAACTTTGATTCAACACCTTTACGTCAATATCACAAGAAAGTAAAAATTTAAATGATTCACAGCTGATGGGATCATTGGATTGGCTCTAGAACTGTTATCCTGATTGCAGTGTTCAGAAAATAGAACTAGAAATGATTCATTGGACAGCACTTTAATTGACATTAACAATGACCAAGGATTATTCCATTTTAGCAGATAATATGACAGTATTAACCCTTGAATTAAATATTTATTTCTCAGATAAGCTAGGAGGCTGGGGTTTATTGAAAGAAATATTTATTTTATTTGAATAATGTCATTAATAGATCACCAAGCACAGATAATAAAAAACCTTTTAATCTGACCCAACATTATCTCTCCCCTGAGCCACCACTTTTTTCCCCTAATGCTGATGCAGGGTCTTGACCTGAAATGTCGACAATTCCTTTCCCTCCACTGATGATGATCATTTCTCTGGGAGTTCTTTTGTTCCATATTCCAACATCTGCAATCTCTTGTGTCTCTATTCTGTCTAAGCTTGTTAATCTGTGGTGACTGTTGACCATTCGGCATAAGCTTGCAAACTGTTCTGGTCGTCCAGCTGTAGGAAGGATGTCATTAAGTTGGACAATATGAAGAAATGATTCACAAGCATGTTACCAGGACCGGACTGCTTGAGTTATAATGAGATAGGCTCATTTTTTTTTCCTGGAGCAAAGGAGACGGAGGGATAGCCTTACAGATGTGTATAAAATTGTGAGGGGCATAGATAAGATGAATGATCACCATCTTTTCCCCAGGTTAGGGGAGTCTAGAACTGGAGGGCATAGATTTAAGGGGGGGAGATATAAAGGGGACCTGAGGGGCGACTTGTTTCACACAGAGGATGGTGGGTATGTGGAACAACTTGCCAGAGGAAGTGGCAGAGGCGGGTATATTTCCAGTTTTAAAAGACATTTGGACTGGTAGGTGGATAGGAAAGGTTTAGAGGGATCTGGGCTAAGTGGGGGGATGAGCTCAAGTAGGCAACTTGGTCAGCATGGACAAGTTGGACTGCAGGATCTGTTTCCATGCTGTATAACTCTGAGTCTATGATACCATGATTTTTACAGAACTCATTAGAGTTGAAGTTAACATTTCATGCCACCATAAGAATAACTGGTTGTTATATCTATGAACTTGTTTTCCCTCTAATGGTCTGGGACCTGCAATAGCTGAATATTCCCATCAATAATGTTCTCTCCTTGTTAAGGAAAAGTCACGTGCAGAAATTTCTTTTCTCATCTCCATAGCTAGCTTATAACCTCAATTTTCTGGTTGCTTTCAGGAATTTAATTGGTTTGTGGGTGGAAGGTGGGTGATTCTAAATATATTTGAGAAATGGGGAATTAATAGACTGGAGGTGGTGAACTTACCCTCTTGTTCCCCCTTCACCTTCATTTTCCCAGAATCAGATGGGAGCCTCATTAACGTTCACAAATAATCCCAGAGTGTATGTAGGAGTCCACTGTAATATTTCTTTAGCCTTCTGTGCAGTTTGTATGACCTGGATGCTCTGTTCAGTAAAACCTAGTGGAACTGCAGAAGAGGCATGAAAAGGTGAACTCAAGGTGATGTTTGAAATGAGAGGAGGAGCTGCAGAGTTCCATAAGTTCAATATAGACAACTGCCAGCCTGCACTCCCCATCCATCCTTGATTGCACTTCTTTTCTTGAATGAATTTCTTGTCATCCTGATTAATAAATGACTGATTAAGAAAACTACACCATTCTTGTCACCAAGGCTTATGAAATTATCTCTTCCAGCAGCAGCGTCTTCACATTTCTGATGCTGTAAGCTATGTTGCAATTCAATGAACTTCACTCTGATAAAACTGTACCAGATCATTTAATGATTTTGTGTTTATGGTATGATAGTGCAGGTAGGAAATTTGTGAATGCGCTCCATGCGATTTTTGAATACTTAAGTTACTCAGTTCCCACAGAGGCACAGAAATTACCCAGGAGTCTTACTAAATAAGCTCCTGAATTATTTTGAGACATCTGATAGTCTTTAATTTCTGCTCACTGGCACTTCCAAAATAAATAAGAATGATTAAGCCAAAATTAAATTTCAGTTTAAAGCAAGGCTTTCTGTAAATAGATCTTGATATCTGTTGAATGAAGTAGTGCAACAGGAACAGAATGGGTAAGGTTTATTCCCACACTCTTAAACGAATGCAATCTTTAAAAAGAATATACCCCTTGCTTGGAATTCCTAAACTGGTGCTGTATTTCTCTTGCTTTCCAGAAAAGGGTTCAGTATCTAGGTTTCTCACTGACAAGGAGATTGCAAGGTGATTCTTGGGTGTTGCTTCTTGGCACTTGAAATGTAATCCATCATCTTTTCTTGTATGTTGTCTACCTTCTGTGCTGCTATCGGCACACCATGGCTTTCTTGGCCTCTTTACCATCAAAATCAGACAAGTCTATAAATCTAAAATTGTAAAATATTTCTGTTTTTTTTTGCACTAAAACCCAACTTTGTGAGCAGATGAGGCCTCGAGAGGCATAATCTGTGATTTTTCATTTAGCAGTTCTACAGTCTTGTTAAAGCATCAGGGACTATGAGGATAGAGTGCAATCCATGACCATTATATCTGGCTGGGGAGATATCAGAGGAAACTGCTGAGTGAGGAAGAAAAGGGATTCTAGTTTGTTGACAGCAAACTCAGTATTACCACTCTTGAGAAAATGGATGACAGATTATTGGCCAAAGTAAATTAAAGACGCAACATTAAGGTTAGGATTTCTCTAGAGGGCGTCTTAACAAAAAAGAAAAATATGTGCTTTTAACTGTGCTTGCCAAGCCCAGTCTGAACATTGCAGGTGCAGTTAGAAACGAGCAGATTAGAATGAAAAAAGTCTGATTAAATGTGACCTCTGCCCATATCACCTGAGAGGTTGTTGTAGATTATGAATGTGCTCAAGTAGTCTTTGCCATCAGCATACTATGTGCCCAGAAAACTGGCACTGAGGATTGAATACACTGAAAGGAAGGATATCTTTGATGTCAGTTTGATATGAAGGCTTGCGACTGGATCATGTGTGCCCAGGGAATGTTTGTGGTACTGGAGTTAATCATTTTGTACATTTTGACAAGCCTTTGTATTATTTGACAATGGAAAACTTAACTGGTGCTCATTTTAGGGCAAGCTTTAAATATTTATCACATGCACAATTTGTTGTCTCATTGAATAGATAAGAATTTAATATTATATGGTCAAGAATTTTAAAAAACTCGATATGACTTTTGAGGCAAAATTAATTATCTTACATCATACCACCTCATGAGGCAATTAGGTGAATTCTTGCTCACTGCCTGGAATGGGTATAGAGTCAAAAACTCCCCATGCAATCATCCCAATTGACAATTAATACAAATTAACACAAGCTTGCTCTGCTATTCAAGAAGATCATGGGTGATCTGACTGTAACTTCAACTCGCCACTCCTGTCACAATGAACTTTTGCCCCCTTGCTTACCAAAATTCTAACTAGCTCTGTCTTAAAAACACTCAGACTTTGCTTCCACTGCCTTTGAGGAAATGAGAAAAAATCTACCTCACCTTTGACTTGGATAATGACATTTTTAAACAGTGACCCCAAGGTTCTGCATTCTCAACCAGGATGAATCATCCACCTGACTTTTGTATTTAATTCCCTGCAATGAACAATAACACTCCATTAGCTTTCCGAATCACTTGCTGTGTCTACATTCTTGTCTTTTGCGAATCTTGTACAAAAGTACTCACCATTTAGATGATATCCTTTTGCATTTTTCCTGCCAAAATGGATAATTACACATTTGCCCATATTATATTGTTTGCTAGTTCTTTACCCCATTACTTAACCTACCTATATTGCTTCGTAGTCTCCTTATAACCTATTCACAACTTTACTTTCCAACCTAGCTTTGGGTCATCAGCAAATTTAGCATCCAAACCTTTGGTGCCTTCATCCAAGTCAATTATATTAACTGTAAAAGTTGATCCCCCAGCTCTAACCTCTGTGGCACATCACTCATTAGATCTCACCAATCAGGAAAAGACCCAGAGGCATGGTGAGTTGAATAATGATCAAGAACAACAATCAAGATACATTTGCAATATGGAACTTCTCAAATAAGCTGTGAAAGTGCCAGGAAATTTGTGTATCAAAAGGCAAAGCTTGCTGGCAGAATGATTATATAGTTTTTGTCTATTTGTGTTTATTTTTTCTTCTTTATTAATAATTTTTCAAATGCTTTAATGATTTATTTTAAAAAATTGTTCTGGAATGTTGTCTTGTAAAAGTTTAACTCCAGCAAGGGATCATATAACTTAAGCAATACAACTCTCAATGTTTGATGCTGCTCTTATTTTCTTCTTAGCAAACACATTCACCAGTTTAAAATATACAAAACTACAACTATTTCCATTCCTGGTAAGAAGGTAAAATTTAACTGAATTCTATAATACCAGTCAATACTTGGATCAGCTACAATGCTACAACCCATACATGTATTAGATATAATACTGGCTAAAATTGTTTGCTCTATATTTAGGTTAAGGTTATGTTCCTGAATTTTTAGGTGGTAAAGATATTCTTATAGCCAGTGGACTAATTAGTTGTTAATAGTGATGTTACTGTAAATTTAATAGTTCTGTGCTGAATTAATCAGCTTGTGGTATTTGCAACCCTACGTAGGTTAACATTGTTTCAGGTGCTTTGGTGCAGTTAATGGGGCTAATAAACTCAAGGCTTTTGGCAGTACTGCCAGGTGTAATGTAATATTGTTCTGAATGTGGAACATAATAAATTGCTGCATGATGTAGCATCAATTCTCTAACATAGATTCCTTTCCTAAAAAAACTTCAAGTTGCTAGCTAAAAAAAGTTAACTGCTGCTTCCTTTGAAACTTTTTTTCAATTATATGATGCACAAAATATGGTTGATGTCCAAAATGCTGTACAACTGAAATTTCTGAATGCATTTTGTCTCACTGTGAAGTATTTTCTTGTCCTGTTAATTTTAGTGGGTTTCTAAACGGTGTTCATAATTTTAACCATGACAACTATGAATGATCCTTAATTGTCTCAAATATTTCTAGCAAAATGAATTAGGGTAGAGCTGATAATTTAGCTTATGGATAGATGATACTACATTGCTTGGTGGTGACTCTATTTAGATCGGCTCAAAAGTAATTAAATTCAATTCAATAGGAGCTTCCGTGATCTAAAAGAGGTACTTGTGCATCGCAATATATTTGGAATTTCATTGGATGTGTCATGCATGCAATGTTATTTGGTCTAATGATAGGCAAGTAATTACCAAAATGTTGACTATCATTCTAGGCTGAGCAGAAGAGTTATCTTCGCACTGTAGGATCTATCTACATTTTAGTTTTAAAATATTTTTAATCATTTCTATTCTGATTTTAAAGTCACTTGATTTGTTAATATTTTTTTCTTTAAATTGACTCATGATGTGCTGTTGAGCCCAAAATTTCCACCTAGTTGGCATATTTCGCTTCCAGTCAAAGAGGTTGCAAAAATAACTTTGAGCCTGCTTGCAAGTATAAATAAGAGGTTGCTTTTAACCTTTGTGGTTTAGCATAGGTTCATCAACTATTGGATTTATAAGTAGATTTACATGCATGTGGCACCAAGAGGAAATTGGTAGAGTTAAGATTCTGAATACTGATTTTAATGGCTCAAAATAAAGCTAACAATTGATATTCTTCTTCATTATACTGTATTATAGAATCATAGAAATTGCATTTCAACAACTGAGAACATTAATATTGCTACAAGACATCTAATTTCAATATTTATTAATTAAGAGAAATAAAATAGTTATGCAATTTCTGAAAGTGCAGGAGGCTTCATCTCTCAGGTTAAAGTGGTGGAGGGAATTGTCTTTGATCAGCGTCCTGCATTAGTTTCTTATAACTCAAATGAGAATTTTCTTGAACATTGTTTCCAACAAAATTGTGTTTTTTGCACTACTTTTAATTTCCCTATATTTAAATAAACCCCATGTTCATCACCATGAACAATGAAACATAACTTTGTAAATAAGAAGTTAATTGATATCTTCCCATGATTTTTTTTCTTTTTTTCTAACTCTATATTTTAACTAGTATATAATTTTGGTAAATAAAATGGTTTGAAATTATGCAATTGACTTTTACAGAAATGATTGTCCTTGTTATTTTATGGGTACAGAATATTCACCTGGAGAAGTGGCAATTAGTTCCACAGGAATGTGGTGAGTAGCAACGGCAGTTTTCTATTTATCTTGCACCATTTATTTTCTGAACCTGAATACTACTTACAATACCCTCCTTCACTATCACTTTGCTCTTGTACAACAAATTAGAGGATGACATTTCACTTTCTAAATCATTATTTAATTTTCTTCACCTTTTGAGAATATAGCAAAAAAAATCCATCTGCCTGACATAGATTATTGAAATCCTTTATGAAAGCTGTTTGACCACCTTCAGCTCTTTCAGTTTGTTAGACGCCTATTTCCCTTTTAAAGTGCTGAACAGGTGCTATTCATTGTTTTGGTCTCTTCAACTGGCAGAAAACCCAATAAAAGTCATAGTTACCCCAATAAATTACTTCATTAAGGTACATAATTTGGGTATCTAATTTCTCTTATTCCATATATACTTTCACTGAGAGATGTTTAACAGTATGCACAGTTCCAGTATTGAAAAGTAGACCATTACTATTTTCATTGTGATGCTAATTACATCAAAAATATGAATATTCTTTTGCAAAGGATTTGAATTTTTTTCATCCAAGGATGGAACACTATGCAGATTAATGTTGTTCTGATTGGTAAGAACACGATGCCTGTTCTGTTAACACTAGAAAGCAGATTGTCAGAAAGAAAGGTTCATTCTTTAGCAACCTGAAGCCAGTTTGTCAAGATGTACAGATATCCTCTGAAATGGGTGAAAAAGGCACCCTGCTGAAACAAATGAGACCCATTAACTTAATTAATTAATTAGGGTAGGTGATTAAAGTAGTTGATGGAGATGGCTCCAAAAATGCTCTCAAAAAAGGCTCCTGTTTGTTTTCTTTGTGGAAACCTGACTTCTCTGTTTCCCTACACTCCTTTCAAGGCCAGAACAGCTTGGCTTGTTTCAGCTGAGAAGTTGTCAGAGTCTTGTCTATTGAAACTCTATTGTATATGGTGGCTCTAAGTGGGCAAGGTAGAAACTACTCCATCTCCTGTCTCTCAACCACCTTCTCCCACCCTGATGCCCCACACTCTCTTCCTGTTGCCCCTTCACAGGCCCCCCTCCAACCCCCCATATCTGTGTCGCATGACACTGACCACTCTTAATGTAAAAATCCTGAGTTCACACTTGTCTTGGTCTTCTCTGAAAGGACTATTTAATCTGGCAAGTTCTGATCTTGTATTCATTGACAGTGGTTCAGCAACTGTGTGATTTTTTTATTTTGCACGTGGGCATTTGAAGGTGGTCATTAAAGATAGCCAATAGGAGATTAAGCTGTGAGCAAGTTTTTGTTGTGTGTTGGAAAAGAATATGTATCTCTACATCTTAGCACTCTTTCTGATGAACTGAAGAATGGAGCTGATCACTTCTAATGCGTGTTGTGATGACTTTTCCAACTTGTGTTGAGGAATCTAATATGAAAGACAAAACACCTATTCTTTAGGCATGTATGTATAAGTTGAACATGAAACATTTTTTCATTAAATAACTGAATTGTTCTTTACCTGTCCTTAGGAAACAAGTAATGAACTGAAAATGTTTAGAAAAGCATTGAATGTTTAGAAGTAACAGCTTTGTTGTCATTTTCAGGATATGTTCTGAAGGTACCATGCAATTCCAGAGTCAGAAACAGGGTAAGCTCCTGCTATTACAAAATTTAATATTTGAAGTCAGAGAAAGATACAGCATGAAAACACATCAATTGGCCCACAACATCCACACTGAGCAGTGGGCACCATCTATACTAATCCTAGATCCCAGCATTTGGTCCATAACCTACTATACTTGGGCAATTCAAGTGCTCAACTAGAGACTTCTCACATGCTGTCAGTGACCCCACTTCCACCACTCTCTTGGGGAGTGCATTCCAGATACTTGCCATTCTTTGGGTGAGAAGGTACCCCTCGTATCCCCTCTGAATCCCGTCCTCTTGGCCTAGCTCTATGTTTTGTCTGCCTCTGATACAGGGAAAAGTTTCCTAGAGTTTACCCCATCTGTACCCCTCATAATTTTGTAAGCCTCAATCATGTCCCCTCTTAATCTCCTCTGCTGTAAGGAGAACAGACTTAACTTCTCCGGTCTCTCCTCATAACTGAACCACGCCATCCCAAGCAACATCCTGGTGAATCATAAATTTTTTTTCGTTAGTGAGAGATTAAATGATTGGGAATGATCAACTATCTGAGAATATATTTGCTACTCGTGGGTTGATTTGCAAAACTTCAATTTATGAATATGATCTGGTCCAAGATATTGCATGTCATAAATAAATATTACTGAGATGCCCTTAGCACATATGTGATGTTATGTTGTGTGGAAAAATTGGATGTTAACATTTATTGGGTTTGAGATTATACTATACTATAAATAGCAGAAAACAAGTTATAAATTGGTATTGTGTCACAGCATGAAAACCACATAGATTTGGAAACATTTTTGCACTTTGGAAGGCAGAAAAGCCAAAGTGCCGTCTCCTATTCTCCACCAACATTAGTTTCCCTGTCAAAGATTGTCATAACATTTCAATATCAGTGACAGCCTTGACACCTGGTGAGCAGGGGTTCTGAGGTTGCCAGCGATGTTTTATTTTGGTGCGGGAAAGCAAGTTGTGTTGAAAGAAGCCTAGAGGTGTACTACACCCTTTTGAGCTTCTTCAATGAGCTGGCAGTCAGACTTCCAGCTGAAGACTATATTCTGGACCAGGTTAAAAGAAATTGCATGCTACAAAGACGAGCAGCAACTGCCTCAAAGTCATCAGGAGTCTGGGCCCACAGCCTGATCATTCACGTACTGCTACTTTAGGAGTTTGCTGTGTACAAATTAGCTGCTGTGTTTTCCACTTTATTAAAGTAGCTACATGAAGAGTACTTCATTGACTTTACAGACTATTTTGTGCACTGAAATTTGCCACGTAGATAAAAAATATTTTAGTTTTTACCTAAACAGATGTAGCATATTTGATTGTGAGTTACAGTAAAGTTGGAAAATGCATCTGCCTATCCCTTAGGTGTGAAGGCATACAAAAGTTTCATACTGCAGGTGCTGAAAATCTGAAATAAAGACAGTAAATGCTTAACAGATCAGGAAAGTGATAGAATTAATCTTTCAGGTCAATGAGCTTTCATCAGAACCTGCTTTCAATGCAGTGGCAAATAGTATTTCCAACACTTGA
>JARFYF010000094.1:31648437-31659074 GCA_030265395.1 Rhina ancylostomus | reverse complement strand
AATCCATATAAATTCTGGTTATTTATTTACAAATAAATCTTAACACTTAAGTGTCAAAATTTAATATAGGAACTGTTTACTGTAACACCAATTTGAAAATGCCATTATTTAAATCTTTGTTGGGCTATGTGGTAACCAGTAGATCTTAGTTTATGATAAAGACATCAACCAGATAAACCCAATCTAGTCTGATGTCATTCCATTTAAAACTATGGAGTTAATGTTTTCTGAAACAGGCCTAAGTTTCATTGTTTCAATTCACCCAATTTGTTGAAAAGATTGTTTTAAAAAACCCCTTCTAAATTCAACTTCTTCTCCAAAAATACATTTTTGAAAAAAAACTACATTTTCTAAAAATGCTTTAGAAAAGAGTGAAAAAATATTTCTTGATTTCACCCATTAGCGGTGTTTCTCATTGACATCAATTGCTTTAGTACAATGTTTTTAGTATTTAATTTTCTCCTCCTGAAGAGTGTGACAGGTGTGATGTGGTGCCTTTTCCAAGTGGCTACCATTCAAGTTTGAGCCCTGTTCTACAATTATTTACTGCTAGATTTCTTTCTAAACATCAGGGAGAGCAGATGTTGTCCAACGTAGAATGGTCAGCATTTTCTGCAATAGTTTTCTGAAGATGGCATATGACTGACACTATTGTTCTCATCCTATTCATAAATTCTGAGCCTTATGGTGACGTTGAAAATTTTCAAGATTTGTGCCTTGGACCTTGTTGATATGCCGTATAACAAACAATGATCGGTAATTGGTAATAGTTATGGTCTTATTACTGAACACATTTTTTGTCCAATTATTTCAAATTTGATCATTATTTATTTTGCCGGATTATAAGATAGATGGATGTAAATTACATTTTTATACTGAAGTCTCTGTCATGTCAAATGGCACATCACAAGGTGTATATCCATGCTTTTTCGCCATAGGCACTTCACTGTGTGTGTTTTAACCCAGGAGATAGAGCAGAGTGAGAATGCACCCTGAGGCATGGTGGAAGCCCAATTAATCAGCAGGCTGATACCAATGGTGGCTTTGTGAACCTTCAATAAAACATTAAAATTATTCACCAGAGTGTGACAAAGTTGCAATTATTCTTGTATTTGTGGTCTTCTACAAAAAAAACTGTTTAACACAGATGTACACAGGAGGGCAAGCAGGCAGGCAGACATTTCATCACAAAGAAAGGTTATTGAATTAATTGGACAACAGAATTGATAAATTGTTCTCTTGCCCTTGTGAAAATGAATAAAAATGAAAGAAATATTGAATTGTTCATGCTGTATACCAGGCTTGGTGAATAAAGTTGATCACCTGTGAAGCTTGAAAAGTAAGAACTAGATAATGCAAACCATAAAGTACGATCCACATCAATCTTCACAGAATTTCCATTTTTATTGTAATATTTTTATCATTCTGTGTTAAATTGAATGTTGTATTACAGAATCTGAATGAATACTGATGGTAAAATAAAGATAATGAGTTTTTTCAAATACAGAGCTTTTTGATATTAATTTTAATAGTTATGTTGCTCAGAATTTCAAAAACATCATTAAAATGTGAGATGAAAACTTGTTTTTATTGAACTTGCAAAGACAAAACTGTTGGTGCAAAAACATAAATATAATGGATTTGTACTTGACATTCCAACACCATTGCATCTTCTGAGTTGGTTCCAAATTAGGCATATGCTATCTTAGATTGTGCGTGGATAAAAAGCAGTTAATCTCAATTATTCTTTATCTTTTATTGCAATTAATACCAATGGAATGGAAAACTAGGAGAGTGAGCAATGATGGTATAATCCTTCTGATTATTGTCTACCATCTCTGAAGCATGCAACATTGAGTTTAAAAGTTAACTTTCATGTTTTTGTAGTTTACATTCTGAGGTCATTAATGTATAATAAATTGCTTCAGTAATAAATAATAGTTCTGGTCTCAGTATTGAACAATTTGGCTTCAAATTATTGTGACAGATCATTGCCACTCTTACCTGTTAGATTTATATGAATTGGACCTTTATACTAAAGTCATGTCATTTGAAAGGTTACTTCAAGTGTCAGCTGAGACAGCAAGTATGGGCTAACTATACAGGCAGCATCACAACAAAATCCCTTCCTGTTCTTGTTGAACATCTGCAGATGGCTTCATTTGCAGTAGTGGTCAATTGGTTTTGAATCTGAAGCAGACATTCTGTGTGAGGGTTTCTTAATATGCCATGGCTCCAGTGACACTGATGACAATTGTTGTGTTAGTAGCACTGATCTGGCTGATATCAGTTAGCTCAATACAGGCCAAGTATAAGCTCTAGGGCCTACCTCATTTGTATCACTTAGTTCCATGCCACTTCACTTGAAAAAGTTCTGATCATCAAGAAAATGTGATCATCTAGCTGAACAAAACTCCAAGTAAATTTACTTAAAACACATTTCTTAGCTTTGAATTCAGTGAATGTCAACAAATTGAAAATGATTGTCGGATGTTACTGTAAAACCATTAAATTATCTTTGTCATGTCCAACAATTATTTAAAAGAAACATACATGGTGGATATCTGAAGCAAAAGCAGAAACTGTTGAAAATACCAGATCTGTGATCCAATACAAAAGCAAAAGAGAAGTTAACATTCGGTGTAATTCTTTCAACAGAAAGCAGCAATAGGTTTACGTTTGCTTAGAATTAAGTATAGCTATTTTATTCTAAGCAAACTTTTCAAATTGTCCCAATGATTATTGGTGCTGCTGTAGGTAAAATGTAGCATTTATTTGTACAGTGTTAGCTTTATGAAATGATACATTCATTTCATGCTCATCAGTTTTTAAATAATCATTGCCAATTTTTGGTAGAATGGTAAAAGATAAGTTGAATATGCAGTATATCATTTTTTATATATCACTGAATAATAGTTTTTATTTAATTGGTGGACCTTTGAAGTTTGAAGGTGAAACATCTAAATAGTCAATGTGCTAATTAATAGCTCCACAAATTTTAATAACAAGAGTTTACTCCATTTGTTATGCATTAAAACATGTGTTAATTGGAAGACTGCATGCAAGACAGTGGGTATGTGTCAAAGAGAAAGTAGACCCTAATTATAACTGTGTGTGATCTGAAAGGTGTTGCAGCTCTGGAATCAATGTTCACTTTTGTCCAACAGAGAAGACTGTAGTCCTTGCTAACTACATGCAGCATCTTCTGTTCAGGAAACTAGATCATCACTACTGTGTCATAAAATTGACTTTTTGGAGGTGATAATGAAACCAAAGGAAAGTATACCCTAATTGCTAAAATTTGTCCTGGAGGAATTTCATTCAAATGTATATAGATCAAAAGCTTTCAAATAATTAACTTTGATTCAGATTGTTTTATTAAATAAGGAAGTGTCCCTGACTAAAATAAAATCCTTTCTCTTATTGTATTATTACTCAGATAACTTTCTCAGTTGGATATGAAATTAAGTAAGTACAGCTCCCTGATGATTAGAATTGGGATTTTCATTGAGGACTACCAGTCTGCTCTTGTTGAAGGGTTGTGATGATGTGCACATAGCTCTTGATCTCTGAGTATAATCTTACAGCCATTGCACTATTGAAGTGCAAGATGAGCTGGTGTAGGACTTTCTTAAAATGATTATGGCAGTAAGGTGAGTTATTTTTCTGAATTGGAGATGAGTTATTTGAAGTTGGACATTCTCTGCTATATCATTGGCTAATTTTGAATAATGACCTCTGCCAGATATACTCATTTTTCAGTTGACAATAAAGTAAATTTAATCTGCCTGTTCCCAACTGGGAATATTAGATAATATTTTAAATAACAAATTATGAACTTCTGAGATATATCTATATTATTTGAATCTGTGCTCAAGACCAAAATGACCAATGGTGCTTTTTAATCATACTAAAAATCTATGTATCTCAATCTTGAACAGACTCAATGACTGAATACCCACAGCTCTCTGGTGAAGAGAATTCTAAAAATGTTAAACTCTTTAAATCTAGAAATGTATCTTCTTCTCTATCATAAATGATTGATACCTTTTCATGAAACTGACTTCTAGCCTTAGGGTCTCTAGCCCAAAAGAAACATTTAAACACATACCCTGTGAACACCACCATTCTTTCTAAACTACCCCATTCCATTCAATCTTTCCTTTTATAATAACTCACATTTCAGGAACTAACCTTGTGCACCTTTTGCTACACATTCTCTAAGGCAAGTTTATCCCATTTTAGGAGAATAAGGCTGTAGTGAGTGCTCCAAGAAATCTCAGCAAAGCCTTATGTTATTGTGGAAAACTTTATTATACTCCAATCCTTTCAATAAAAGATAATGTAGGGTTTGCATACTTTAAATGAATTGTGTTTTAAAAGATGAGCTTTCATTTTACTAATAAGACCAGGAGTGAATCCTTGTTAGTAAAAGCACACACACGAGATTATGTGTTGTAGACTGTAATTCATTCAATGCAGTGAAGGTTGGGGGGAGGCAGGGAGTGGGGGTGGCAGATGGGAGTTGGTGCAGGGAAGCAAAATTGGAGTCATTCTCAGCAAGGGCAATGGAGCTCTTGGCACTCCTTTAAGCGCAGCTTCAGCAGCCCACTCAGTATGGTGGAGGAGATCACGGGAATTCAGTGACTACCTGAAGCTTCAGATGAATCCAGAGCCATAACATGCTATACTCATGGGTTGTTTGGCTCTGTCTATGCATCATGCAGCAAAAAACATGGAGCAGCCACAGCTTCCCTACTGGAAACAATCTGCACAAAGCCACAGGGAAAGCTGGGGCTGATTTCTAGCATAACCTATTAGCCAGGCTGAACAATGCTCCAAGAACCCCATGCATATGCTGACAATCTTTGGTCACAGACTGCCCTGTTTCGGTCCTTATCTGAGGGCTCCAGGTCAAGGATTGTGTGCAACTTTACTCTTCAGGAAGCCAGCATATTAGCTAGTAACTTCTCCTGGCATGGCTGCTCATACCTGGCACCTTGCCACATGCTGAACCCCCTTCTAAATTACCTGTTAGTATCCGCAAAGTGACAGGAGCTGTGCTGATGATTTTAGGTGATAGATGCAGTGATGTGGTGTTTTCTCCTTTATTCTTTTGATTGTTCAGCTTCTCTGTTTGTGCCTGTTCAGGTGAAATAAAAAAGGATCGTGGCTTGCTCATGGTGAGGAGACGGGTAATGTAAGAGAGACTTACTTGAACTAGACAGTGGGCTGATGAAGAGATGAGGGACGATGTCTTGTGCCCCTGGGTGCAGGCCCTTTCTTTGCCTGTCCTCCTTGGTCATTGAGATCTCAGTGTGGTGCTGGTGAAACTGTGCACCCTCTGTTATTACTGCAGGGTTACTGTTGGTAGCAGTTCTCCCCAAACTGCAAAATGACTTCCAGCAGTGGCCACATTTATTAATCACCTCTCCTTTAAGAGTACAGGTGTGATAATATTTGGCAGTGCTTATTTGTAGCAGGTACACAGGACTCCTAAAATCATTTCCACTTAATCAGCACTAATTGGGAAAACACCATGGGTGACATCTCCTAAACACGCAAGTCCTTCCACAAGGAGTAAACATGAAAATCACACGTTGAAGGCTTTGGGACAAGTTGATGTGGAGCTCCTGTGTAGTGCCTTTTTACTACTTGCTTTCATGTGCAAATATAGTTTTCAATCAGTTTCTGGCATAAAATTGTACCTCAGTAATTTAAATCTTATTTGTCTAGTAAATTGCCAAAGATAATTACATGTATATTTTGTTTTCATTGCGTTCTTTTGCATCAAACTAACACAATACTGACTTAACAAGGAACCAGCTTAAATGTTTTCATCTGCACAGATTTACCTTCAAATGCAGATCAATTGTGTCAATTGTCAACTATATGAATGAATTTATATGCATTCTTCAAGATTAACATTCCAAGGAAGCAAATTTATTATCCTTGTGTGTGGGTTGTTTCTCGAATGTCTGTGTCATACAGGCACAAATACAACCTTCTGGGGGCTGTATGAGTGATTTGAAACGGTTTGGGAATTGAATGAATTCTTTATTGAGATAGAAGTGAAGTTTCCTACAGAAAAATGAGGCAACCATCTCTGAAAGACATTAAAATCATAGATAATTTTGAATTGCTTGAAGAAGGAGAAGATTCGATTTAGGCTGGAGTTATACAGCACTCAGTGGAAACTCAATACGATGCAGGAAGACCTCCTGAATTGATCTTAAGCCTCAAGGCTTTAATGTACTCAGATGTCTCCTTAGCTACGCTGCCATTTATGCATTGATATGCATGAAAAAATGCTCTATATCAATGCAAAAATGATGATATGTGCAGAATCTATTCTCTTTATCCTACCAATTGAAAATTACTCTCTCCCCATAAAAATTTTCCTAGCTTTACTTTGAATTGGCAAATCTCAGAATCTATCAGCCCCCAGCAATACAGTCAGGTTAACTGAATAGTTAGAAGAGAATATTTCAGTTATTAAAAAAAGAAATGAAAGATTTGACTGGGCTATGCTAAAATAATGAGTCCAGACATATACCTGTACATTCAGGGAAAATAAGCATAAGAATTTCCTACCATTCCACAGGTGTGAAAATTACAGAGGTTTTGGCCACAATCTTCTGTATCTTCCTATATATGGGTATTATGGAGATATAGCCAAAGTAACACCTCTGTTAATAAAGAGGAGAGAGCTAAATCAAATATCTACTGGCCAGACAACTGAAGCTCAGTGGTAAAGAAAATAAGTGACAAAAATCGGGGGCAAAAATTAATTGGCATCTGGGAAAGTACAGGCTTATGAAAAAAGAATCAACAAGGATTTTATGAGGAAAAATCCTGTTTGACCAGTTTGACTGAGGTCAATCATAGGGTTAATGAGGGAAGGATAGTTGATGTGCATGTTGTTGATGTTGTGATAGTTGATGTTGTGCATGTGATCTTTCCAAAGGTGTTTGACAAAGTAAAGACATCTATTAATTTACTGAAGGATGCATTCTTGGAAAACTTTTTGCTCAACAAAACTTTATAAATTGAAAAGGCTGGGTGAAATGAGGTATCAGGATTTTGGTTCAACTTCATCCTCTGCACTGAGAGCAGCGTGATGTTCATTACTGTGAAAAACAGCTTTGGAAATTGAAGAGTCAATGTGTTACAGCAAAACTTCCTAAACTGTTTTCATGAATAGAGGAATACTTGTTTCACACAATGGACATATACACAAAATTTAAATGCTTGGGATTAAAAGGTCAATGCAATATGGATGCAAAATTGGCCAAGGTACAGAAAGCAGAAGAGTAATAATGGATGATGGTTTCTCAGACTGGATGAAAGTATACCGTGGGGTTCTCCATTATTAGGACCACTGATCATCTGAATATATACGAACAAAGTGATTGGACAAACAGAACATTTGAAGGATTGTAGATGGCGTAAAACATATTAAACAATTAAACAAATGGTAACAGTCTTCCGGATGACATAGTCAGACTGGAGAAATGACCAGGCACATAGCACTAGTATTCTGAAGAAATGTGAGGGATATATTTTGGTGGGAAAAATGAACTGTAAAATACATGACAAGATATTATTCTATAAGAGGATGTGGTGCAGAGTAAGGAGAGAAGGAGGTGTAAAATGCAGGGTCTCAACCTGAATGTCACACAACTTTTACCTCCACAGATGCTGTTTGATCCACTGAGCTCTTCCAGCATTCTGCTTTTGTTCCAGATTCCAACATATGCATTCTCTAGTGTCTTTGAGGTATAACATGACCATTTTTGAGTTGTTTTCTTGATTGGATATTAGATATATTATGGTTAATTAAGGAAATCAGCTTAAAGACATCTTATGGTCAATATAAGTATACACACAGTAGCATCATAAAATCAGGTTTATAATCAAATGCAGATCAGTGGTGCCAATTGTCAACTGTTTGAGTGAATTTATATTTACCCAGCTATATTGAAGGAATCAGGTGTGAGACTTCAATCGGTTTGTTTCAACATTTTGAAGAAATCTTGTTTATATGTTTTTATGGTGTTTTTGCCATTAGACATGAAATTCAAAGTCAATATCTGCTAAATTAATGATAGACTACATAAGTATAGAAATGCATTGTTTAGGAGGTATATTCAGTTGCAGGAAATATGGGAATATGTATTAGGCCAGAAAACAGAGCAATACAGAAGGCACAGGATTTATGTGTAAAACAAAACCAGTCAAGTCTGCTTTTAAAATAAAGAGGCATGAACTTCAGGCTTTTAAGCTATTAAGAAGGTAAAGATTTATAAATGATATTCTATCGCTGGGTAAAATGCTATTAACAAAATCAGAATTCCCAAGATGTACATTTCTTCCCTTGCCATAAAATAATTAAAACACATGGTAAAGAGAAAGGATAAATAAATCTGCAGGAAATCCAATGGGAGATTATTGATAAGAGAGAGAGGAACAGGAAATTGATTGCAAATGTAGACACAGATACCTTATCTTAGATATTAAGGAATATAAAGCTGAGAGGTGAGAGTTTGCTCAGGCATTTTGAAGAAATACTATTCATTTGGTTTCACAGGGTTTGCCAAAAGGTTTGGAATGCAAGTCAGCATCTTCTAAATAAGCTTGTAGAGAAACAAAGGACAGCCAGTTTATCCAGGGCACATTTAATTTATGATATCTATCAGCTGTATTGAACAATAAAGAAGACAAAGGCGCTCATATTGTTATAGTAAATAAATAGTCTGAAGGCTTGCTGTGAGATATGTATAACTATAAATGTCTATAAAACAGCATTGAAGAAGCAGCACAGACATGACCAAAGGATTAACATTCTGGTTAGTCCTAAAAAGAACCATGTTAGATCAATTAGCCAGTGGGTTGCTTGTTTGTTCTACATTCTGTTATGGCTTTAAAATAATCATTATAGCTATTTGATCATTAGCTCTCTTTGGTGACAGTGGGGGGGGGGGGGGGATGAAATTCCCTCACCAGTATGGTTTGCCATCAGATTTTTAGTAGGTCCAATAAATAAAACTGGACCACTTTCATAATTCTAACGCTGGATATGTAAGTACACAAATCTTTGAAAGCAGCAGGACAAGTTGTAAATGTCAAAAGAAGGACCTTTGGTATGATAAATCTAGGCATTGAATTATAGAAAAGATATTTTGTCAACCTTAAAACACAGGCTAGACTTCAGGTGGAGTATTCTGGACAATTCCGGGAACACTTCAGGAGAGGAGTCAAGGAGGAATGTGGAATAGAGTTACAGCAGAGATGAAGACTATTAATCACGTGGAAAGACAGGAAAAGCTAGAGTTGTTCTCAGAGCAGTGAGAGCTCAGAAGCCTTGACAGAGGTGTTCAAAACCATGGTTAGTCCTGATAAAGTAAGGAGAATGTAACAGAAGTATTGGTAAACAGAATTAAGATGATTTTGAAAAGTAGTGGAAGCAGCATAAAGTAACTTTATTACAGAGTGAGTTGTTGTTTTGTGGAATGTACTGCATGTTAGAGAGGTAGGAGCTAACTGAATAGTATATTACACGGGACAGTATTTAAGGGGCTACAGTAAAAGATTATGGGAAAAGGATTAATTGGGTAACTACTAAAATTAAGTACATGTATGATAAGCTGAATGCTTCCTTTGACTACCTTATGTTTCCATACTGTAACAATGTGCTTTGTAAGTCTTCTGTAGACAAACATTTAATCAGAAGGAAGGTAGCTTTCCCACCAGTAGTATCAAGGCACCAAGTAAAGTTGTATCCCTGGTCAGCTTGGATTCATCTTTCCTTTATCAAAGGAATAATAGCCAAACAGCATGAGTCTGAATCAGTTTGCACTGCAATATTTATGACATTCTTTATGAAGGTTTTGAAAGAGGGAGTGTGATTGGTTTTACAACCCGCTGTGCCGCTCCAAGTGACTGGGGTGATTTTGCTACAGAAATTGATCCAAGTTTATGCAATACTTTTATTTTATGGCATTTTTTTGCCCTCGTTATCAGCTTGAGAAGTTCAAAAGGTGGATTTTGTTTTGTTTTCTCTACATCACTTTCAAGGGGCTCATGCTATCACGGATCAACAACCATTCAGGTGAAGAAGCCCAGACCTGATGTATTATTAATTTTGTTTCAGCATTCTTTATGTCCATAGACTCTCTTGGTTAATTTTCCATATGGTTATCAAAGAGATGGTAATTAATTGTTTTAACAAACAAAAATTTAAAATATTCATCATTGCTAAATCAATTATGTAAACAGAACTACATGGATCAGTCTAAAGCTCTACATTCCCACCACAGTCAGTCAAGAATTATGCTGGAAAACCCAGTGGATGTGAACAATTGCAAATCGCCTCTTCTGGAATCACCTCCTTTATGGAGTCATAGTCAGAGTCAGAGAGTCATCGAGCTGCAAAGCACAGAAGTGGGCCCTTTGGCCCACATCCATGCCGACAGTGAATTCTATCCTATTCACATGAATTAGACCCACATTACTCTCTCCTTTTCTATCCAAGTACCTGTCCAAATGTCTTTTTTAAGCATTGTAATAGTATCTGCATCAACAGCCTACTCTGGCTGTTCATTCCATATAACCATTACCTTCTGTGCGAAAGACTT
>JARFYF010000094.1:31492131-31503814 GCA_030265395.1 Rhina ancylostomus | reverse complement strand
GATCTCAGTCCCAAAAAGTAGTTGATCCTCAACTTCGGAGCAATTATAGATGGACACTAGCTTTGCATATTGATCTCCCATGAACTGAATCTCCTACAACCAGAACTATTGATTCTAGGAAATGGAATTGGAATTGGAATTGGTTTATTATTGTCACATGTACCGCGGTACACTGAAAAAGTTATCACACATACTGTTCATACAGGTCAATTCATTACACAGTGCATTGAGGTAGTACAGGGTAAAAGCAATAACAAAATGCAGAATAAAGTGTTACAGCTCCAGAGAAAGTGCAATGCAGGCATCAATAAGGTGCACAATCATAATGAGGTAGTTTGTGAGGTCAAGAGTCCATCTTATCATACTAGGACACTATTCATTAGTCTTATAATAGCGGGATAGAAGCTGTCCTTGAGACTGGTGGAATGTGCTTTCAGGCTTTTTTATCTTCTGCCCGATTTGAGGGGGCAGAAAAGTGAATATCGGGGGTGGGTGAGGTCTTTGATTATGTGGGCTGCTTTTCCGAGGCAGCAAGAACTATAGAGTCCTTGGAGGGGAGGCTGATTTCCGTGATGTGCTGAGCTGTGTCCAAAACTCTCTGCAGTTTCTTGCAGTCTCGGGCAGAACAGTTGCCATACCAAGCCGTGATGCAACTGGATAGGATGCTTTCTGCGGTGCATCGATAAAAATTGGTGAGGGTCGATGGGGACATGCCAAATTTCTTGATCTTCCTGAGGAAGTAGAGGCGCTGATGAGCTTTCTTAGCCATGGCGCCTACATAGTTGGACTAGGACAGGCGATTGGTGATGTTCACTCCTAGAAACTTGAAGCTCTTAGCCCTTTCGACCTCAGCCATTGCTGATGTAGACAGGAGCACGGGCACCACCACCAACCCCCCTTTCCTGAAGTCAATGACCAGCTCTTCTGTTTTGCTGACATTGAGGGAAAGGTTGTTGTCATGACACCAAGTTACTAAGCCCTCCATCTTCTTCCTGTACTCCAACTCCAAATCGGTTTCCATCTTCCTTTTTGTTATTGCATTCCAGATCATAACAACTTGTGAAGTCAACAGACTTTTACCCAATGAATTGTGATCTGGAGTGCACACAGGTGAATTCAATAATGGTCGAGAACTTTTGTTCAGTGGTAAACCCTCATCCTGGCTGTGTTATTATGTGTTGTTATGTAGTTATAATAAAGAACTACAGTTCCTAGTAGGCAATGCATGGGGGACCAGGAAGTGACTGCGAGTAAGTAAGCAAGCTGTGTAAACAAACAGGATGAGTTAGCAGACCCTCTGTGTTGCAGCCTGGAGCAGCAGCTGTACAGTTAAGATGTATTTCGTGTTATATTAAAAACTTCAGAAGTTAAAACCCATGCAAAGTTTTGTCTCTTAATGAAGAACAAACATATCACTGGCTATTGACCTACAACAAGAGATGTTTACAAATAAACAAGTCCCTTTAAATTCTGAGATATCTCTTAACATATCTGTTTTACATCATTTTGAATTCCTCCCTTTCAAGTCCTCTGATCGATTGTCCTCCAAGAAGATTTGATGGGCTACAATCCTTCCTGACATCTGCTGAATGACCTAATGCTATACCTGCTTATTTTCTCCATCAAAAGAAACAATTACTCTCCATCCAAATTATCACCATCTTAAACACATCAATTCACTCACAAATGCAAAAAGCATGAACAGCAAATTCTGGAGATACTCGGCAGGGTGAGATAGCTAATTGGATTCATAATTGGCTCAGTGGTAGGAAGCAGAGTGTGTTGGTTGAAGGTTGTTTCTCAGACTGGAGGCCTGCGACTAGTGGTGTGCCACAGGTGTCAGTGCTGGGTCCTTTGTTGTTCATTATTTACATAATCCATCTCTATAGAACTCTGGTCAGGCCGCATTTAGAGTATTGAGTGCAATTCTGGTCACCTCACTATAGGAAGGATGTTGATGCTGCCCGGATTAGAGGACATGTGCTATCAGGGGAGGCTGGACAAACTCGGGCTATTTTCTCTGGAGTGGGGGAGGCTGAGGGGTGATCTGTTGGAGGTGTATAAAATTATGAGGGGCACAGATAGGGTGGACAAGCAACATCTTTTTCCCATTATTGAGCGATCCAATACCAGAGGGCATGTGTCTAAGGTGAGAGGGTGTAGGTTCAGAACAGACGTGAGGGGTACGTTTTTTTTACTGAGAGAGTGGTGGATGCCTGGAATGCGTTGCCTGATAGGGCAGTGGAGGCAAATTCATTGGGGGCTTTTAAGAGGGGCTTGGATGGGCAACTGAATGAGAGGAAAATAGAGGGATATGGGCATTCTGTAGGCAGGAGGGATAAGCTATGTCGGCACAACATTGTGGGCTGAAGGGCCTGTTCTGTGCTGTACTGTTCTATGAAAAGGCCTATTCCCCCTCTTCCTAAAGCTTGAGGCTAGAAAGCCAAGGGAAATGGAAAGTTCAGGTCGGGATTTGTAAGAAGAGATAGGTCAGGAAAGGGTTTGGAGCACCTTTTGGGAATGGAAATCGGGGAAGACTCCAACTGCAAAGATCCATTTAGATCAGATCAGTCCAGGTCTTTTTAACAGCTGCAATTCTGAGTCTCTGCTGCCAACACTGGTACAAGTGGTGAGAGAGCCTCTTGTATTCAAACAACAATCTCAGCTGGATTTACTGGGGTCCAACAACGCTCATCTATTCCCTTACGAAAACCCCCCCAACCGCAGATTGATGAACCAACATAATACCATAGTTTTGCACACCAGAAAGTGAAGATGCCATGTGACTGTACTTTGTAAAATTGTTTCATTCACTACATTCTCCTTGTCTCAGAAGGAGAAAAGGATTCCTGTCTGAATAATTGATTTTTGCTTCATTGCTTGCTGTTCCTTTTATGATGCTCCTGGCAGTTTTCTCCAAAGCTAAATATTTTGCTCATTTTTTATTGTATTTACTAGGATCCCTGGAGGAAAACTCAAGTATGTTTTTTTTTTCTGTTAAGATGCCACAGAAAGTTGAGGGGGATGTGAGCAACAGTGGTAACTGGATCCTCGACCAAGATGAACTTGCCAGTAAATTTAATTCCCGGACCAAAGCAATAATCATTAACACACCCAATAATCCACTGGGCAAGGTAAGGTTCTCAAATCAAACCTTTGTTATTCTTTTGAAACTTTGGGTAAATTGGTTTATTATTGTCACACGTACAGTAAAAATCTTGCCTAGCATGCCATCCGTACAGATCATTTTACTACAACAGTGTATTCAGGTAGTATTGGTATTAGTTTATTATTGTCACTTGTACTGAGATACGGTGAAAAACTTGTCTTGCATACCGTTTGTACAGATCAATTCATTACACAGTGCATTGAGGCAGAACAGGGTAAAAACAATAACAATACAGAGTAAAGTGTCACAGCTACAGGGAAGTGCACTGCAGGTAGTCATGGCATGCATGACATTTGATTGCTCTGAATTATATTCCCTGGTTGGTCACTCTACTCATGGGTGAAAATATCCGCATAATGGACCATATTATCAACCAATTCATATTTGAGCTGAACTCGTCCATTCACTTTTCAGAAGTGGACAGTGGCTGCAGAATACTCACTAGGCTATAGAAGACTTGAGCAAAAAACAAATTGCTGGAGGAACCCATTGGATCAGGCAGTACCTGTACAGGTAAAGGGATGGTCAACGTTTTGGGTCTTGACCCTGCATCAGGACTCTGATGTGGGGTCTTGACCTGAAATATCGACCATCCCTCTGCCTTCATTGATGCTGCCTGACCCGCTGAGTTCATCTAACAGTTTGTTTTTTGCTCCAGTTTACAGCATCTGCAGTTTCTTGTAACTCTGTATAAGACTTGAGTTCCTCAATGATCCTAATTTTTATTGGTGGGCTCCACAGTATGCAGCACCTGTGAGCAAGTTGAACTTTAAGAGAACTCTACATGAATAGTCCATAAGGTTTCCAAGGCTTGCCACTTTAGGTAATAAGGGCCAAAATGTACCTACTGTTTGCTGGCAGTTTGGAAGAGAGGTACTGGTGAGTTGTTCTACATGGGTCAATGCCATCCTGACTTTCCTGTATGCACATTGCAGAATGGAAGTCAGGAATATGCTGGTGGTCACATGTGGACCCAGGTGGTCTCTCAGTGCTGAGTCCAGCAGTGAAACACGAATATCCTGAACTGTGGAGCCAGCTTCCTTTGTACCTGGCCACTGAGCATTTTGCCAGCTATGATTCACAAATTAACTGCAGCCCTAGTCATCTGAGTTTGGTTCGCCAACCTGGATGGGAGGTGAAAGGAATATAATTTGGTTTGCTTATTTTATATTAAGATTTTGAATTAATTTATATTAGTTAAGTGTATTTCTAAATCATATTTTTTAATTTTATCAAATATAATTATTTAAATTTATTTTAACATTTAAAAATAACTCTTTTGATCAGAGACACTTAGAATAATCTGAAAAGGCCTTAGGCAGCATAAGCTGTCAAAGGATATCAATGTTGCCTAGGAGAAGGTTCTCTGGAGCTGCTGCTGCTTGTGGTCCACTCTGCTTCATGGGTCAACTGTGACAACACGTGATGGGTTCAATTTGGCTTGTGGGGCCACATAAATTTAATGAGGCCATAGAGATTAACATAAGACACAGTATGACAGTGTATGAAGATTCTCATTTTTCACTAGGTGCTGAAATTAAGTCAACATGACTGAGTGTTGCATGGCATGTGGGTCACCAATACCTAATGACATCTCTGGGAAGCTGTGAAAACCCAATCTTTCATCTGCAGTGGTCAGAGATTGGACTATCACTAATCTCCAACGCTTCACTTGCTGCAGCTGGTAACTTCAAAAATTGTGGAAGATGTTATTTGCTGTTATTCTTCTCCATGATATTCTATGTTCTTTGGCAATGGGGTAATGAACAGGCCTGCGAGTGAATGAAAAAAATCATGTTGATCCATTTGATGAAGGTGACTATCAAGAAGAGGTAATGATGGAACAATGGAGATGGATGTATTCACTTATCCTGGTCTGGATAGATTATTAAAGGACTTCCTGCATCAATTCCTGTCACTGACTCTAACAGACACCAGATCAGGCATTGCATCTTTAAATTAACTTGCAACCTTGTCTATCCCAAATCCATCACGAAATCTTCTCCTTTCTTTGAGCAAACTCTGAGGAATGGTACTTTCTGTAATCTAGTTGAGATTAGGTATTGCAGATGTCCACTCTATCTGCTAATATGCATTCAATGACAAACGTATAGGTACTTGATTACAAAATGGCTTCATTAATATACCACAGGACAGTGGGTTGAACCTTCTTGCAGGTTATGAACCCAGTATCACCAGCACCCATAGTTAATAGAGTTAGTGTATGGACCATTAAGCCTGGTTCAATATATCTGTCTGAAATAACTTCTGTGTTTTACACACAGATGACCATACCATCTTTTGTTTTGTTATTGTTGCCTTGATTCACCAAAAGAATTTGGAAAGTCAAAAGTCGGGTTCTAGAACAATAAATATCTATTAAAAAAATTAAAGTAACCTGAAGAAAAGGTGGTTAACATGCTGATGCAAGTTGTTTTCTGTAAAGAGGTAATCAATAAGCAATTTATTAGCTTTTTCTGGCAATCAATGAACACCTCACATGACAGTGTTGAATTGATTGTTAAGACAGAGATGCAAACAGCCAAGTCCAGTAAAAAGCAGATGATAACCTCAGAATAAGTTCAGATCCTACAATGGAAAACTACAGGTGGAATTTATTGGCAGGAACAAAAGAATGATATAAAATGTTAGGAATTATTTCACTGAAGTAACATAACCAATTCACTGTTGTGGGAAACCATGACATGTTTATTAACCAATATTATGCAAAGACAAGGCATACTATTTGACCTAAATGGATGTTATCATAACTGTTTCTCTGTATCTTCACTCACCATGAAATAAAACAGCTTAATTATTTTATCTTGCTATATCTCAAGAATTGATTTTTCATTCTACCTGCATAGAGACTGAGGAGTACACATGAGAATTACATGAATATCCAGTTCACATTATTAGGGATACTATTCTTACGCTTGAGATACACTACCATTAAGTTAAATACTGGGAAATGCAAGAATTTCACTCATGAAAGATGCTCTGATACTAATGGAAGTGTGGAGAACTGCTATACTTGGGAGATAATCAAGACCCTAAGATTGTAATATTCCTAACTCATGTACTGCTCTTTGGTGAGGAACAAGGAACCTGAAGGTGAGATATAGTTTTGGCACAGGAAGGTTTTATTATAGTTACACAGGCTGTTAGTGAGACCACAACTGTGATCCTCTTACCTAAAACAGGATTTAGTAATATTGGAGCAGTTCAAAGGAGATTCACCAGGCTAATCCCTGTGATGAGAACGTTGGGCCTGTAAAACCTGGAGTTTGGAAGAATAAGGGATGCCCTGATTCAAACAAGTATGATCCAAAGGGAGCTTGTTGAGATGTTTTCACAAGTGGGACAGTTTCAAGCAGGGGGGCATGATAAGGGGTCAGTCACTTAAAAATAAGATGTGTGGAAATTTATTTTCTCAGAGTGTAGTGAATCTCTGGAATTCTCTGACCTTTGGGATGGTGGAGGCTAGATCATTAGAAGCATCTAAAGTGGAGATAGATAAATATTTGAGATTATTGCACCTGCTTGCTAACCTTTTGAAATTCATGCACTAGAAACACCTCTGAACTTCACTCATTTGCAGTTTCTCTCCATTTAAATAATATTAAGATCAAGGAACTGAGGGTATGGGAACTGGCATAGAAGCAGAATTGAGGCCAGCGTCGATCAGCTATAATCATATTGAATGGCAGGACAGGCTTGAGACGCCTGGTGGCTTATTCCAGCTCCTATTTTCTTGTGTTCTTGTACTCTTGTTTTTAAATGTTTTGTTTAATTTGATGTTGACCCTCACTTACTTATGCATTAAGGAATGTGTTTGAAGATCACAAACACATCATGTGTGTTCCAATTCAGCTGACTGATTGGAATATAAATTCTCAGATTATATTAATGGAAAGCCATTTTTAAAATTGGTGCCTGAGCCTCTTCGTCTTTCTATTTGTTAATTGTAGCTGGGAAGACAACTCACTTTCTCAGGGCTTCACCAACCATCAACCAATAACTGGGAAGGTTGTTAAATGATAGCTATGCATTTATAAGTGAACATTCGAGTGGTTGCTGGAGGAGTAAAATGAGTGACCTCCAAGCCTTTCATTACTGGCAGACTTCTTGGTTGCACATTAGGGGTTGTAACATGCAAACAATTTGCTTGCTTGCATTTGTGGCAACTGACAGAAGGGAGGTGATTTCTGATAGGAAACAGTCTTCTGTTTCATTTTGAGTTGTGAACCTGACAGGCAAATTATACATAAGGATAATTCACCAAAACAACCATTGATTAGTTTGCAATTTATATAGAAATCTATGGTAACAACGTAGTAGTTTGCAATAATATTGTCAGTGACTGTATTTAACAAATGATAGATCCATCTCATGCATGGTTGGCACATGAATCCTTTGTGCTATGGATGGAGATCTTGACATATTGCTGCAATTTGAAAAAAGTTACAACTAATTCAACTTTCTCAGTTGAAGTTAACATCCACAATGGGCTAAATCTTCCTGAAAATATAATGGCAAGTTCATGACCCACAATATTATTGATGTGGAAATTATCCAGTAAGTTTGTGGAAAGACGTGATGGACTGCAAGTTGAATCTCCATGATTTGCTGGTCGATTTCTGGCACTCTGCCATTTGCTTTGAACAAACAGAATTGTGCCATCAACAAACTCCAGCTTCCTCCATTATTTTTAAGAACTTGCAAGATCTGCATATTAATTGCCAATTAAACTCACAAAAGAGATTTAAGCCTCATTCTTAGTGACGTGATAATACAAAACCAATCAACTCCTTTGAAAGGAAGCAGTTAAAACAATCAAGTTATATCTCTGCAAGTACCAAATTCTTTTAGAGTAATTTTTTCTGTAAGTTGTTCTTTATTTTTCTCTCTCCTTTCTTTCTGAATTCATTCTTACTGTACCTTTAGTTATTTCTCTTTTTCGCAACTAATTCAACGCCAATTCATGCATCTTCACCATCATTTCTGTATAATTCTCTATCCTGAAATTTCATTGGCTAAGGAGATGCTCTATTGCTTTTGCTAACCATGAAGATTTCTGGTGTCCATTTGCCTTCACTGTTATTATCAGCTTGTGCTTCCACCAAGTTAGGTCACAAATTATATTCAAACTGAAGAGTGCAGGTAGCACATGATGTCTTACTTTAGAAAGATAACATCAATGTGTGCAGAAAGCATCTCTTATTTTAATAAGCTTAATCTTTAAAACAGTAAAAGCACAGATAATAGTGGAGGACCATTTTTGCATCACTATAATAAGTGCTCAGTGCAGTATTAACTGAACCAACCCTCAGACAGTGGCAAAATGGCTACAGCATGATTCAAAGTGACTTTCATTTTATAAAGAGACAAAATAATAGCAAACAGTTTAAACTAAAGTGAGTTACTTGGCTTTAGCTATAATACAAACAAAATATAAATGACTACTTTGATTAGATTTTGTAGTTAGCTCCTTCAGAGGTCAGTATTTAACTGATTAATTACAAAAACCAAAGACTCATTTTTGTTGCTAATTCATTTAAATCTAAGTTTGCAATTTAATTATAAAGGCTACTACACAGATCACGTTGCTTGAAATCTGACCAGCATTATATTTAACGCATCTCTGTCTGTGATTTTTAAATTGAATTATTATTGATCTAATTTACTTGCCATCAACACAAGATGGTCTGGCTCTGGTTGTCCCAGCCACTTTCCCCGGCAGACAGGAGCACTTTACAGTCTGTGATCGTTCTTCAATGCGATTCTTGTTGCAGCATCTGTGTGCAGCTATTACTTCACATGTTCCTCCATCTAAAGGGGAAGAAACAGAAATTAGTTTCTCTGTCATAATTTAGGAAAGGCTTTGGTGTTTAACCCAATACAACAAAGAGAAAATGGAAGATGCAATAATCAATGGAAGATATAATTTGAAATTGATCAAATTGAAAAATTATTTTTAAACCATTACAATGGTTTGAATGCATTAGTATATATTGCTTGCTAAATCCATGCATACTGATTCTGATTTGAGAGAAAGGTGTATCAAAATCTAAAGTTCTAAGTTCTTTTTTAAGCTGTCAATTCTTTTTCTTTCATTTATATTTTCTGCATTTCACAGAAAGAGGAGTAGAATAGTTGGAGAACCTTCTGATGAAGTGCTGCCTGACCTGCTGAGTATTTCCAATATTTCCTGTTTGTATTTCCGATTTCCATAATCTGCAATTTTTATTCATTTCCTACATTCTGTTTCTTTAATGTAACTGTATAATTATTTCAAAGTTGTTTCAAAGTTATTGAAACTGACATTCATGTCCAACAGAAAACAACGTAAGTTATTTTAGGAATACAACCTTGCACTTGATTGTTGGTAATATTAATATGTGAATATTTAACACATCCAATTCACATTTCTCTGCATAGCACATAATGAGTTAATACCTTGCTACAGTAGTAGTCATGTAAAAATATTAATCTTTCTTATACTAATATTGCAAACAATAATTCTTATGCTCAAAAGATAATTAATAATTTGAAGCCTATCACTGTTGGAGATCTGGAGATTGCTGAGAGTGTGCGATTATACATGAACGTTATTATGGTTCTCATTTAAATATTGCACTAATTCTTACCCCCCTAGTGTACTATGTTCTCCTTCATTATAAACATCATTAACAGTTCCAGGGAGACTGTATGTGACACAAATCTCCAAGGTTTTGAATTAACTGAGATATAATTCTGAAATTACAGGTCTTCTTGTAGTACATCATTACATCTAAACTCACAGACCATATAAAAGACTTTGGTTTTGTTAAGCCAGTGAGTCGATTCCTTTTCATGTTGTCTGCTTAAATTGAATTCATTGGTACCTTAGCAGAATGTTTCACATAAATGCATACTAACCGAGTGAATGGTTTCTTTATTGACATAATTACATTTAATACCTCAGTACAATGTACATGACCTGTTTAGTACACCAATTATCAATTGTATCTTCTTCAGTGGTTTAAATTAGGTGAGTATGACAATAGTTATGTTGATTTTTCTTGCTGGTACAGAATGAGTAGGTACAAAACATGGGAAAGTTTACAAGCCATCAATTTCAAAATAGAAATCTTATTTTGGTGCTATAATTAGTGATTTAATGGAAGAAGGAATGAGCACATACTGCTGGATATACTCAGCAGGTCAGTCACAATCTGTAAAGAGAGAAACAGAGTTAACATTTCAACAGAACTGGAAAAACAATGATTTAATGGACAAAAAGGATCGGTGCGAGGCATAAAAGTTTTGGTATGGTATAAGTTATAGGGGTGCATGAGATGCTTTTCCTCCTTGAACTTCATTAAGATAAGATATCTCTATTAGTTACATGTACATCGGAGTACACAGTGAAATGCATCTTTTGTATAGAGCATTCTGGGGGCAGCCCGCAAGTGTCACCACACTTCCAGAGCCAACATACCATGCCCACAACTTCCTAACTTGTACGTCTTTTGGAATGTGGGAGGAAACCGGAGCACCCAGTGGAAACCCATGCAGACACGGGGAGAATGTACAAACTCCTTACAGGCAGTGGCCGGAATTGAACCCGGGTCACTGGTGCCATAATAGTGTTACGTTAACCGCTATACTATCATGCCTGGATATACAGCAAGTCAAAGAAAGAGAGATGAAAGATAGGGAGATCAGAGTGGGGTTCAGTGAAGTAAACATAGATATAACCACAAACTCTAGGTCACATTTAGGGAGGTGTAATTAGTCAATCTCCAAGACCGCTGGATGAGCAGCAAATACAACATATTAAACCGAAAGAATTACAAGTATATTGCTGTTTATGTTGGAAGGAACATTTGGACAATGGGAGCAGAGAAAGTAAATAGTAAAAGATATTGCATCCCCTGTACATAGGGTGAAGGTGCGTTGTGAAATGGAGGAACATTGCAAATGACTGGAGAAAAGACCAAGGTGAAGGGAATAGTCCTTTCAGAAAGCAGAAATGGGATGGGAAAATTGATGACGGCATCATCTTGAAAGTAGCTGAAATAGAGGAGGCCAATGTTGTGGGACGTAAGAATGAGAGAAACCTCATCATTTTTCTGAGAGGTAGGGGAAGAGGTGACAGAGGAAAAGGTGTTGAGTGGATGTGTATGAGAAACGGTGAAGAAGAATTTTCAGTGGAGGAGAATGGAAGACATAACAGATGTATCAGTATGGAAGGTGGTCTTGTTAACCAGAGGAGAGGGAGAGTGAAAAGCCATGAAAATAGGATTGATTCTTCACTAGGAACTGGGTGGGAGGGATTGTAGTTAAGATAGCTGTGGGAGTCAGTGAGCTTACAGCAGATATCGATGAACAGCCTATCTTCAGAAATAAAGACAGAAGTCAAGAAAACAAAGAACTGAGGTAGCCTATTTGAAGGCAAGGGAAGTTTGGATATCAAAAACAAGTTGATTAATTTTTAGCTGCAATGTTAGAAGGGAATTAATGAGTTTA
>JARFYF010000094.1:31416518-31435421 GCA_030265395.1 Rhina ancylostomus | reverse complement strand
CATATTGTGATTACAGATGTTTCAACATGAATTGTTTGCTGTGGTTCATTAACATGATTTGATTTGTCAGACATTTATGTAGACTGGAAGTCTATGAGAAACACTGCACACCAGGGCACTCCTACTGTGATTAGTGATCTTCAGTACTGGTGAAGCTTATTCCTGTGTTTCTTGCATTTGGGGTGACTTTAACTTAGTCTTCAACCAAGTCATTTAGGCAAAAATTATTTAAACAAGATTAATTACTTCAAACATAATTCTGAATATGAAAATTTGCATCAGAACTATGGGTTGGCTTCAAAATGCAATAAATTATTCTTCATTATTGTTGCTTTAAACATATGTGGCAATTAACAAGTAGATTTAATATTAAAATGTGTTTACTTTATAAACAAGATGTTGATATATTTGAAATGGAATTCCACTGACACACACTAATGATTCCCATTAAGACAAGATAGCATTTCATCAAAAATGTGAAATAAATGTTGGACAGCTAAAGAATTATAGGCTTTAAGTACTGCATCTAAATGATAAATGATTAAACTGCACAAAATAATTGTCAAGCTGAACTCTTACCATCAAAAAATAAATACAGCCACTACAAATACAAAGTCAGATTATACAAAATATTGCTCTGTTTTTTTACCTCAGTAGTGATAATTTGTGTCAGAGATAGTCTATTTTCACTAACAAGACCGCCTGCTTTAAAACCATGCCTTAATATTAAATAGCAAGCCACCTGAAACTATTTTCCACAAAATAGAAGAAATTTGGTGCAAGCAATTTGCACTTGAAATCCACAGCCTTAATCAATCTTGACTACTCTCGGCGATGCTCCCAGTTCCCGCCAGACAGTCTGTTCCTTAGCAACTGCAGGCACACCAATAAAAGCAGAGAACAGCCAACCAACATAGCACAGTCTTCTAAAGAGCAGTGAAAATTGTGACATTTGACACAGAAAGCACTTGATCAATTGGACCCTACCCTTCACTTTAATTATTCTGATACATGGCAACAAATATAATTAATATTCTGTAAATGAGTCTGTCTGTCTTCCTTGGCATCAGTTGCCTTTCTTTGTAAAACCTCCTGGCGTAATCATCAACAAATATTACTCTAATCCATCCATTCTCACTAATCAGCACCTCACTTCGAACTTCCTTACCTATTTAAAATATTCTAAGTGAACTATTGGGTCACAAATCAGGTTGCTTAAATCTGTCCAATGGGGCTTCCACTCCTTCTTAGCATCATATGATCTTATCCATGAAAGATATTCTTTGCTACTGACGCATTATCACTCCTCATCTTTTTTAATCATGTTAAAGTTTTTGAGATGACTTTTGAGATGATTTTTGAATACCATATTCTTCTATTGCCTTTCCTTTCATTATCCAGCTTCACAGGATCACCCTCATTTGATTCCATTCTTAACTGTCCAAGCATAACAAGAACATTTCCTCCTCCCTTCTAAAGAACAATTACAGGTGCTCATTAAATCTTGAACTTGCCAGCAATATCAAGCTGCTATGATGGAACTTAAAACAAACACCTTATCTCATGCATCCACACAATCTTTATCTTACCAATCCCAAGAATCCTTCCTTCATTCCATCCTCTTGGTATTGCTGTTGGTTTTGCTGCCACATCTTCTGCAACATGGAGTCAACTTCCACATGCATTCTACTTCTTTTCCATCTCTCTTGACTTATCCACTCACATTTCCTAATAGACTTTAAGACTTGGATGTGTCATGATTTATTTCAGTGTAACACTGGAAATCCTGAAGCCATTGTCATCAGCCCCTATCACAGATGTGGCACTCATGCCACAAATCCTATCCACATCGTTGCAGTTTTTGCTGTCTAAACTGGGCTGTTGCAGACCTTGGAATCCTATTCACCACAGCCTGTCCTTTTACCACCATGTCATCTCCAATTCAAAAACTATTAGCTTCCAGCTGCATTAACCCTCACTGTCTCAGCTGACAGTGTGTCCTTCATTCATAGCTTTGTCATCTCAAGACCAACTATTCTATTATTCACCTTCCAATACAATTTCTCCTCCATTTTCCCACCATATGTAAATCAGCTCAGCCTACACTCTACAACTATATCCTATCCCACATCATTAATATACATCTGCTTCCAGTTTCCCAGTATCTCAAAATTAAAAGTAGTAGCCCTATGTTTAGATTGCTTGATAGCCTCTTCCTTTCCTATTTCTGGAACCTCCTCAAAAGCTACAATTAATGTCATATTCTCTTTTCTTCTTTTTGTAGCGACTAGTGCATTCCTTCTTGAACTCAGCTGTGTCGTCTGCTACCAGGCTATACAGTCAAGAATTCTTTCCCTAAACCCCACTATTGCTTTGCCCTTCTTCATAGTCCTTCTTAAAACTGCTCTTACTAAACATGCTTTTGCTCACCCTTTTAAACATCTTTTGCTCCAACTCATTGTCAATTTCTTTAATTCTGCTTCAATGAATCACCTTGGATATTTTTTCCACAAAACAAGATAGATGTAATAAAAAGTAAAATAAATACGTTGGGAGGTCTCCAGTAATCCTTGTTATTGTCATGACCTACTTGTTTATCACAGCCTTGCATAGCAAGAGATGAGAGTAATTCTAAAATACATTGAAGAACTTTGAGTTTCTGCAAATTCTGTTCACATTACATGTACATTAAGTTTCCAACAGCGAACTTATATGAATAAGAAGGCAATGGAAGAATTTCCAAACAAATTTTCTTGAAATTTGCCACTTACTCAAGCTTAGTATGCAACAGAGCATATGGTCCCTGAAACCTCCTCAGAAATTGGCTTACTATCATTCGTTAGTGTTACATCTATCCATATGTCCAACGAATAGCATAAACTTTGGAATACTCTTATTAAACTTTTTTGGATCTTAACCTCTTTATCCACTTTTAAATCACTTTAAGTCTCGTGCTTGGTCAATAATTGACCAAGTTCATGCATCCTTATATCTCCTTCTTTGTGTTGACTCATTTGATTACACATCTCTGAAGTGTTATGTGATATCTTCCTCTGTTAAAGCTGTATGTAATGCAAATCATTGTTACATGGAGAAAGTACCTCCTGCAGAGTGGCAAATAACAAATATAATAATGTTGCAGCTACACTGGATGAAGATCAGTGCTCTACCAAACTTGATTTCCTAGTTGGATATTCATCCAATTTTACATTATATAACAGAAGTGGGGAATCAAGTGTAGATAGCGATAAGAACCACTGAATTTCAGATATGCTCAAGTTTATGAACAGTGGAAAATGGGAGGCTAGCTAGGAAATCAATGCAATTCGACATAGATAAAGGCTTCAGTTGAAGACAGACTAAGGCAGTGTTGGAGGTAGGTCATATTATGGATGCTCCTAAATACTTATTGCTCTCTGATGATCTAGGCTTCAGAACATAAGTGTCACAATGTTGAGCAAAGAGCAAGCTCACAGAGAACCCAAATGCAGCACACTGGTACCAGACTGGAGTTAGGATGCTTCCTCAGGACCAAACATGGGCAGCAACTGGAAGGGATCTTGCCTCAGGGATCTGAGATGGAGTCCCAACGCAAACTGGATATCCAAAGAGGAACAGAGAAAGCAGGATTGCTCTGGAATTAACCACTCTAAGCAGCTAGGAGCCAAAGGTTAACCAATACTCTGGCAACTAGCGCTAGAGAAACCCAGGTATTTATGCTAGGCCCCTGATGGGGCTCAGGTGTGTGTTATGCAATCAGTCAAGCATGGAATCCATATGCTATACAACAAGGCATCATCAAAGGAGCCAAATTGAGGGCCAGTACCTGGAACTGTGACAATAACTGGAAAATATGCACATGGGTTACAAAGTTTGTATCCTGCATTTGGTTAATCGGTAGAAGTGTATGTTGAGTTACCATCTAAAGAACATGGTTCACCACTTGATGTGCTTTAACCTGTGAGATTACAAGCCAAGAGGTTGGAACTGTCATTAATTTGGTAGCCACCTTTTCATAGGCATAGACAGAATGGGCTGAACGGCCATCTTCTGTACTGTAAATTTCTTTGATTCTAAATGATTCTATAACACTTTTACAGACCAATAAAAGAGTTGGAAGCATTTGCAGAAACTGTTCCTGAATTAGTGCATTGAAAGTAATCACAAAAATTGAAAAGTCTTAAAAGTAGATGCAAGTCAAGAATATAAAAATCAAAGTATATTTTTCAGAAGATCTCGTCATCATGTCTTTAGATCCCAAAGCACCCATCAGATAGATGGAGGAGACTACTTATCGAATGCATCCTGTGGAATCAAATTGAGAACTACCCTGTGATGTGAATGGAAATCCAGTTCATCGTTCCAGCCTTATTTTGGCCCTTGTTCCAAAGCATAGTGGATCACAATATGTTATTACTTTGCATATAAAGAATTCAGAGCATCTTGTACCTAAATATTGACTGTATCTATTACTTGATTTCTACCAAATAGTTAAACATTCGACATAGAACATTACAGAACAGTACAGGGCTTTGGCCCACAATGTTGTGCCAACATTTTATCCTGCTCTAGTATCTATCTAACCCTTCCCTCCCATTTCTCTATCATTCATGTATCAAATGCATGTGTCAAATATCCTGTGGAATCAAATAGAGAACTATCCTGTGATGGGAACAGAAATCCCATTCAGATTCATTCAAATTGAATGCTTTCCATTGCAAGGTTTTATTGATGATGAAAATTAAAAGAAATGATATGAAGTGAAATCTTAAAGTCTGTACTACTGATGCACAGATTTTGCCAAAGTTTTTGAGTTACTAAGTTATTTAATTGGCAGTGAACTAAAATAGGTCAGAAACAGCAAAGACTTTTTTGTGGCTATTCATCAGTCCTTCTAAAGTAAAAGGAAATCACAGGAAATGCTATCAATTGGCTCAAAATTAAGGATCAAAGGCAATTGAGATCATATGGTCTGAGTCGTTTACGATAAAACTAAAATTACCATGTTTATTTCACTTAAGCAGTTCCCTCCACATTACAGAATCCCGTATGTATTATTTATAAAGATATACAAAAAAGGTGATGTTCCCTTTTGCCTGTTTGTTAGGAGAGCTGTTGCTGGCCAATTTTATTAAAGATATTCTCACTGGTTGACTGCTTCAATCCTTTTCAGAAGTAACAAAATATCCAATTAGCTAAGAAAGCTTCTTTTCCACTTGCAGAGCTGGAAATTTTACTTTTATAGCAGTCTAAAGCTTTAAGTAACTTCAGGAGAATTTTGTTTTGAAAGTGTATTCCACTCCAGGCAGACTAATGACCTGCACTTCAAGACTTGGATCAATTTCAAAGTGAGGCGAAGTCAATTAGAATATCGAAATACAATTCGGATTGTGGTTCAGATGCTTCTGGCCTGCTCAGTAGGAAGAGATGGCACACAGCTTGTGTGAGGGCAACAAATGAAAAATCTTCAATGAAATTTACAATATTAAATTAATTTGCTGAAATGTGTATAAGAAGTAGAACTTAGCAAATTGCCCCAGCTGTTTTGCAGTACTATTTATGAAAAGCCTGAAAGCAGCCTATATTAGGGATGGAAAGTATGTAACAATCCTGGCCTTCAGGCAAAAGCAGTTAATACTCATTTAGAGAACACATTAACCAGCTAATGATGTGGAAAGCAGGACAAGGCTGTCCAATGGTTATAGTCCCTGCATATAATATTAATCAGTAACAACTCCCTTTTGTCTACACATGCCTGATAGGTAATAGTGTTCATTGCCAGGAGGAAATACAGATGCGAATGATTATATAAATTACACACTCTTGTGTGACATAACTCTCAATTGCTTAAATAATTTTCAGCAATGATAAGAAAACACTTGCCTTGAACTTAAATTGTATTGCATTCTTTTCTCAGTGCCATGCAACTGAAAATGGGTTTATTTCAGTGAAATGTGATAATGACAATTTCTGGATCATTTCAGCCCATTCCACAAATTCAACAGGACACACCCCTGTATTTCACGTTTGCACGACTAATGACATTTCTACATCAGACACACACTGAATTATGTCATTCCCCATGCCTCTTTACTTTTGAAAATTAAAATGCCAGGAAAGGCATCCTTGAGCACTCTTGAGGACAACTAGGTCTTCAGAGAGCAGTAGTCGACTGGGATTGGTTGCTGTCATTAATCACTCTCCCATCTCTCCCTCCAATACTGCAAGGCTGCTCCACCCTCACTCACTGACCTCTCATCAGAGCCTCCGTATGGTCCAGGCCCTGACCGCTCCACCCAACAATCTCTTCCTCCAATTCCTGACCTCCTTCTGCAGAGCACACAATGTGACCCAAAACTTCAGCCCAGCATCCCTCGAATCCCAAGACACCTTGATGCTCGTCTCCACACCCTCCCCCTACTCATTCATTCATGGGTGATTGTTGCTACTGACTTCATCCTCCCTCCCTCCATCCATCCATTCCCTCAAACCTTAGTCTATTACCTGAGTACTGCCACTGACCTCCGAGCTTGTGACCTCCAGCCCTGTCTCTCAACCCTTCCCCTCCCCAAACCCTACTCCAAGCCTCTGTTCCAGCCAACAAACTTTCATTCTTGAGAAAGTACCTACTCATGTAGCTCACGGGACTTTGTGCTCTTCATCAAAACAGCTATTGGCTTGCTACTGTCACAGGTATGTAACATACCCATTAAGTTGCGCTAGAATATCTAGGCCATTTACCCTGAACCAATTTATTCAATAGAAGATGCTGGATAATACTGGCATTTATCCCCAATCAGTGGGAAAATGTTGGGATGTTTGAGTTAATGTGGAAGTGCTAGCAATTCTCCGGGTGTGTTCCAATGATGCACTCCTCATGAAGTCCAGCAGCAGACTGTGAATTTGTGACCGTTCTCCAGTAACTACTCTGGGGAATCAGCCCACTGAACATGCACTTGGCTGGACAGAGCACAGAGACAGTAAGGCTGAATATGAGTTAATTGCCCTTTTTTTAATTAATCATGTTGCCTAAATATTTTAATTATATAAAGATAATTTGAAGTGTGTGATTCTTTTCAATTTTTTTAAACAATTTTAGCTACTTAATTTTTAAAAAATTGTTTTTAAATGTTTTTGGGTATTCTAAAGTCTTTGAAAGCTTAGAGCAGAACAAGACTTTTTCTGAGCTGTGGCTTTGGTGGAGATTGTTGTGACACATCTATCTAAGGGGATTATGAAATAGGCAGATCTGATACCATGCAGGACCGTAACGTTTTGGAAGCCGGTTCACAATGACTTGTATCCACAAAAGGTCAACAGTGAGCCAGACAGCTGGCAGCAAGTTCAGCTCACTTGCTTAGTGCCTAATGTCGTTAGGGTAGTACTGATGCTGGATGAGAAACAGGATTTTATTGACATTTGTTGGTTCCATTGTTGAGCGGTCAAAGTAGAAGTGACAAATATGTGATGACTATAATAAAGAAATTGTAGCCTTTGATCTACACATTCAAATACATTTATTATTTCCCAGTTCTGAATGCTTTAAAAATACTTTTCCAACTCCTTTGCTAGTGTGCACTGAGGTAATGAATCTGAATAAATGTCACCACTATTTTAATACTTATCAACAGTGTATTGATAGTTTATGATAATTCCTCTGAAGATACAATTATCTTCAGTATTAAATGAATTCCACAATATTCTTCAACAACTCCCTCTATACACTGATCATTTGGTAGGTGGTAGTACATTTTAATTTTGTCTGGTACATATATTTGCCGGACTATTTATGATTTTTAATGTAGCAGATTGTCTGGGTGCCTGTCAAAGCCTGTTATGGCATTGCTGATGGAATTGGAAATTTCCTTGCCATCCAAGCACCCAGTGATTTGGATTTAATTTTCTACCTTAGTCTTTAAAGGTTCAAAGGCCATAGTTTAATTACATGATTGTTAATTCATAATTTAGATAAGTTATTAGTCACACGTACATCAAAACACACAGTGAAATGCATCTTTTGCGTTGAGTGTCCTGGCGGACAGCCCGCAAGTGTCGACATGCTTCTGGCACCAAAATAGCATGCCCACAACTTCCTAACCTGCCAGTAGTGGATCAGTTAGCATAACGCCATTGCAGCACCAGCGACCCAGGTTTAATTCCGGCCGATGTCTGTAAGAAGTTTGTACGTTCTCCCCATGACGGCATGGGTTTCCTCCAGGTGCTCCGGTTTCCTCCTACATTCCAAAGACGTATGGGTTAGGAAGTTGTGGGCGTGCTATGTTGGCGCCGGAAGCGTGGCGACACTTGTGGGCTGCCCCCAGAACACTCTACGCAAAAGATGCATTTCACTGTGTGTTTCGATGTACATGTGACTGATAAAGACATCTTATTTTATCTTATTAAAGTATTAATGGGTTGTGGGGTTAGTACAGGAGGTAAAGAAATCAGCCATGAATGGCGGTACAGGCATGAGGGGCCGAATGGCCTACACCAAGTTTTATTTCTTATGTTCTTAACATTATGGTTTGGATACAGTCCTATAAGCTTGGATGTGGTGAAAAGGAAAGAAAATGTCAGACAGCAAATCAGCCCCTGCTTGCTGCCCACCAAAGCCCACCTGATACCCCAGGGAAGCAGGGGGCGACCTCCTGTAAACAAGCAGCTAATTGATAGCATCCTGGTTCTTACGCAAGGAAGATTGGAACCCGGCTTCAGAGGGAAAGGGAAGAGCCCCGAGAATCACATGGTTCAAAGACATGGACGGACAGGCCACAATAAAGGTGAATCACACGTACGACGAGTGGGCGTTTGCAGGGGGTGTCAGTCTGAATTGAAAGGTTGATTGTTGGAGAATGGCCAGTGATCTATTGGAGGCTGTAGTACCAATGAAGGAAGAAACAGTTCCTTTCTCCCCACGGATGCTGCTTGGCTCGCTGAGTTCCCCCAGCAGTTTGTTTGCTGCTCCAGATTCCAGCGTCGGCAGTCCCTCACGTCTCCAGGTTGTTTCACTACTGGAAATGCTGGAAGGTTGGCACCGCTCGGCGTGACGTGGTTCAACAGTTTAACAATCCATTGTAAATTGGAGACCGATAGCAAAGAGTACGTTGCCAGAATATCTGAGGATGGGACTTTGCTCAGTCTCCATGCGCAGGTCGACAAGCCAGCAGCAGCATCCTCCACACCTCGTCCCCACTCTCTCTCCCCAACAGAGAGGGAACAGCTGGAGGAGAACAGACTCCACGGCAACTCTTGCCCCACCTAATGGCTGGCTGTAGAAATGCAAGTGGACCAGGAAACTTATAGGCTGCTCTTCCCATCCGGCCCCAATGAGTTGGAGAATAATACAAGGAAAGAGTATTGTTTAAAAAGCAGTGTTAAGGACAGGGGGTGCAGGAAACACAGCCCATCAGTGCTTTTCCTTGCACCAACAAGAGGCCATATCTATAGCCATTGAATCATCCAAGGGCACTGAATAACCACAGGGAAGAAGGAAGTGCTGGGAATATTTTTTCTTCAATTCCCTAAGTAATTGCACAATCTTGTAGCAGGTCAGTATGACTCAGGCATGTGGATCAGGGCAGCTTCTGTGGATCTCAATCCACAGTACAAGTGATGCCAAAACCAGTAAACCTCCAAAGCAGAGTGGCCCGGAAGTTCTTCAGGACTGGAAGAAGTGCATTAGAAAGGAAATGTGTGGCTGACCAGAACAAAGAGGGCCCGTTGCTGTGGAATTCCAGTGCGTACAATGGAATGGGCATTACAGATTTAAATCTCTTGGAGCATTTTTCCTGCTTGCTCTGCCACTGAAGCAGACCTGGTGTGAGGGACTTAACGTTAAGGGCACCAGTCTATCAGGTTAGGTGTGGAGCAGGCTTCATGCATCTGTGGCAAAGCTGCGTTCTGGTTCAAGTGGTCCATGTCATTGATGGGTAACCATGTATAACGGGATCTCAGGGAAGTGCCGTGCAAATAGGCATTCATTGCACAGCTCCAGGCAACACTGTGCATTAACGCACCATGAGCACAGAGGACCTGGAGGTAATTCTGCAAACTTTGATGAGGACGCAGTGGTTTACTGATAAAGTCCATCGTATTGTGCAGTGTCTCAGTGCACCAGGAACTATAGAGTTCCTTGGCGCGCATGCGCGCGCGTGTGTGTGTGTGTGTGTGTGTGTGTGTGTGTGTGTGTGTGTGTGTGTGCGCGTGCACCCGCGTGCACATGCTTATCACAGAGTTATACAGCACAGAAATGGGCCCTCCAGCCCATCAAGCTCCCACATTAATCCTATACCAATCCCATCTTATTCTCTCCACATTCCCATCAGCTCACCCCAGATTTTAACATTCCTCTATACATAAAGGACATACAGCGGGCACTTAACCTACTTGTGACTGTGTCAGCTTGTGTGTGCATGTGTCCGAATCCTCTCAGGCCTACCAACGCCCCCTAGGCATAGTGGCAACCAAGCTAAAGGCCACATACATCCCTTGACTGCAGCAGAACAGAGTGTTTATGATGGCAGGACCACTGCAACACACAAGCAGGAATGGAAGCTCACTACCAAAAATTGGCCACGTCAGGGAAAGTTGGTGCAAAGCCCCTGGCTTCTCCCATGGGATAGGCAGAGTAAGATGAAGAGTAACAAACATACCCACAGCACCTCCACATCACACAGTGTCAGCGTGACCAGCTCAGCTTGCTCCTTTAATGGATTTGAAATACCTTAGGCCTTATGACTGAAAACCTCACACAGAGCATCCAACGTTGGCAGCTTTTGGCTTTGAAACATGCTGATATAAACCTGGCCTTGTGTCCACTATAGTTGCTTCAGTGCTGCCACATCCTGGTTGGCTAGCCCCAGGAACTCCAAGCAAGGCAGGCAGCAGCAGGTTGTTGGGGCAGCAGCTGAAAGTGAGCTCACTCCCACTCCCTTACTGATGATCATTTAATCAGAGGCTGCTGCAACTCCATCTCCCACCTGCTGCTTTTTCACAGTAATCTCCTCCTGCCTCACGTTCCCCCAGTTGTCCTGCTGTCCAGCTAGTGTCCATCAATAGCGATGGTATTATGAAGCATTTAACGGAGAGGTCGGAATTATCCCACTTGAAGTGTAATCAGTGCGGCCAGACAGATTAATTGAGTATTTTTGTCGGTGTTGTTATAATTAATGTAAAATACTGGTGAGGAGACCTGAAACCAGGGAGCACCTGTGCCAGGAGCAAAAAAACCAGCTGCTGGAGGAACTCAGCAGGTCAGGCAGTGTCTGTGGAGGTAGATGGACCGTCAGTGCTTTGGGTTGAGACCTTCGTCTGGACACCCGTGCTGCGTTGTCCTCTCAACAGAGGCTAAACAGGTTTGGGGTTGTGTTCTTTGGAGCTTACAAGAATGAGGGGTGACATTACTGAGACACAAAAGATCCTGCTGAGGCATGGTGGGGTCGATGTTGCGATGTTTTCACCGGTGGGACGCAGATAAAAGACAAGGAGCCAGGCATTTAACAAGGAGATGCATAGAAATTTCTGTGTTGGAATTCTCTGCTCCCAGGAGAGGTGAAGGCAAGATTATTATAAGTGTTCAAAGCAGAGATAGAGAGCTCGAGCAATGAGGGCTCTGGGAAACTGGCACAGCCAGTTTCTGATCTGAGTAGATCAGCCATGACCATGATGAATGGTGGGACAGGTTTGAGGGGCCGAGTGGCCTACTCCAGCTGCTATTTTCTTGTGTGGACCTATTAGACCAGGGGAGTCACCATCACATCAGCTTCCTTCTCTCACGTACCCAAGTGATCACCCATCTCTTCCCATTCAACAGTTCCTCTCGGGTACCTACACCCAACTTGCTCCCATGCTGTTTGTATCCCTGCAGCAGACCCGGAAGGCAGGGAGCTGGGAGCAGGCATGGTGCTTGTGGGGCCCTGTTGATACAGTGGGCAATAAGACTAGTTGTATGGAGCTGGTGCGAACCAAGTGCTGAAGAATAAATGTGCCCATCTTGCAGAATTATTGCCACAGGCTGTATAAAAATTGTGATGCAAATCAGATGGGAGTTGGCAGATGGGTCAGCTCGACTGAGAGTGCTTCATACAACAGGGAATCTCCAAGCCCTGGACATACATAGAACAGCACAGAACAGGAACAGCCCTTCGGCCCACAGTGTCCATGCTGAATACAATGCCAAATCAAACTAATCCCATCTGCCTGCACATGGTCTATATCCCTCCATTCCCTGCCTGTTCCTGTGCCTGTCTGAATGCCTCTTAAACATTGCTATTGTATCTGCTTCCTCTAGCAGCGTGTTCCAGACACCTGCCACCCTCTGTCTAAAAAAATCTTGCCTCATAAATCTCCTCTAAGCTTTCCCCATCTCACCTTAAACCTGTGCCCTCTGGAATTTGACATTTCCACCCTGGGAAAAAGATGTGACTACCACACTCTCTCACTCATGGGGATAAAGGCTCTGGCCTGGAATGGAGGTGTGGTTCTGGTTCCACTGACTGTAGGGTTCCTGTCTCTGGCACTGGGGCTGGGACTGGTGCAGAGTTACAAAGAATCAGAGCTGGGAGCTCCCCAGCAGCTCCTCACATCAGCTGGGCATCCCAATCAATTCTATCAACTGATGGACAGGACACCACCACCCCACCCTCCCCTGCCCCAACAGCAGACAGACTCTGGTACCCTCTCCCCATACAGCACCCTTCCCCCGACCTGACCCAGGGCAGAATATCCCACCCACCCTGACCCAGGATAGAAGATCTCATCCACCTTGACCTGGGACAGATGACCCGCTGACTATTACAAGGGACAATGACCCCGTGGACTCTGTCACAGCACGGGTGACTCCACCTGACGTGGGACTGATGAAGCTGAAAGGGGGCAGGTGACCCAACCTTCCCTGACACAGGTCAGAAGAGCCCACTGATGCCAAAATGGCACAGAGAAAGCGACCATGATATCAGCCTGGGACAGATCTTGTTCCCAACTCTGACTGGCCTGTGCATGCCAGTCTCAAGCACCATCAGGGACGAACCCACCATCAGTCCAGGTCAAAACCTCCCCAACCCAAAGCCGAATGGAGCCAGAACCACATCCCCGACCTGGGACAGAGGCCGTTTCTGACCCAAACTTCCACACCATTCATCCACTCCCCAACGGGAGGCCTCTCCTGGATGGGAACCCCAATCCCACTCCAAAACAGAAGAGAACCCCACCCTCTCCATCCTATCTCTGCCGTTCCACTGTGCTGCCCACCCCTACTCCAGACCAAGGCCAAACATCCCCTCCTGCCCTTGACCTCATCACGGAACTCAATGCCTCTCTGCAGCAACAGAAGGTTATTGGGGGAATGATTCTGCAAGGCAGTTTACTTTAATGAGGGGTTTAATCTTAAGGAGTCACAGTGCCTTACTACAACTGAGTAGACATCTCCACAGCCTGAACCAGGCTGAGCAGCCAACATGGAGTTCCTCTGACCTGCCCCAATGGATTTGATATGTAGGAGGAGGTAAAATATGGAGTTTCTGCAGGCATTGGCCCTCCTATAAACCACCTTCCTAACAATCACAGAAACATTAACCAGCACAACAGACCATGTCTTTGTATCTCGAAGCACAATAAAAATTAATCTGAAAACAGTACAGCACAGATGCACCAATCAGGGAGACACCAGGCATCTTGGAAGGTTTGTTGCCATGACAATCACCCATCTCCTAGCAGCAAAAGGCCAAGAGAAGAGAGCTTATGGAAAATGAATGGAAAATGTTACCCGTGGGAAAAACAAAGGGATTTCTGCTGAAAACAAAACAATCCAATGATTCAGGGCCCAATAAGTGGGAAAATGAAATACTAATTTAATACTGCTTCAGCATAAGGGCTAAATAGCTGATTGGCCACATGAGATAAGTGCTTATTAACATGATCAGTCAAGCAGAAAATGATCACCATCCGCCTCACTTTCACAGGGAGAAAAGCACAAGAACAAGTCATCAGGGCATTCCACAGCAAGGGGAAGCAGGTAGACTGGGGTCACCCCGATACTGTCCAGAGCGTGGTCAATCTGTCCACGTTACTCTGAGAGCCACGTGACCCAGGGATCACTGCAGAATTGATCCTGGCAGACCGGCTGCTGATCTTTCCAATAGATGTTGATGTTTTAACCTGTTGAGCAGAAATGGGTAATGCTGGTCCTTTAACGGTACAAGAGGAACGTGTAATCCAGGAGGTGGTATGCCATGCATGAACTCACTCCTCCTGCTGCTCCTCCCAACACAAATGGCTCCTTGATTGGGGCGGAGACCCTGTTAGTGCCACTGTGGGTCTGCTGATCAACACATTCAAGGATTTCCCAGGGCCTGCTGGGCAGAATTTCCCTCTCATGCCCAATGAATGCAGCCCTTCATTGGCACCATTACCTGGGCATTCCAGTTTGTGGTACCTCCCTGTGACTGTCATACTTCCTACTTTGCCACAATAACCACAGATCACAAGTCGGCTGACAAGCCCTTTACACAGTTATAAAAATTTTTTTCTCGATAAAAAGCTCTAGTTGTTTTCCTTTCTATGTTCTGATTTCACCTGTCATTGCACCATCAGGCACTATGCAAATCTACAGGACCAGTGATTAACGACCCACTGCACTGTACTGAAGGCACCATTCATTCAAAATGGAGCCATGTTTTAGTTATGACTATCTTGGGCTGCCTTTAACCACTGTCTAGTCAGCTCCATTAAAAATGTCTTGAAATAGCCTGAATGCTTTTTAATCTTCCAGGCTTGTTTCAACATTATTCTCAAAAAGGCTGGCGTCTGAACTCCATCAACCACTTTTGTTAATCTGGCAGAGAGCACAGGTTTCTCAGCCAAGTAAAGCAGAACAGGGCAATATCCTGAGCAGCCATCTGGGCTCCTGCGTTGAGGCTGTTCGTTGCAAACTGGAGCAGCAGCATTGCACCCGAAAAATTAAGGCCCACACCTGGGTGTTGGCTACAATAGCAACTTGTGTGCTGGCCAGATCTGTCTGCGTGATTACTTGTACACCCTTTTCACACTGTGTGCCTGGTAAGATGCCAAATGGAAAACATCATGTTAAAAAACATGCCTTCTTATTCCACAAATCCAGCTGTTTAAATTTGCCCTTAACAAGATACCCTCATCTGGCCTAAGGACATTCAACCATATCATAACCAAAGAACATCCAATGAAGCTCAGTGTTAGAATGATTCAAACCTGGCACAGGGAACCAAGCCTACGCAACAGCCCCAAGGATTCAAACCCAACCACGGCAGGCACAAATTCTTGGCGGAACAGCACGAGGCGACCTAAAGCAGAGCTGCAGACAGCAACTTGGACATCCCGGTATCCCAAGGAAATCCAGCTGTTCTGGGAGGACCCTAACCAACAATTATACATACCATTGGATTGAAAGTGCTCCATAAACGGAATTACGAGGAACATTTAAATTCCCAGCCCCACTGGATGCCAGTGCCACACACTTTGGTGAGGAGTCTCAGTATCACTGATTTTGCCAGGATCGTAATGTTCTTGCCATGGAGTCACGGAGAGATTATAGCACAGTAACAGGCCCTTTGGCCCACCAAGTCCATGCTGATCATCGAGCAACCGTTTAATCTAATCCTACCCTCACCCATTTTATTCTCCCATCAACTCCCGCCCCAGATTCTACCACTCATATATACACTACCGATAATTTACAACAGACAACTTAAACTGCCAACCCGCACACTTTTGGGATGTGGGAGGAATCTGGAGAGAACTGGGAGGTAACCCGTGTGGTCCACGGGAAGAATGTGAACACTCCCCACAGACAGCACCCGAGCTCAGGATCAAACCTGGGTCACTGGAGCTGTCAGCCGGCAGCTCTACTAGCTCTGTTGCTATCCCACCCTCCCACAATCCCGAAGATTTTATAAAAGGAAACAAACCGGAATCAGATTGGAAAAGGTCCCTCCACTGATGATCTCCAGTAAGAAATGGCAAAGTAAGAGAACATGAGTTCAAAAAGTAATGTGATTGTTCAATGTTATCCCTCTTCATCCATACTGCAAACTATTGGCAAAGAATATTGACAAAATCTTCACTCTGTTAATGAAGTGTGTTAAAAAAGATAACCTTTGTAAATAGGGATCTGGTCATTCAATGAAGTTTTTTAAAAAATCGGATAGTCATCAAATGGTCACGGCTTCTCACCCAATTCATTCTTTGTAGCTGAGTATAAATCCTTGGAGTCAACAGCACTGTGGGAGTACCTGCACCTGAGGGCTCACCACCACCTTCTCTAGGCCAGTTATGGATGGGCAACAAAAATTGCTTCTTGTCACTGGCATCCACATTCGTAAAAACGAATGAAGGCACAGGCCTTAATCTTAGCCCCTGGCTGAGAGTCTTGATCACTCAGCAGCACCCAGGCTGCAGGCTGTTCATTCCTTCTGTTCCAAGGTGTCATGGCTTGCAAGCAACGAAAAGCCAGAGGATGCACTCTAAAGTCCCTGAGGCAACATGTGAGGGTTTGCTGCCCCTCACTCTCCTACCACACAGGAGAGATTCCTTTAAACTTTATCCACAAATATCTCTGGTAGGAGCCTCTGATCCAAAGGAATACACCTATTCTAGGCATTTCAACAGACAAAGGTTGGTGTCAAACTCTGACTGATTTCACCCCCACCTCCCCCCCACCAGGTTATTCTTGAAAGAATCTGATGGCACACAGTTTCTGTCATCCAGTTCTCCAGGAAGCTTAATTTCCAATACCTAACACTTATTTGATGTCCAGTTACATGCAGGTAGTAGTATAGTCACGTAGACCAGAAAAATCCAAGGTTTTTGCTAAGTTAACTAACCTCAGTCAACCTGGTAACCAGTAGTCAATTACAGTCAGTGTTCAATAGGTGGGGAAGGGATTTTGGAAAAGAAACCATGATCCTGATTACGGCTGATACTAAACAATGGTGATGTCCCGTTGAAGCAATATCAAGCTCAAATGTCATATTCTCAGTGTCAACGAACCTGAAAGTAACATGCCCAGAAATGGATTTTCTTGTGAATGCTGCTTTTATGGTGCGATGTGCCTGTGATGCTGCTGCAAGTAAGTTTTTCACTGCACCTGTGCATACACGTACTTGTGCATATGACAATAACCTTGACTTTGACATGAAGAGCGACTGCTTGGATAAGCACATGAAGGTGCCATCAGCCAGCACCAGCAGTCATGGAGAAATGGGATGAGAACAAGGTCGGGGCGTTTGATGCAACGTTGCATAGACTGGTGTTAGGAAGCTGCATGCATTGGCTTCCATGAAGTGCACACAAGCATATTTTTGTTCAGACAATTTTGTCAGTGGCCTTGCCTGAGGATGTTACACTTGTTTAGGATACGGAGCCATTTATCAGTGACCCTTTTCTGATAGGTGAGAGACTGAATATATTCAAGTCCAGGTTGAGCCATAGAATGATGGATGTCCTTGTCTGACTCCATCGTGGGTCTTCAGTTGGGATAAGAGACCTTGGTGGTGCAGACTAAATCATCCACCATCAATAATACTTGTTCATTTGGTTAATTCTACTCAGAAAGATGATGATTGTGTTTAAGACTAGTAAAGCCAATATAACAGCAACTCAGTCAAAAGACTTAAAGGGCCCATCTACAGTCAAGGTTACTCTTCACAATTGGTTGTTTCCTCAAGACTAAAGATGCAGTGGACCTTTGAGCTGATGTGGCCCTGTGTTGAACGGTCAGCCACCAGAGACACTACATAGCTGCCTGATGTGATCGTGCTAAGTGAACATGTTGCAACCCACACGATTTCCCATTGCCTTGGTCCACTTTACTGTTTAGGATCCCTTTGGAAAGCACTTCCTGTCCATTACATGGAGTGTTGTAGCCTAAAGGTTGCGCTCTTGGTACCCTTGAAGACTTTGCTCTTACTTATGTTGACTTGTGAGCTGATGGATACTTTGGAACTCTGGTGTTGGATGCGCAACTTGTCAAGCAGTCATCGGTGATGAAGGCAACACATCCAGAAAATCCAAAGGAACACTTCCCTTTTTGCAAGATTACTTCGGGATTTATATCTTCCTTGTGCTTCCAAAGATCGCCAGCTCCACGTAGCATTCTAAAATGATTGGTATTTCAATGGTGACCTCACTCGTTTAAGGAATTTGCATCATAAGCAATTAATTCACGATCACACTAACAGTATTTTCGAGAGCACCTCATATTTTCTATGAGTTCCCTTTGTCTCCTTCAAATGATACAGCAATGCCGTCCTATGGGGAGGGTGACATGGAGGACCAAAGTCAACCATCTTCTTCACTACCTGTAAATTCTGCACTCACTTCACCAACCATCCATATGGTTCCATTATTTCGGCCCAGTCTTAGTTTCCCATCCACATTAATAATACCAGCCAGGTATTGAAATTGGTAAATTGGTTTATTATTGTCACATGAACTAAGGTTCAGTGAAAAACTTTGTTTGGAATGCCATCCATAGGGGCCATCTCATCATATCAGCACATTGAGGTCGTACAAGGGAAAAGCAATGATAGAATGCAGAATAAAGTGTTACAGAGAAAGTGCAGTGCAGGTGGACAATAAGGTTGAGGTAGATTGTGAGGTTAAGAGTCCATCTTATAATGGTAGGGGACCATTCAATAGTCTTAGAACAGCAGGATAGAAGCTGTCCTTGAGCCTGGTGGTACGTGCTTTCAGGCTTTTGTATCTTCTGCCCGATGGGAGGGGGTAGAAGAGAGAATGTCTGGGGTGGGTGGGACCTCTGGTTATGTTGGCTGCTTTATGGAAGCAGTAAGAAGTGTAGATAGAGTCTATGGAGGGGAGGCTGGTTTTCGTGAAGTGCTGAGATGTGTCCACAACCCTCTGTAGTTTCTTGTG
>JARFYF010000094.1:31344014-31355455 GCA_030265395.1 Rhina ancylostomus | reverse complement strand
AGATGCTGGCTGAACTACTGAGTGTTTCCAGAATTTACTGAAGTACTGAATGGGTGGCACGGTAGCGTATCGGTTAGCGTGATGCTATTTCAGTGCCAGTGATTTGGGTTTGATTCCTGTTGCTGTCTGTAAGCAGTTTGTACATTCTCCCATGTCTGCATGGGTTTCCTCCAGGTGCTCCAGTTTCCTCCCACATTACAAAGACATACAGGTTGGTTAACATGGGTTTAAAAATGGGCAGCACGGACTCATTGGGCCAGAAGGGCCTGTTACCATGCTGTAAATAAAACTTAAAAAAAAATTAAACAAAGCAAGTTGGCAAAGATCAACTCTTGGCCTAAAATGAATCACCAGAGCTGCCAATTGATACCAGGTACCAACCTAAATTAAAAGCAGTAAATTCTGGGAATGCTCGATAGGTTAGGTGGCATCTGTGGGTAGGGAAACAGAATTAAATTTCCAAGTCAAAGACCCTTCATTAGAACCAGGTCAACCTAACCCTGGTGTTAAATCACACTACTAGCTGCTTCTGAAGTAAAGCTTCCACAAATTTCTTTTGGAAAAATTTTGCTGTTAGATAAAGGAAGCATATACAAGTTGTAGGAAACCGAAGTCAAACAGGGCCCTTAAAGAATATTTTAAAAAAGCAGGAAGAACTTAAACAGGAGTCAGGAGGGCCAAAAGGATCCATAAAATATCCTTAGCATGTACGATTAAGGAAAATCCCAAGGCACTTCATACATACATTAAAAACTAGAGGGTAACTAGGGAGAGGGTAGGACCACTCAAGGACAAAGGGAATTTATGCCTGGAGCCAGAAAATCTGGATGTAGTACTAAATGAGTACTTCACTTTGGTATTCACCAAAGAGAAGAACGCAGAGGATAATGTAATCAGGGTGGGGTATGCTAATTTTCCAGGGCATCTTGATATCAAGAAGAATGAGGTGTTTGGTCTTTTGAAGAATATTAAGATGGCTAAGTCCACAGGACTTGATGGGATCTATCCCAGGCTATTTGGAGAAGCAAAAGAGGAAATTGCTGGAACCTTGATGGAAATCTTTGTATCCTCTTTAGCTACAGGTGTGGTCTTGGAGGACTGGAGAGTAGCCAATGTTGGTTCTCTGCTTAAGAAGAGCAATGGGGATAATGCAGCAAATTATAGGTGGTAGGGAAGATAATGGAGAGGATTCTTAGGGATAGGATTTTAATGTCCATTCCAGGTTCATTTTAATGTCCCAAATATAAGACTCTGGTGAATCAGTCACTCAGGCCTTTGCATCCCATTCCAATACAATCAGCTAGTGTTAATCAACTTCTTCAAGGTGTCAGATTTTGGTAGGTTGGTCTCACCAGATATAAATAGTATAATTTACCTTGTGTTGCTCTGAAACTGATTTTTTTTTAAATAAGCAATTTTACATACTTATGTTTCATCCAGGTGGTATTAGGTCTCACTTGCCATAACCTCACAAATGAAGAACCCTAACTCTGAAATGGCATTTTAATAATAAGGCGAAGTAATAAAAGGTATCATCTATTGGTTAGTTCAATGTTGTGGAGAGTTTTATTAAAGTCAAAATTTTGCCAAGTTGTTATTTTCCTCTGCTGTGATATTCTTACCATTGAACCCCTTACCACTGGGCTTGGGTCTGGAACTCAAGAACAGCAGGGCTAATTATGTCCTTAAATGAGCCATAAGTTCACCTGGTTATAGAGTTACTGCAAATATGCTTAATATGTGCTTTTTAGACGGTATAAGATAAATATCATATTCTTCATTTAAGATGACAACAATGTCCTAACTTTCATTCTCCTGTTTTCAATGCTTATCAGCTAGGATTTTGCTTTGTACCTGTAGAATGCAATCTATAATAAACATACATCTCTAATCAGTAATCAGTTCAAAATGTTCAACAGGATTCGCATCAATATATCAACAAAATTGTAAACTAAAAGACGTGAGGTGGGCTGTGTGGAAATGATAGTGTTTCACGCCATATTAAATAAATTAGCAATTGGATAGCAGTCAACGTGCATTTTCCTATAAACCGATTTTGTTAACAACAATATGGTGCGTGTATAACATTCACCACACTGCTAAGAAGCTGACCAAATGCTATGCCATCATTAATCTCATCTCAGCTGCTCCCACTCTCAGAAAATTGCTTATTTCCTCTTTCGAAGGTTGCCCAAATACAACTACATTCTCACCCTCATTATCGTTCTCCATCATTTAAAAGAAATACTTCCTTTTTCCACTTGCTAATATCATGACTTCAGTTTCTGTTTTACCGATAGTTTAAAAGAAATACCCTACCTAAGACACAGTTTAATCCCAAATATGTCATTCAATTGTTGTTACTGATAAATTAGAACAGTAAATTTCTGACTACTAAGTCTCAGTTACAGTGGTAAAGAATTCTTCTACCGATGTGTTTCCTACACTTTGGAGTTCACAAACGCTGCATAATAGTTAAGTGAAATAAAGGACTGCAGATGCTGGAATCTTGATGAAAACACTATGATCCATGGAGAAAAGCAGGTGGCCTGCTTTTCTGCACAGATGCTGCCTGGCCTGCTGAGTTCTTCCAGCAGCATACTGTTTTTCATTTGCATAATACTTAGTTACACTATAGCAAATAAAGCAAAACCATCATCTATAATATTACTGTAACATTACAAACAAAAACATGCTTTGCTAAAGATCAGAATGGTCACATTAGTTTGTTTCATTTTTTGATCAAAGGGAAGATCTTAGCTCTCAGTTCAGGCTGTGGGTTACTTCTTACTGTATGTGTGTGAACAGGCCTCTTAACATGTGACACATATCATAGAACTTCTAGCATGTATTGAGGGCGTGCAGTCACTTGTGCTTGTGCTGACACCTTGAAAGACTAATTGTACTCCGTCCCACATTCCTATTCTTTATCTTTAATCCAGTAAATTCCTTGTCCTCAAGAACCTAACCATCTCTCTTCTGAAATTATTCATGGAATTTGTCTTTTCAAATTTATCAATCCAGATCCAAATAACTTTCTGAATTTATAGCATATCTACTTTCCCCTCTAGGTGCTCTGCCAGTGATTTTGATTCTATAATTTGTGAGTGTTAATCCACTCACATGACAGACTCCGGGATTTTCTCTGGCAAAGCCTTTCTCATTTGAAAATCTGTTTCTAGTAAACACAGTAGTATAGCTGTTAGCGTAATGCTATTACAGCGTCGGTGACCTGGGTTCAATTCCGGCCGCGGTCTGTAAGGAGTTTTTATGTTCTCACTGTGACTGCATGGGTTTCCTCCACGTTCCAAAGACGCTTGGATTAGGAAGGTGTGGGCATGCTACATTGGCGCCGGAAGCGTGGCAACACTTGCGGGCTGTCCCCCAGAACACTACGCAAAAGGTGCATTTCACTGTGTGTTTCAATGTACATGTCACTAATAAAGAATCTTAACTTTTCCAACTACTCCCTATGTTGAGTTAGCATACAGGAATGAGATAGAAAATCTGGTTGAGTGGTGCCACAATAACAACCTTGCACTCAATGTCAACAAAGCCAAGGAGCTTTCAGAAAGGGGAAGTCGAGAGACCACATTGCCAGTTCTCTTTGGTGGGTCAGAGGTGGAGAAAGTAAGCGGCTTAATTCCTAGGTGATAACATCTTGAATGACCTGTCCTGGGCCCAGCACATAGATGCAATCATGGAGAAGCTGTGCCAGAGCACAGCCCTCCCTGCCATTGACAGCATCTACAGGAGGCGCTGCCTCAAGAAGGCAGCATTTATCATCAAGAATCCCCACCAAGCATGTCATGCTCTCTTCTCACTGCTACTGTCAGGCAAGAGATACAGAAGCCTGAGGTCCCACACTGCCAGGTACAGGAACAGCTACTTTCCTTCAACCATCAGGTTCTTGAACCGATCTGTACAACTCTAACCCTACCTCAGTAACAGAACACTACAGAACACCTATTGCACTACCATGGACTTGTCTCTGATTGTGTTTCTATTTTGCACTAATATCTTGTTTTGCAGTCTTTTATTTTTGTTTACTGTCTTGTATAAATTATGTATAGTTTTTATTCTGTGTGTTGTCTGAGCCCAAGGGTCTGTGTTGCTGCTGCAAGCAAGTTTTTTTAGTGTAATTGCACTTACTGCACTTGTGCACATGACAATAAACTCGACTTGACTTGAGTTGTCCATTAACAACTTGGCAAATCCCCTTCATTCCTCGTCTCGAGCACTAGCATCTTAACTGCAGAGTAGCACCCACACCCAGATTCCACCTGAAATCTCACAAGGGATCTATAAATTACTTCAATGAATATTTTGCATTCATATTTTATTCCTCTATTTGTATAACTAATCCTTGTGTTTTTGTGACCACCTTAGCAACTTGTTTCTAAACACTGAAAATAACCACTGAAATGTGGCACCTGGAGAGCATTACCTTAGACCTCACCTCCATCTGAGAATCTTCCATCCTTCATTTCCATTTCTTTTCTTTACTAAGTTTCTCTTCTGTTTATCCTGTCACTTTCCCCTTTGAACAGAGGAACACTTTGATGCTGCATCATCAAAGTGTATTTGACACTGAGCTAACTAAGAAGATATTGGAGCAGTGAGTGAGGAGGTAATTGAAGAATTGCTCAAGAGGTTGGGTCTTGGTGCAAGCCTTAAAGAAGTAAAGAGAACTGAAGGGGTGGGCGTTTTAGGGAAGATGGATTGTTCTAATTTCTAAGTGAGAATGTTTTGAGTTTTGGTTGTCATCTGCAGATGTTAAAATTACCCTAGTCACAGCTGCCCTTGCCAGTCTTGTTAATAATGGAATCTAATTTTAAATTGTGAAAGCTTTTATGACATCCCAATGTGTTTCAATATTTTGTTTGTGTTAGGTATACAAAACTGCACAATCGCAGGTTGCACTATGCACTATGAAGTCCCAATTGCATTTAGCAAATGATTTTACACTTCATTTCAATCCCATAATTCATAAAAAAATGTGCTTAATGATTGAATTTATGGACCTATGTACACAATTCCCAAAATTCAGCTTCACAACTTAATGATGGTGAATGCTGGAAGCTCACCATCATCACTACCACAGGATCTAGACCAATATTTCATCCAAAAGACAGTATCCATGAAAATAGAGCACTTTCATACTGCTCCAATAGATTATTAAATTGTTCTTGAATGCTGCGGTCAGTAGTATTGAACCAATCCAAAAAAAAAGTTTCATCACGATACCAATGAGCATGTACAATGCTAACTCACACATCTTCAAAAGAAAGAAAGCTTGATCAGATTGATTCTTTTCAAATCCCAGTTGATAGCTAAATACATTTTATTCAAATCCACAAAAATGTTAAGATGAGTACTGTAATGATATTTTTAAGTCATTCTGTTTGCTTATCCAACAGGAAACTATATGCATATTACATTGGAGAAGTGGTAATACTTTTGTTAAAAATAATTCAGTGCAGGAGCATGGCTGCATTTTAATCTACATTGTTTATACTTTTAAAAAACGACTTCCATTGCACTGATTTTCAGAAACAAAATCTGAAAATACATAGCTTGCTTTTAGAAACTGCACCCGATCAAACTGAGCTGAAAAAAGTGCCTTGTGCATAAGCATAAGTTCAGTTCTGCAGAGCACAAAGCTGACACAATTCTTTATGTGGCAACAAGTATAATTGTATTATATTAATAAAAGGAAATGTTGTTTTCTGTGGGAAGTCTAGATACAATTAAAGCAGATTTAAACTAATTTATTTTACCAGCCTGATGACTTGAACACACAGCAGATAATTATTATGTCAGAGTGTGAGTCAAAATAACATGGCTAGTCTTTCCACAATTTATTAACTCATTGAGGACTGAAACCTTACTTTCTGAGAAGGGGCATATTTTCCACTAAAATCTTTAAAATTGTAATCTGAAAAAAATACTAAATGTTGAATCTCAGTGGCAATAAAGGGTACTATATGTTACATACAAAACCTTTCAAGAAAATTCCAAACCACATTTAAATACTGGGGGTAAAAGTTAAAATGAAAACTATTGTTAATTCATTGCTCCCCAAATTGAGTTGTGCATTCATTATAAAATTTTGTTCATTAACAAAAAAATAATATGACATGATTCCTCTTTAGAAATTAATTTTAGTGAATTATGATTAACGTATAATCTTCCATTTACTTAACATTTAATTCTTTCGGTTTTTCCTCTCTCCTACCATTTGTGTGCATTTAAATCCAGAAGCTGGTTATTGACCTACTATTTCTTCATTACTCATGTTTTCTCTTCTGCAGCTTTGAACCTTAATGGGGTCCTGCACTGTGACTCTTCATGTGCTATGGACACTTCTCCGGAATCTCTGCAAGAGGGCAGTGAATCTTTGGAATTTTTTGTCCCTAAAGAGCTGAACGTATTCAAGGCAGAATCTGATGGATATCTGAACTACAAGGAAATCGAGAGGCATGGGGAAGGAGTGGAGATGTAGTGCTGATGCTGAGATTGGATCAACCATGATCTTGCTGAGTGGTGGATGAAGATCAAAAAAAATCTGCATATGCAGACAATCTGCTGACAAGATGCTGACTTACTGTTGGAAATTGTGTTATAATCTGGGATTGTGTACTGGAGTTAAATTTTTTAGACATGATTCCTTATGTTTGCAGTTCCTGGTCAAAGTGAAAAAGGCATTTGAAAAAACTGTGTTAGCATAAATAACAGAAAAGTTGGAGTGATCGTACTGATACCAGAGAGTGAAGTTACAAATTAGGCTAATTTGATTGTCTATATTAAAATAGTAGACGTTGCGCTGAGTCTTAACAAATAAACTCAAGGAAATGAATGTTATTCTTCCGCTGGAAGTATGCTATTCCCTCCTTTGAGGTTATTGGGGCTCACGTTTTCATTGAGATACTTGACTGAAAGTCTTTCAGAGCCGTTCCTCTTCTGAAGTAAAATGATAGTAATATGCAGATTACAACCACAGATTTCATTAAAACTCTGAGCTTGCCCAGTATTGGAAATGTTGACAAAATATCTGCACTCTTCACCGTTTCCAATTCTTCCAAACAGGTTATTGCATTTGTGACTGAGGTTTTATAATTCTTTTATTATCTGAAGTTTTCAGTGAAGAGAACCTCCTTAAGCCTATTTAATGTTCCATGTGCTACTAAAATTCTGTGTTCTATTCAACAGTAAATTTAATCCTCCATAATGAAGAAATTTTGCAAAATTTTGTGCACTATGTTACCTTAAATGATGAGCTCTTTCAATTTATGGTCATCAACATGAGGAATTTTTGACTTGCATGAACTTGCTGATCCCTCCATTTGCCTTAAATTTAGCATGAACTTGAAGTCACTTAGTACAATGACTCATTCCATTCAGACAGTGAAGGACAGTTACCATAAATTTCTGCCTGACTTACTATTATCTTTCTTTCAATCAGCTTCAAAGCACCAGAAGCCTCTAAGGGACAAATGTCATGCTTTTTAATAATAAAATGCACGAGATTTTAAAGACTATGCTTCCATTCTCTATAAATGCACAGCAGTAATTGAACCAATGTCATCAATGAATGAATATAATTGTTTGAATAAAAAGGTATGTTGTTAAATTAAAAATGCTTTTGCACACATTAATGACACCTAGAAACATTCATTACCTTTATCTCTTACACCTCCTACCCTACCCCACCCAAACTTGTGTATTACATAAAAATTATGAATTAAGAAAAGGAGTAGGCTACTTGGCCCCTCGAGACTGTTCTGTCATTCAGTAAGATCATAACCAGTTTTATTGGAACCTCAGCTCTGCATTCCTGTGGCAACCTTTCACCCTTTTGCTTATCGAGAATCTGCTTTTGTCTTTAAAATATTCAAAGATTCTGCTTCCACCTGCTTGGAATAGAGTCCAAAGACCCATAATGTTTGGAGGGAATAAAAGTGTCTTACTTATGTTTTAAATGGGCAACACCTTGTTTTTAAAAATGATCCCTTGTTTGAGCTTCTCCCACAAGAGAAAACAATACTGCACATCCAACCTGTCAAGAGCCCTCAGAATTTTCATATCTTTCAATCAACTTCCCTCTTACTTTTCTAACTCCACTTGATAACAAGCTTAGTCAATCCAACTTTTCTTCATAAGAAAACCCAATCATTCTGGTAAACTTTCTTTGAACTTCTTCCAGCACATTGACATCCTTCACTAAATAAGGAGTTGAATACTACTTACCGAATCCAAGATGTGGTTTCACTAATGCCCTATATAAGTAAAGCATAATATCTGTACCGTTGTGCTCAATTCCCTGAGCAATAAATAACATTCTGATTCTATATCTGCATACTTAACTCGTTCCAGAGTTTTTACCTCCTCCAGACTATTCACTTATCACTATTTATCACTCTCTGCATAAACTTCCTGATTTCAGTCACAAAGTTGCCTTTTACTGGTTTGGATCTGTCTCCCCTTGTGTTAGACTATTACAGTTGAAAGCAATGTATTGGCTTAAACTTGTCCATCACATTTACTAAATTTCATATCTCCCTTTATAATCTCCTTATAGATACCTCCTTTTATCCATTATCTCTGTCCTTGATGACATACAGTGACTCCTGGTTAAACAACACCTCAGTGTTAAAATTCTCACCCTTGTTTTAAAATCTCTCCTTGCCCTAATTCCTCCTTGTCTCTGTAATCTCCTCGATCCATAAAACTCTCCAAGGCATCTGAACTCCCATAATTCTGGATCATCCCTTAATTTATGCACTCCATTACTACCCTCAGCTTGGAAACACTCTCCCTATACTTCACTAAACTCTTTCCTCTTTCAAAACATTCCTAAAAATCTATCTTTTTGAAATAAACGATGGGTCATCTGCCATAATGTCTCATAGGTTCAGTAGCAAATATAGTTCAATAACGCACCAGTGGAATGCCTTAGAATGGTCTGTTAAGTTAATGTGGTGCATATATAAATGTTGTTGCTAAAAAGTTTGTTTTTCATTATTCAGGGTTCAGAACCTTGATCTCCTGCAGAACAACCTTAAATCAAATTATATTAAGCTCCATGAAAGTAAGGGAAAATAGCATAATACAGTGACAAAAATTGTGCCTAAGGTTAACAATATGACATGGCAACAGATTCACCCTTTGCTAGATAGCTAACTTGGCATATTTTTTACCCAGTTAAAACCTCTGGTATTTGAGCTCAAGCTCACCACTTTAGCCTGCTTTAAAGAGTATGGAATAACTAAATTGCTGATATTTAAATGAGATTTCTTATTATATATCAGCAATTCAAATATAGGTGAAATTAATCACTTAAGAAAACAAATATCAATGATGGAGAGTCATGTGTGACTCATCCGTTCTAATGGCTTTAATAAAAATCATTACTCAGATTATTAAAATTGCAGCATCACACCAAAATAGGCTGATGTACTTCTCATAATTAATTATCTTTTTGGACTCTAGCAACGGTTATTATGTAGACAGTCATTCTGAGCCAGCCATGTCTTACAGAGGTTAATGGAATGAAAGGACTCCACGTCACTCTTCAAAAGGCAATGAAGGATTTCTAACATCCAAAAGTAGGTACGACCTCAATGCAATTACTCAGCTGCATTCACTGACTGCTGGAATTTCACCCTAGATTATCAGAGTATGGGATAAAAATTCACAACATACTGAAGCAGCTGAAATTTCACGAACACAGGATGATAAGTTAGGGGATATTACAGGATATTTTGAGCTTATATCAAGGAAACGGTAGAATTCGGAAATTATAATTCAGGGAAATTAGAGATTCCAGGAGCAAGATTGATTTCTTTATCAAAATATACACTTGGCTCATTTTTATTGGTATTTTGGTGTTGTTAATTGCTCCTTCTGTGACATATGTTATGGGCCTGATATTACCTCTCTCTTACTTGGAGACACCTTAGCTAGAAATTAGTTTACACCTATATTCAGTCAACGAAAACATCATTTCATTTTGCGCTGATGCCAAATTGGATCCAATACATAAAAAAATTGCACTTTTGCCAATACACAGGGTGAAATGGTGCCAGTGTGGTTTACACCCAGATATAAGTTAGTTAGATTGCATCTGAGGTGATCATTCCCTTCATGGTAATATTTCATTTCACAGCTACCTCGTCCACAGAGCAGACCTCAGGTGATTTTCCTTTGTAAAATACGCCACAATCTTTCCCATCCTCACCAACGGTGGTAGCTGTTGAGCCCACCAATTTCAAGTTTTAAATCTTAAGCTAAGATTTTATTTCAGGTTGCTCTTGGTGATAGAGATTGTACCTTCTCATGCACCCTCAACAAACGCTAATATTAGCATGCACTCCAACAGACAAAAGTTGATGTAGTACCAACGAAGTGTAATTGTTGTTTCCAATGCTGGTATTTACTACATAGGTCTATAAATTTTGAAGATGTCGGGATGGTTGTAGTGAGCCATCTCTTCAACTGCTGTTGTTAGTGTGATCAAGATATCCCTGCAGGTTACTTGGAACTAATTGCAATGAGGAGATGGTGATACATATTTTAAGTCAGGATAGTGCTAAATGAAGGTGAATAGTGCTGTTGCATTTTGCCTGCTGCCATTGTCTCTCTAGGAGGAAGAGGTTGCCAGTTTGGGAGGAGCTATCGAAAAAAGCCTTTGCAAGTTGATGCTCTACCACTTTGGATGATACATACCACAGTCATGGTGCATTGGTGCTGGAGGAAATGGATGTTTATAAGGGTGTATTGGACACTAATTAAGAGAGCTGCTTTTTTCCTGAATGGTATAAAACTTTTTGAGTGTCATTGGGCCCACGGTCATCCATTCAAGTATCACTGCATTCCTCACTTGTGTCTTGTCGATAGCATAAAAAATTTCAAGGAATCAGGTGAAGCATTCATCACAGAACATCGAGCTTCAGACCTTGTAGCCACAATATTTATATGGACGGTCCAATTTGGTTTCTTGTCAATGCTAAATTCCCACCCCACCCCTTTGTACCAAGTACTGACAGTCAGAGATTTGAAATAATAATGCTACTGATTAGACTCCTCTTTGAAAATGGTCAGCAGTTGGCACTTGTATGATATGATTGCTACTTGCTATTTCTCTTCTTACTGTGGTAGTTCAAATGTCTCATCATTAAAGCTATGAACACCTTCATCAGCAAACATTCTCATTTTTGATTCTTCAATGGAGGAAGGTGAACGACAAAGTAGTTGAAAATGAATAGACCTGGGACATTAGCAATGATTAATTGTGTTTACCAAAGGAATTTTGGATCTAGATTGCTCTTCTGTTTTTCTTCCCCCAACACAGTTGACGATTGTCATTTGATTTTTCTTTTTCCTAATTTAGTGCCTGGTCAATGTGCACCATCTCACCTCAGCAGTGCAACAAAAGGTAC
>JARFYF010000094.1:31203295-31213450 GCA_030265395.1 Rhina ancylostomus | reverse complement strand
AAATAATCTACATTCACTGTGCGTTGAGTGGAGAAATAAGCAGGCAGTGCGATGCATCCTGAGCGCAAGCCACCTACTGAGAAGTTTCCAACCCGTCCCCAGTAACACGGGGCCATCTGTCAGTCAGATTGGGAAGGGGGGGGGGAAATGAACCCGTGAATCTCATGTCAAAGTGGACAGAGAGACACCCTCAGTGTGTGACGGCGCCACGAACACAAGTCTAACGCGTGACCGGGGCGAGGGGTGATTTATTTTGAAGACTGCAGGTGCTGAATCTGGAGCAACACACAATCTGCTGGGGGAACTCAGCGGGTCGAGCGGCATCGGTGGGGTGGGGAGGGGAGAGGAGAGGAATTATCCCGAAACGTCGACAGGTTCTTGCCCCACTACAGATGCTGCTCGACCCACTGAGTTCCTCCAGCAGGTTTTTTTGGGTGTCAATTTATTTATTGACTTTTAATTAAGGACTGCACTGATAGGAAATGAATGGAGTGACTCCCCCCCCTCCCTCCCTCCCTCCCTCCCTCCCTCCACGCCGGCTATTCCGATCTTTCCTCTACCCCTCTCTTGGCAATTATTTGAGCGACTTGGGCCGATCTGAGGGCTCCGGACCCCTCTCGGGGGGGATTCCCGTGCCCCTTGCTCCGGCCTTTTTCACTGTCCCACCACTCGCTTCTTACCTGCCACAGTCGGGACGGAGGGAGGTGAGAGCGCTGGCCGCCGCGGGGAGAGGGCTCATCGGGGAGAGGGGGCGAGTTCCTCCGTCACGGTCTCGACCATCGCCCAGCTACAGTGGGCTGCGCACCGTGAACTTCCACAGGCAGCCCAGAGCGGACCGTATCCATAGAGCGCCGGCAACCGACTAGGAATAGCTGTCCCTACCCCTGTCAAGGACGCCAGCGGCATCCCGCTCCCTCTCACTTCCCAGTCATGCCTCTCGATGCGTTTCACTTGAGAAAGTCGTTATAATGTCCCAGCGCGTTAATTCATTATTTAAAAGCGACCAGAGGAGGAAGCAAACAAATACAGAACAGCAAGCTGGCCTTTTTTCACCCCCCGCCTGCCTATCACCCGTATCCAAAAGGAAAGCCGCTTGCACTGTCCTTGGTTTCCCCTCGCATCCACCACTGTTTGAATTTCATGCATCTTTCTTCATTGGAAGTAGCACTGCCTCTTAAAGCGAGACTGCTGAAACCAGAGATTACTCCAGTTATCAATTACCAGATTATCCCGCTAGTCATGTGCGCATTTTCCCCATTATGGGATTTTATTTTGAACGAAAACCAACAGGTGACCCACCCTGGAATTGTCTGATAGTCCTCACAGATTTGACCTACACTCTGCTGACAAATGAGTGTGCAGCAGTTAAAACTATTCACAGCATTGTGACTACAAGGAAATAACATTATATCTTTAAAAAAAACTTACACGTGTACCCGGCTGTCGAGGTAAAGGCTCTCTGACATTTAGTATTTTAACTTTTACTTAACACTGCTTTCTACCAATTCCAGAGACTCGCTGCACTCTTTATAATGCACAGCTATTCCGACGGTGAAACACATGGGATTGTTACATGCCCCTAAATGACTCAGAAATATTGTCTGTCTGCCAACAAGGGAGAGTTGTGCAGTAATTCATCCCAAGACCCATTGTACCGTGTGAGTGGAATAGATCGTACAGTCGGGTGTGCATGCTCCTCTGCAACACCGACTGCAGGCAGCTTTAGGGTTGCGGAATTATATTTTCGCCCTCGCATCCTGTTATAGGCTCTTTGAAACAACATATCAATGTTTCTATTCAGACATTGTATTTATACACTGCCAGAATCGCTGGGGAAATGTGGGAACATTGACGTTCAACTGTTCTCCAATACATTGCACTCGTACACTCAATAGTTTGATGTTCAGTTGGTACGTCAAACTTTATAAAATCAACCATTTAAGATTAATCTGAGCTGCTAACTACTCATCATCTCTAATTGTATTCCTAATTGATTTTTAGTTACTTGTGCAAAAAGTCTAAAGAACGAAGTAAGCTTCTCAAGAAGATTTAGTAAGACTTCTGTGTTCTCTTAATCAAGAGCGGCGGGCAAAACCCTGTGTTAAGAAAAGATACAAAGTATTATAACTATGACAAGCAAATATTCCTATATCACCCATTGAAAGTTGTGAATGAGGAACAAATCCCTTCCTTTCTCCACGAGCAGAGTACCGAGGACTTCAGCACACATTTCAGAGAGTAGGGAAGTAGGTTGGTGCTTGTTAAGATACCGCCAATAGTCTTCAACGTTTACATAAACGCTTTCTCTTGTGCAAGGGTAAGCAATCTAAATAGTCAATAACCAATTAATAATCAAGTGATTCTTATTGTATGCGAGGCCTAACGCAATGGTTTTGTACAGTATAAACATCTATTTAATGAACCACATTCTCGATGCTTTGCCCTCCAGCCTCACACGTCGCCTAGACAGTGAATGAAACGAATAGGATATATTAAAAGGGTAATATGGAGGTGGAATAATCAAGTAATCATGCCAGTTTGTAATTCACCGTTGCACTTCAACGCGATGTAGCTTTCGCTCGCCACATTACAGGAAAGGATATTGTGCCCATTGGGAGGATATACAAGTGAACAAATCGAATGATTAAAATGATTGGATTAGTTTGGACAAGGGTCAATTATATAAATTGGGCATGTTTTCTTTGAAAAAGAGAAGGTTGAGAAGTGATAGAATTGTTCATTTAAGGATCCTGATATAGATCATGAAAGGGTGACTCACCTTGTCCAGAACAGTAGAAGAACACCAGACATGTAATATGATCTGTGCTTGAAAACATTTACAACTGATCTAACGGCAAATCCAGAGAAAAGGGGAAGCAAATAGTGTTGATTCATTCAAATGTCGTGTAGATTTTTTTCAGATAATAGTATTTTGGGCTATAATATAATTCAGGAAATATGGTAAATTTAGCAAATTGACAGGAACAAGTGACTTTGAATCTTTGGTTCCCAAAGCGTTCCCCTACTGGGAGGTTTCTCATCCCATGTCAGAGTGTGTTATATACTAATTGATAGAGCTTGATAGTCATAATCAACCAACAACCATTGTATTACATGACTAACAGGATGAAAGGAATGGAACCAGAATTGAAGTATTTTTTTCATGTGGAATCTCTCATTTTCCCACTATAATTGCAATCAAAATGCATTTTTATAAAAGTCATAAGATAATATTAAAACATATTTGCTGATCCCAATAACTGTTTATTAAAAAAAACATGATTTCCATTGAAAGCTCACAGCTTTTGTTCCCATAAATGAGCAAAAGCATTCCGTAACATTGGACTAACTTCAGTTGGATTCAGTCTGACACCTGAGGTCCCCTTTTGCCCACACTTAGTGTGGAGGTGCTGTTTCAGCTGACCCATGGCAATGGGAAAACATTCAGTGATGGACAATGGGGCCTGACTGGTGACTAGGCACATAGGACTGTAATATTGAGGTTCCACTCCCAGAGCACCCTGCCCCTTTGACAGGAGGCAATGCAAGGGCAGAATTCTGTCTTCTGCCAAAGAGTTTTAATTTTTTAACAACGTTTTTAATATCCAAAGGCATGACAGCTATTAAAATGTAATTATAGAACATAATTAAAACACAAAATAAGAAAACAAAATAAGGGAAACATTTTATACATTTATCCTCCTAATCTCTGGGCCTAGAATTTCCCTTCAAATGACAAGTGTCGATGGTGTAGAATGGGGTAAGGTGGATTTCCCAGCATAATGTTTCATGTGGAGTCCAGTGACAAATGTGCCAGCATCTATCACACCAGCACATCTCAGACTTACAGTGCATCCACAAAAGTCTGGGAATTGCTTACTTGGGAGGAGCTGAATACCAAGGATTCCCTTTAGAACAGTCAGCACAATTCTATCTATTATATTCTACAATGTTATCAGTATATATCAAATATGTGCTTCCCAAGGCAAGTTGTTTAAAGTTTACATTTTCCAACCAATTCAAAACAGAACTGATTTCAAGAAAAGTAATCCTGAATGTAATATCTTCATTGTGTTAAATAATCATCTTTGACACATACTATGACTTATGAGGCTGTATCCATAAACATGGAATTCAAACTGTAGTATTAATTGGAATGGCAATAGATTTCACCATTTTGCAGTTCATTATAAGGAACTTATTAATACTAATGAGCTATAATCTAATAGAATGTCATTCATTTATGAAAGCCAATGTATAATGAGACTGTTTTCTCTCATTATTATGTATTATAATAAACTGTAAATATTAATTGCAATGCAACCTTAGAAAAATGAATGAGAGAAATGAAAATTGCCTTTTTTTAAAACAGCATGCACTCTACTAAGTCATTCACATAAAGCTTTGGGGCATCTGAAACCATGAGGTGAAAGGGGTGTCTTTGCAAGTAAATTGGTAAAACTGCCATGAAGGAAGCTATTAAACATGATTCAATGACAACATGGGAAAATGTACTGGCACCAAACTATTTTATTTCTTTTTTTATCACTAGACTACAGTTGTAGCCCCAAGCCACCATAGAACATATTGTTGAGATCAGTCAGCGTAATGAATTTTTGTATAATTATAATCTGTCAGATATAAAGTAGTTGATGCAAGTAAATAACACATGGTAGATGATAGAATTGAAAAATTAATATTGACAGTTCAGATTTTGCAGCTCAGTAGGGATAACACATAAACAATAAGGTATGAATGTATGTTAACTTTTTAACACAAGAACATGTGTCTTGTTTTCTGTTGTGAAATCATAAAGGAAAGCATTTTCCTTGTTTACCTGATCCATGGTGCATTACAATAAATGTGTTCAGAAGTTGTACTAACTAATCTATATAATTTGCTTCATTTTCTTTTACTGTTGATTTCTTTAAAAGCCTTTGGATTTATACTATTAGCATTTAACATATCAAAAGTATTGAACATGCCACAATACACAAATGGAAAATGGAGGCACATCAATCAATATTTATCTACAATGTACTCAAATTGTGTGTGCCAGATAGCATTGGTCAAAATAAACAGAGCTACAAATAATTCTCTTACATTGATTAAATTAGGATGACAACTATACCATAGAGTGTTTTGCAAAAATAATAGTGCATGTGTGTGTGTTTATCCAGAGTAAGGATAATCACTAACCCATTCTCTTTCATCTTGGATAATGGTGAGGGGGCACTTTTTAAAATTAAAACAATGAATTTGTTGGCATTTATAGTGTGGCAAGATTTTATAGAATTATTGTAGGTATTAAAAGTTCATCAGTACTCTTCTGGTCACATGGCCTGTTTATCTTTCATCTTAAGATGTTGACTGGCCTTCATCTTGAAAGTATCTAGGGCTGAGACTGGATTTGAAATTAATGGTCTTCCCCAGCCTAAGACTGTTTGTTTCAATCAGCAAGGCAAGAGCAAAAATCAGTACTAGCTTTGTGAGCCCATCCAATGGCAAAAGATAAATATCTTTAACATCAATAATAGCAGTCAGCATGGGTGCTGTTGCTTCTTTAATTCTCCTCTATTGAGTATACGGCTGGCTATGTACAATGACTAGTGGTGTAGAAATTAATAATTATGGTCAGAGTGCTGTCATACCATCTCATAATCCAACACTTTTAACGGGATTTATCAAAATACTGAACATCAAGAAATTCAAAGTCGAAAATGTCAATTAATTGTGAGGCTAATTGAACAAGTCATGAATGAAGTGAACCAGATATTTAAGGTCAGACTCACCAGTAGAACGACGTATCTATCCAATGATAATTTCAGCTTGTTCCATTTGGAAACTGAATGTACAAAGAGATAATTTTGATATGAGTTCATATTTTATTGATGTAAATAATGTAATGAAATGAAGGATTTTTCCATACTTTCCAGGCCACATACTTATGCAATCACAAAGACTCAAAGCAATTTGTGAAGCAGTGTCATAGTAAAGGGATTCTTTACCATATGAAAATTCATTTACTAGATCCTATTCTAGAAGACAAATTCCAACAAGCAAATCAAATAATACAAAGATACCTTGTAAACAAGTTGTTTACAAACAACAAGTGATGGAGAATCAAGGATAACTCATGAATCTTTGCTCAAGAATATTGTAGCATAATATTCAAAAGCATGAAAGAACATCAAAAAGCTACAATAAATATATTCTATCTAAAATGGAAAAAATATTAGTAAAGATGCCAGGAAATAATTTACAAGTATCTACAAAAGGCCAACCATTCTGTAAGATGCAGGCAATGAGCTAACATTTCCATTACTTGAAAATGTTTGTCTGTTTTTCTGCCACACTGCTGAAGATGCCCATATCAATCCTTGTAGAGTGAAACAACAACTGTCTGATCTTTCTAGAAAATGACCTCAGGAAGTTTGGTTCAGAGTAAATATCACATCTCAGGGATCAATACTCTGGTGCATCAATGTCAAATGGAATGTGAGTATTCTGGTAATAAGTAAAAATAGTTGCTTTTTGCCCAATGCCAAGGGTGTGCAAGGGAATTTAAATTTTCTAGCTTTTGGAAGGACACTAACATTATGGGATAATCAGACACGTGTTTATCTATAACCTCACATAATTCAGTTTTTAGGTGATTATTGGGGTGCTTGTAATGCTGCTTTGTAGCATTGCTCAATTTTGCACTGAATTTCAACAAGGCAGATTTGCCCTAAAAAAATCTAGATAAACTATTATTCACTGTAGACAAATAATATTAATAATGATGATATAATTCATGCCCCAATCACATCTCTATGAAAAAAAATGTTAAAAATTTAATATAGTCTATGTGTTGCAGAATACACATTCTTCATGCCAAGTTCACAGCTCTGCAGTTTTTACAACAGGCTGTTCTTGGTTGTTGCAGGAATTCTGCATGCCTATATATTCCTACAAACTGGCATTTTGTTTCTATAGATACAGTTTTTAGGAGATTGCTTCTACCAAATAAAAAGTTCAACAACTGGTAAGAATTTCCAAGAAGATATTTGTTGCCAATATGGTGTTGTTTAAGAAAAAATCTCAAACGGAAAGATAATAGCGAATAAATTTCAGAAGGACAGCTTTATGTAGTAAAAGATTCTTCTTAATCCAAATGTATCTTATAATCCTGTGCAAAATAAAATCTATTCAGTCTATATTATTTCTTGAAAATTTCTGTCCATCATTTATACTGGACAGAAATGATCAAGGTATAAATATAAGCAGACTACAAAGGAAGTCTCTACTTAATCAGAGTAAATCACAACTTCACTTAAAAGATTGTGAGTATTCTTTTATTAAATTTTCAACAATGAAGTTAAGCTTTAAAAGTTGCTTGGATCTTTAATTGACTTTGAAAGTGCTTCGAATTCCTGTACCCTGCTTTAATCACACGATCTAAATGTGAATGAATATTTAGTGCAAGCATCACCTCATTAAAATAAATAATACACTGACAAGCTCTTTGGTTGCCCATATGTTCTTTTCCTTATGTGTGCTTCATAAACAGATGCATCAACAGGGATCTTAAGCAGCATTTAGACTGTTCTTTTAGATCATGTAGGTATGTCAAACACCTGCCTGATTACAGTGTGCACTGACATCTGAACTAGCTCCAATAACAAAAGCTAAACATCATTTGACCCCTTTGAATTTATAGTTTGTAGAAATAGCATTGTCATTCTTGATAGGTTGAGCTACAGAAAACTCTGCTGCCTGGTCATCGTAGCCCCTCCCTTTGTTCCTATAACACCAAACCTGGCAGCTTCCCTGAATACGTCAGCCTGAGCCACTGCATAGCATGTGTGATGTTGTTGCAGTTGATATTGCAGATTTATTTAAACCTACTCTACAGTTGAAATTGAGATGGCCCATTAATATGAAGCATTTGAAACATCACTGATTAACCCTTGTGGAATTGTTCATAATTCCCTGTTGTACTTGATCCCCTTGAGATGATGAATGAGTTGAAATTGTGTGCCTTTCTCGCCATCTCAAATGTGCTACAATGCCAGATATGTTGGGCTGAATGCAATCCATTATTTTTATTGGAGAATTTATGCCATTTATTTTGCTTCTAATCATAGGTAGTGAGGGAGGAATTCATTCTTCACAATCTCTGAAGGCTCCTTGTTAAGTTATGAAGTCCATTCAGAATGGGATGATTGATTTTTGACAACTGAAGCACAAGTGGAAAAATTCTAATTCAGCAGGGAGAGGGTCATGGGAGGTGCATTGTGAGTGAAAGGTCAGGAGTACATCAGCCATTATACACTAGGCCCAATGTTCCCTTTTTTTTCCATCCACCTGTATTAGAGGCAGCAAATATACTACTGATCATATTGTGGCCTGAAGTTGAATTTTATAGCAGTAGTCTTTATGTGAATTTATTGCATGGAGATAGCACTTTACGGGCAACCCCTAAAGGTCTGACTTTGTCCTTCTCTTGAATATTTCTGGATATATAAAAAAAATCTTTGGAGTTGAAGCTGGCAACAAGATCTTGATTATAAAATTTAAAAGCATTCCCAATGAATACCAAAAAAGTAAGCCAGTGTCATAAGAATCCTATGAACATAATATGTCCTTCTGACTCACAGCAGCAACCAAGACAGCTCCGAATGCTTCAATGTACTAGCATTAGCAACGTGAGTAATAAGGAGTAACATCAAGTACATCCAATTCTGTTGTCATGGGAGAATTTAATATGCATTATACAGTCGTTCTCAATATTTGAAAAGACACTTTCAGCCACTTGTCTCGCTTTTTGGAAACAGTCTGAGGTCAAAAGAAACATTATTGTCGTGTTTTTAATCTTCTGGACACCATCAGAAAAAATAAGTCGACAGTCAGGTGTTAAATTGAAAGGAAACCCCGTCTTTCAAGTCATTACTTTGCTCACCTTTTACTCACAGTGGTTCCAGTCTTTATCAGGGGATGTATTTGCACTGAGCCAATTTCCTGTGCACCATGAAATCAAGGATATCATGGGTGCCCTTCCTGAACATTCAATCATGTGTATTCAATCCTGCTACAGCACTAAGAATGTCAGGAAAGGCAATGGTTATGCTCCCTCAGCAAAAGCTTTTGCTCTTCACATTTTAATCAGTGGCATCCCTGGAATCCTCTCTGAGCTTGTGAAGCATCCTACGCCACAAAGGAACAGAAGGGTATCACTTCCCATCACTGGTCTGCATAAGTTTGAGATGTTGACAATTTGGAGTTTCACATCATCCTAGAACCTAACAGATACCAGCCTGAAGAAACATGGAGAATCATTGAAACAGGGTTTTAGTGCATTAAACAAACATTCTCAGCTCCTGGACAATTTGAGGGGAAGTGATAGTCTTTGGAATATAGTGTGAAGAATATTTGTGATCACAATTTTACAGCTTTAGATCCATGACTTAGATTGAAAGCAGCAGCACCAATATGAAGAGGAATGAAAGATGTACGATCAACCAGCAGCTTATTTGCAAATGGTCCATAGGCGACTGATGAAGCAGGCACTGATTGATGATGTTTCCAATAGAAACCAGCACCATGTGCCACAAGCATAAGAGCTGATGTAACACTTCTAATGATTTTGATTGTCAAGTTCCCCTTGTCAAGAGATTTTACTTCTGGCTGAGCATTCTTAATGCATAAAGTCTATTCCAAATGCATAAATTCATATTATGCAAAGAAGCATCTGATGAAAGTTAAAGTGATAAGTGTTTATTTCAGTAATATATAGTGTGTGATGTAATGTATTTCTGTCACATTACCTCTGATGTGATAGCTCATGGTGTGGCCCTTCTAGTGAACTATTTCTCTGGCAACAGTACGTTGCTAAGTCTTCTGAGTGTGATTTGGAAATCTCTTTTGGCATATAGCCACCGTGTTTCTGCTGATGAAGATGAACAGATGTGCCTGGAACCTCTTGTGATATTCTTCTGGGATCATACAGATTTAAGCTTCATCTTACATGGTGCAAATTATGTAGAACATGGTGCTGGTCGTAGAAGTGAACAGTGCCACAGTGCATGTGGAACTACTTGATCTTCAATCCCCATACTGTCCAGCATTCCATGTGCAAGATATCTTCACATCTGATGCTCTACAGCAATGTCC
>JARFYF010000094.1:30843095-30859419 GCA_030265395.1 Rhina ancylostomus | reverse complement strand
TAATTTATAAACATTTTCCAATATATGCGTAATTAATGAAGACTTTTTGACATTTGATGTTACGATATTGAAGCAAAAGGCCAGCTTAAACGTGCCTTCATTTTATACAATGCTTGGATCGTTTTATATATATAAAAAAAACAACTTATTGTGAACATCACTACTGAATATTGATTTGATAATTTCTTAAGATTCAAGTTCTGAATAAAATGAAAGACTTTTTGAAATGAAGGAGCAGGATTTCCTAATTCAAATTAGTATTACTAAACTCTGCATTGCAAAAAGATTGAAGAGGAGCTGAGCATAGCCTTTTGGGAAATGGGCTCTGGAGCGGATTAGATACTGCAATGTCAAAGTGTTGCCTATAGAGTGAGCTGTAGCTCTAGCATGGCTCACTTGTGACTTCTAGTGGCAGGAACTTGTGCTGCAGTGGTACAGCAGTGACAGAAACACCATGCATCTTGTCAGGAATTTCAAATTTACACACCACGGGCCACGGTGCATTGTGCCCAAAAATATCTTTTCAATTTCACTATTAAGAGATAGGCCAAGTTGAACATTAAGTTAAGAGATAGAGATATTGGGCTAAGACTAGCAGTTAAAATGCAACCAAATGAAAATGATAGAAAAAGAGATTACATTAAAAAATTACTTTTTTAAAAAATAAATATCTTTACAGCCCTGATGATGTTGGCCAGCTGGCAAAGCAAATGCTTGGGTACAACCTAATTACAAAGCAGACCACAAAGGAAGGTGTTAAAGTTAGCAAGGTAAGGACGTGGACAAAGAAAACAAGAAATAATTTGATGTTATGAGAGCTATATTTGCAAACTCCAAGCTAAAAATATGTTGATATATTTAATTATATTATTAATGCCAAAAATCATTTGTCCAGTCGTCAATTATTGCAGAGACTTATGCAGGGCCAAATGTGAATGCAGCACAGTGGCATAGTGAGTACAGCTTCTGTCTCATTGCGCCAGTAACCTGGGTTCAATCTTGACCTCTGCGATTTGTGTGGAGTTTGCAGATTCTCCCTGTGATCGCACAGGTTCCTTCTGGTTCTCCAGTTTCTACCCACATCCAAAAGACGTGGTTGGTTGGTTAATTGGCTGCTGTACATTGCTGTTAGCGCATAGGTGAGTGGTGAAATCTGGGGAGAGTCAATGGGAATGTGGGGAGAATAAAATAAGATTAGTGGTGGAGGGTGCTTGACGTGGATGGTGTGGGCCGGAGGGCACGTTTCCATGCTGAATGAATCTATGAATCTAAAAGCATCTTTTATGACAAGATGTTAAATTGCACTGCAATTGTAGTAAATGACATGTCTCAAATTCATATACATGTAAATGAAGGTCATGGTGGCAGAGGCCCTGGATATTTCCAGAGAAACTTATTTAGCCATACTAATGGACAGAGCCTGCAATGGACCGATTATGGTTGGAAGCCCCCAGGGAGGAATGGACATTGAAGAAGTAGCGGCCACCAAACCTGAGTTGATATTTAAGGTATACTGACAAGCTGAAGTGATTGTAAATGCTATGTAATATGGTTCTCGATGCTAAAAGCAAAATTGAACTGTGGTCAGTCATCACTGATTTCTTTCAATCCATTAACAATATTTATTTATGCAATCGTCTTAATAATTAAATGAAAATACTCTGACATATTATCTTACTGACTTGACATACCAGGCAGATTTAACATTTAAAAATATTTCAATGGATTATTATTTTATTTACTTGGCAGGCAAATCATTTGTACACAAGTCAGCCAGCAGTTTCACACGTGTTAATTACTCGGTGTGTGAAGTGTATGTTTTTGGTTCTTATTCAGGGTTCCGAAATGTTTATTAACTTGCCTTGACTTATTTTGTTGACTTATTTCTCAGGAGGTCATTGATATCTTTGAAGGGGTTAGAGAAGATCAGGCATTTCGAATGGCTGCCAATATAGGATTTAAAGGACCACAGCAGCAAAAGGTAAAAGTGCAACAATGGCTTACAAATGTGGCTTTTCAAATCTGTGGAAACTGATTTATTATATTGCTGAGTATGCTTCTCCCAGATTAGAAATCAATTTCTCTTGTGAAGGGAAAGGAGAAGACTGTCATTGTTGGGACAGACATTCACTGAACCAGCTCAAAATAAATCAGTGGCTGAATCTTTTCCAAAATACTTGGTCTCAAACATTTCTCACAAGTAGGAGACATTTATTTTTAAAGCACTGCATGTATTTTCAAATGTAGTAAAATAAATAGTATTCAATCTTTTGATCCATATTTATAACAAAATATAATCTTGCATCTACATGTTCTTTATGTCTGCAAACATTATTTCCTGTTTTCAGTGTTTACATTCCTAAGGGTCAGTGTGCCACTTGTCAGATACTCTTGTTTACATAAAAGAATGTTGTCCATCACACATGCCCCCAAAGCACTATAAAAGAACAGCACATCAAGATACGGTTTTAGGACAGAGGTACAATTCTGCTGGTTTTGTACTTAGATTCCAGCACAATTGATTAAAACATTGCAAAAGAGTGAACAATTTTAAGCTGGCCTAACTCAGCTGACTGTGGTTGCAGGTTTCGAAGGAAACTGCAACCATTCAACCGCACACAAGTAGGTAAATCTTGCCATAAGTCCAGGACGTGCTGAGTGACAGCTGCTGGCCCATCTGTCACTCCTCTTCATCACTGGATTCCACATGGAGTCCAGTGGCAGAGCCTATTCATGCTGTGAGTCCCAGAACTATACTGAGAAACCAATCTCCGCCATTTTACATCTGTCAGACCTGGCATAGGAGCAATGACCCATGCATTTCAATGAGGAATTCTTGCCCCGTATAACAGTTAGGAAAATCTAAAAGAGAAATTAAAAACAGTTACAACTTTGACAGAAGATAATGCTCCCATTTGTGACAGGGACACCTGGAAGGTAAAGATGAAGTGTACTGAAGCCTCATCAGTGGGTAGACCCCAGGTATTGCCCTGCTGAGTGCCTGCCCCCAGAATGACTTGAAGGTCTTTGACAGTAGGCAGGATGAGGTCGGTTTGTCCGAACCTTCACCCCAGATGAATGCAGCCAGGCAGGAACTGCAGGTGGAGGACTGGATCTCTCTCTCTCTCTCTCTCTCTCACACTCACACTCACACGCACTCTCTCTCACTCTCACTCTCTCTCTCTCAGACTCTCTCACTCACAAACCACTCAAAATATAACAATAGAGACATTTCATATCTCCTTGAGGGCTCTTTTTTTTCTATGCACAGAGGTTAAAATTACGAGATTGCTGACTACATATGCCAATTAAACTATTAAATAGTTCAGTGTCATTTTTAAGTCATCTTTTAGTGATTTTAAAATTGGGTCACTTATAGTGAGAGATGAGCATACTTAAAAAAAAGTGCAGATTTTTGCTGATTGACCCATTTTCAGGTGTAGTGATAAAACTGTCCTATGTTACCATCCTAAAGGCAATGAGGAATACTTTTAAATGGAAAGTAAACTGAAGAACCAATAACAATATACCCTGCCACCTTCTACATTATGGAATATTTTATGTTTTTGGTTATACAAGTGAAGTTTAGCAGAAACTTGAACTGTAACATAACCAGTACAATTTCAAACTCTTGCACAGGATCCCCCGTTGTGCTTGAAATTTAACATTAAATATTCTGACCTAGAATATCATATTCATTTGCTCCAATTGCATAGTATTGGTGAAACCTGTTCTCTATCTTATGGAGCTAATGATTATCTTTGCATGAGAAGTACTCCCAGTTTTTAAAATGTTCAGTGTCTTTTTCTGATAAATGAGAGGGAAATAGGAATGATGCTTTTCAATTCGTAATATCTATTTATATGCATGTAATGCATTTAAATGGGAGTGCTCAAGGTGATAGAAAATATCTGTATTGTTTTATATTGAATGGAACATAAAGCACTGTTACATTAATTATATGGTTTTGTACAGATACTGAAAGTAAATTTCTCCCCCTTTCCTATGTCAGCATATTATTCATTTTCTATTTTGTTTCATTAAACAGGCTGCAGAACAGATTCAGAAACTATATACTCTGTTTTTGAAAGTTGATGCCACTCAACTAGAAGTGAATCCCTTTGGTGAAACCCCAGATGGGCAAGGTAAAGTTAGAAAGAAATGCATGCTTCTTGCCTTTGTTTACCTGTCTGAAGAAATAATCAGTGAAAACATACTTGCACACAATGGTTCATCTGTGCTAAATGGAATTTCAGCATTAAATAATGAAGCTTCTATTGACTGGGCAAATATCCTGAAGAAGTAAATATGTGTACTTTCTCTCAGCTGACTTTGTAATTCTGAGATAAGAACACACTACCTACAATCAAGGATGCTGAATTCTTTAATACTCACAGTGGAGTGAACTGGGTTTATCAGTCTTGTTCTGATAAAGAAATAAACCGTAGCACTGTTACTGAGGTTTCTATTCTTTGCATGCCACTGAAAGGAGAAATAACCGCTGGGAACTATATAATTGGTTCTGAGGTAGCTGTTCTCTGAGTAAGTCATGTGAAGGCTATTGATTTCAAAATGCTTATCCAATACTATTTTTTCCTACAAAACAGAAATCATCTATACTGTACTAATAGTCTGTCAAGAAATTTGATGATTTTCTGAGAGATATTGAACATTTTATGCCCCCTCATATTTTCCTATAAATATTTGAATATTCAAGTGGGTGTTTCATGAAGTATGTCAGGATGGCTTGGGTGTATGGTGTTATACAATATAGGCCTACTATACCATGACAGCAAACAAATTTCCTTCCAACTACAACCCTCTTCGTTCAATAAGCATTTATTCCCTCTTCCTTGCTTAATTGTAACTCTTACTCTTCCTCCCTCCCTCCATCATTCCCCCTCTCTCTCTCTCTCTCTCTCTCTCTCTCTGCTATCGGCTTCCTCCATGTCCCACTCTCTCCCTTCCTTCCCCTCCCCTGCCCCTGTTCTCTCTTGATCCTTCATTTTTCCCATTTCCTCCCCTACTCCCTTCCTTGCCCTTTCTCCCCTCCCTCCCCTTCCCCTCATCCCTTAATCCTCTCCTCATCCACTACTCTATTCCTTTCCCTCCTACACACCTACTCTGCCCTGGAGTAGATTATTTCAATAATGAACAAATCTTTAATTAAACAAGCAATCATTCTAAACGGCTATTGTGAAATGTGCCAGATACCAATGTTAAAATAAGTTGTCTTTGGAGGGGGTTATACAACCAGGAATCATAGCTTTAAAACTTATATCATCTTATGAGTGTAATCGGTTTCTATTTCTTTTGTAACATCCACAATATTTGAAGAAATGTTGGATGCATAGACAGTTTATATATTTTTATATGAAGACACAACTTGCATTGTGAACAAATGTATGTATGAATAGAAAAAATATGCAGTATAAATTTAAAAATTATACACTGTGAAAGCCCATCAAGGCCACCCAGTTGAAAAGTACCATTACTTTCAGAAGATTGCTTTTATCTGTGCCTTCCATGTGTTTTCCATGCTGTTATAGTGAATTAGCCAATGAAATGCTATTTTTGTGGATTTAATAATAATTACCTGTGCATCATTCAGACTGCAAATTGACCAAATGGAGGAGGCATTAAGCAATTAGAATGTATTCTGAGCCCTTCAAAGATAAGAGATATTTATGTCCCTCATTTTATGAGACTTAACATTCATCGTAAGTGAAACAAAAAAGCATTTGCTGAAGAATATTGCAGGCTGCTGGGAATATGTGAATCCCAATGGATATAAGATTTTGTAGAACCAGAAAGAAAATAAGACGCAGCTGTACTTTTGGCTTGTAGGAGATGTGAGTAATGCTTACGGGCAATACAGTCAGATCATTGAAAAGGCAATGGCTCATTAAAGTACCCTAAATTGATATTGCACTGCTGGCAGTGAGCCGTGATCCTGTCATAGTATATGTGTCAGTGAAAATAATGGGGAGAAAGAAATAAAGAAAACCTTTCATATTTGTTGGACCACACTTACTGAATAGCCACTTTAGGTCATTGAGCTCTCATACTAGGTATTTCACTGCTGGGTGACTGATTGCACTATTAATATGATTACAGCTTTTTAAAAAATGCAATTCAAACTCACTTGCTTTAAATGTAAGAGAATCTCTAGAGCTGGGCAACTTGCACATCACATTAAAAGCCTTAGTGGTGATGCATTCCAATTAAAATAGAATAAAAATTGAAGAAGTAGGTGACTTGAGCTACTGTTGGATTGATGCTGGAAGTTAGATCACCTCTTGTATATGTTTTCATGTAGAAATTGTGCAAAGAATAGGTTAACCCAGAATGGATCACCCTAGCAAACATTTCTGGGAGAAGTCATGTCCAACTGGGCATTTTGTGCAAGATTTAGGTCAGTATGTCAAATGTGCACCTAATGCTGTCTATTTATTTAGTGCCTATTCCCTCCTTTACTGACGTCAGTTGGAGCTTTGGAATGTAGCTGATGACTGTTGCTGAACAGTCAAAGAATGCAAATGGAACCATGTCATTCTACTTTGTTGCATTAATTGCTATTTAAATCAACATGTTGCTGGCATCAAAAGGTCTGACACAGTAACTTTAAAATGCATTATTGGCTTCTAAAGTCATGAATGCTATAAAATTAACAGGGAATGTCTTTAGCATTTAGCTGCTGAGATGCTCAGTTAGTGATTGGTAACATCACTGGCAACACCCCTTTACTAAGGGTTTCTCATCACATAACGTAGGTCAGGGATTCTGGGGCAGGAAGCCACGTCCACTGGAAAGATACAACTCCCACAGAATCTTCAAAGACACAACATCCTGCATTGACTTGCAGACTGGAGTCTCCTAAGACTGTTATCTTATGCAAAAGGATGTGGGAAAACCTGCTCATCCACCTGGAATTCTCTCTCTGTGAAGCTCAAGGTCATGTTGACTTTAAACTTCCTTGCCATGTGATCTTTCAAAGCAGCCACAACAGATCTCTCCTGTCTCTTCCAATTTGCTGCTTGCTGCAACATCAGAGAAATCACCCAGACACTGTATTCAAGGAGAAATATATTTCATCTGCTTTGATTTCAATGAGGGGCAAGTAACATCTTGGGCATTGGGATTTGCTAGCATTGCTGGCTTCCCACCAGTTCAGGCTGTTCTTAACTACACTCGTGTAAGAAGGCCTTCCATTTCATAAATCAGACCTTTTCTGCAACAGCAAAGATTTCCATTCCCTCAGCATTCAAGTGATCGTCGATGTTTAGAAGCATGCACAACAGGTAATCTGATCTACCAAGTGTTCTCTGGAGCACTAGCTTAGAGTTAGAATGATGGACCTACTAGGGCAGTTGAGAGCAGATTCATCTTTTTCTCGTTAAAAAAAAGTCTCCATCTCAGGTGATAGGCTAGCCACTGACATCCACTACAAACCCACAGACTGCCACAGCTATCTCAACTATAATTCCTCTCATCTCGCCTCCTGTAAAGACTTCATTTTGTTCTCTCAGTTCCATTTGCTCTGATGATGAGACATTCTGTGTAGGTGCCTCCAAAATATCTTCCATTTTCCTTAACTGTGGCCATCCCTCCACTTAATTACCACATTAGGTCATCCAATTCCACCCAGCCAAGGCATTCATTTTTTTCCACTGCCCCACATTCTCTGCTACCAAGTCTAACTATTTTTTCCTCGTGCCCAGTTCTGAAGAAGGGTTCTAGACCAGGAATGTGAACTATTTCTCTTGATACATTATAACCCCTCACATTCTCTTGCAATGGACCACCTGTGCTGCTCATAGTATATTAATGAATAACTATATCATGAAATTGTTAAAAGCTCTTCGTGCAGCTGTTTTGAATAGTCTGCTTTATCTTGGGAGGACTTGAATGTTGTGCATTTTCAATTGAGTCAGTATTTTATAACTATAGAAAACTATAATCACCTTCTCTCAAGTTGCCCTTACTTTTGCACTGGATCTTCTTTGTGGCACATATCTTGGTGATGAAAGCATGCACTAAATCCAAGGTTCCTTCCTTGTCCCTTTTAAGCCCCCATCTCCCCCATGGCAGCCATGGTATTTTGCTACTGTTAGTTGGTTGTCACAGGGAGTGTGCCTCTCAGGCCAAATGTCCTTCTCAGATCATTGCGCTACAAGTTATCGGAAGCTGCGTTCAACTGAGTGTTATCATGTCAGGAAAAAAGCTCAGGTTCCTTTTTGGCTCATTTTTCTGGATATAAAGCCAGACTCGATTGGATACTGGTATGAAACACACTGATAATTTAGTGCAGTAAAGAAGTGTGAACAGTTATTCCTAGACATAACTGAGAACCTAACTTGGAAACTGTATTTCAGGTGACCTGAGCAGTGGCATTCAAATTATTTTGATAATTTATTATTAAACTATTTTGAAGAAAGACTATTATTAAAAAATGCACTAGAATGTGGAAAGGAGTTATTTCCTAAGTTCTTCCTGCTCTGTCTGTAGAAATATGGTCAATAGAAATTATCCATGTTGTTTGCTGCATGTTCACTGCAGGGTTTGGCAGTCAGTGCTTTGAAAATGCTGAGATTTGCTGGTTGAGTTGCTGTTCAGCATTAACAGTACTGACCTTTCAATAATATTTCTACCCAGCAGTGCCAGAGAGCGTCTGGTTCATGTCCCCGTTTTCCCAAATGAAGCTGAATTTAATGCCTTAAGTAATTTTTGAAAACAATCACATCCATGCACCTATGGTTGACTTGAATAACAATTGAACACTTTTTGGCTTAGAAGGCAAACACAATACACAAATCACATTCCGACAAATCAAGTTCTTGTGTATTGGATAGAGAATATTCATCACAACACAAGTGAAAAAGAAAGTAAGTCCATTAATGAGAAGACTGAATAATTCCAAAATTTCACAGGATTAAGTGAATTGATTGCTTTCTTGTGTTTTATAGTTGCATTTTAGGGCTTCATGCAGAAGTATATTTTTACTTTAGCACTGTTTCTCCTTGTATGGATCTTGATTTCACTCTTCACTGGCTTTGCTCCAGTTTTAAGAATATACACCTTTTTCTGGATTCCTCTGTAGAGTTCCTTATTTTAATGAGTAAATACTCCTCAAACATTTAAATTCAAGAAGTACAAACCATATTTCTGTAAGCTGCCATCATTATTTAATCCTTTCAGACATGGTATTGGCTATAGCCCTGAACTAACAATCCAGAGATATGAATCCAAGCCCAAAACAGCAGCTGTGAAATTTAAACTCAAGTTAGTAATTTGAAATTAAAATGTTTAAAAAATCTCAATAAGAAGAGCACACAATATGGTTCACTGGTATCCTTCGGGGAGAAAATCTACATCTCGAGTTGTCCAGAATATGAGTCCAGACCCACAGCAATGTTGTTGACTCCTCTCAGCCCAAAATGATGGCTTAGTAAGCCACTAAGTTGTATAAAAACTGCCACATTAAAATGGAAAAAGATTAAAACCAGATGAGTACCAATGACATCCAATATGTAACCCACCTGTCTAGCATCTGTGCCACCACCCTTTCATCAGGTCATAGTTACCCATTGCTAAAGTACTTTGTCCACAGTGATGGAGTCCAGTAACTTCCGCATAATTGCTTTGAAGCTGATGGCTCTATAATTTCTTAATTACTCCCTCATCTTCTTAAACAATGCTGAGTCATTTTTATTTCTCTAATGCATGGTCACAGTTTCTGAATCCAGATGGTTTCGGAAAATTTCAGCATTTGCAACTGCCTCTTTTGCCCTTATTTCTTGTTATTCCCTGGAATGGAAAACATTTTTTTCCTTTTACCAACTTTTAATTTTTCCTGTAAGATCTTTTGTTTCATCTGTTTACGTGACACAAGTTGCTCACTTAGTAAGTTTGCCATTTCTTTGTTGTGTATTATAGGTCTGCCTTTAATTGGCACGCATTCCCATTGATCCTTCTCTCCCTCTCTGTCATTTTCTTTGACATTGCATCCAAATTTTCTATTTTATCCTTTGCTTCTTTGTATTGCTGTTGAATTTCCCCTTCTACTTGCATCTTTGTTTATGATTTGATGCAGTCTCTTGTCTCATTTATTTACTTTGGTTGTTTAAGGATATTTATTGATTTGAAGGTGCCTGGATTTAAATGCATTTACTTGGAAGTGGCATTTTGAAATAAAATATTTAAAATATTTAAATTACTTTGAGTTTGCACGATTGTTGAAAATTTCTTGCAACTTGGAGATGTGCTTAAGTATAAAATTTCATATGCTTAGAGAAATGGTCTTCATTAAAAACTGCCAACAGTCAGAAATCTATTTACAGGAAATTATTGTTGGAAGTGTTAAGATTAATCTACATGTCACATTACAATGACATTGACCACTTGTGTAGCAAATCAATTTTGAATTTTAAAATTGAATCCGGTATTTAATTTAATGGTGACCTCACTTTTGCTTGCAGTATTTGTTGGTTAAGGCAAGTGCAAAAAATTCTTCACACATTATATATTTTTGATTGAAGAGGCAAAAGCCAGCTTATTAATTTTATGAGTATGTTCATTTTCAGTCAATTAAATCATCAGAACATGATGATCTTAATCTGTTGATAGTTAATTCTGTACGATTTTAAATTGTGGCAGAGTTGAAATCCTTATCACCCAATTTCTGCTGCTGCAGTTCAGGAATTCTCATAAATAATTAAATCTGTTGATTATATTAGTGAAGCTCTTAGAGATACCCTTGCATGTGAAATCCTGTTTGAAAGATAGTTCTTCACACCAGTAGGCATATTACAAAAGGATGCTGGAGGTTGTTTGTATTAGATTTAAGATGTTCTGTGTTTCTGTTATTAAATATAAGGTAAATGCAAATAGGTCCAAGATGTTACTGAGGAGGTTCCTCAGAGCATTGTCTTAGATTCACCAATTTCAACTGTTTGCTTCCAAGTTAAGGTCAAAACTGGGGATTGTACAATGATGAGTTTACAATGTTCAGTTCTAGTCACAAATTATCAGAAAATGAAATGGTTAGTGCCAACAGACAGCAAGTTCTGGACAACATTCAGGCATGGGCTAAGAACTAAAAATTAACATCTATGGTATTAAACTACCATGAAAGTAACCATGTGTAACCAAAGGGAGTCTAACCACCAACCCGTGACATTGAGTGGCATTATTACCATCCAGTCCCCATCTACGGGTTGTCTTTGACCAGAAACTCAACAGGATTGTCTATGTAAACACTATGGATATGACAGTATGTCAGAAACAGGGTATGCTGCGGTGTCACTCACTCCATGAGTTCCCCATTCCAAAAGCTTTTCCACCATCTACAAAACACAAGTCAGGATCACATTCTCTCCACTTGTTTGGTTGAGTACGGTTCCAAAAACACTTAAGTAGTTTGATCCATTTGAGACGAGCAGCATGTGTGATGGCTCAACCATAGATATTCAGCCTTTTGACCATTAGCACACAATGACTGCCCTCTGTGCCATCTATAAGATGAACTAGTTTCTTGCCAAGGCTGCTCCAACAGCATCACCAAAACCCGAGATCAATGCTACCAAGAAGGACAATGGCAGGAAGTGCACTGGAACACCAGGGTCACCAGGTACCCTTCCAAGTTACAAACCATCCTATTTCTTCATCTCTACCTTCTAAAGTCAATGAAGAATTGGCAATAAATGTTCATCTTGCCAGCAAAATCTATATCCCAAAAATGATTTAAAAAGTGTCTATGTATTATGATATTATACATTTTCAGGAGTATTTTTGAATACAGTCACGGATCACTAATGATGGTCAAATTTACCTAATTTGAAATAATATGTTGCTGCAGTCTGCATGTTATGCCGGTGACTGGTCTAAGCTTTGTTTGATATATGTTTTATGTTTTGAATTTTGTTAAGGTTGACCATTATAATTAATCTACAAGGAGACACTGATTGCAAAAAATATTCATACAATATTCTTTCAATATTCTTTCATGCATGATGGCTGCTAGAAAGAGTTATGTCCCTGATGTAATTAGATCTTTCCACCCTATGACANNNNCATTTACCTTCTGGCATCAAGAAAAATATTAAAGTCTGAACCAGATACTAAACAATAAAATTAACTGGATTTAATTAATCCACCATCAGCCAACAAGTGTCGGACTTCTTTGGATGAGCAAGCTTGCCAAAATTAAAGCAATCCTTGAAAAAATGTTGTAAACACAATAGTGTTCATTTCAAATGAACCTGTCTTAACAAGTCCAGAGACTAAACACATTCAGCACATTGATGTTCTGATTGGCTACATCTCTCACCTAAAATGCAGCTCTAGCCAGTCAGAGTCTCCCATTGGCTCAGCTAGGCTATAACTCCGTATGCTCTTTCTTCTCCGCTCCTCTTGCCTTTACTGCCTGATCCTTTACTTCCCATGCTCCCTTACCCTTTTCTCTACAGAAGTTGACAAGCTTGAATGCAAAGAGGATAATTCCTCTTGTCGTGGAATTGGGGGTGCCTCATTGTCAGAATAAGGTAGAGGATGGTTAGAACTGAGGTGGGAAGACATTTTTCATGTAAGCCATTGTGAATTTTTGGAATTCTTTGTCCGTAAGGGCCGTGGGAGCTCTAATGATTCATTCAGAATAGAAATGGATAGACATATGGACATTAACAGACTCAGAAGCTGAGAGATTTGTGCAGGAAAATGGTGCTAATTTAGAAGATCAGCCATGACCTTGGTGACTGGCAGAGCAGGCTCAGATGGTCTCCTCCAGCTCCTTTTGTGGGAGTACCTCCACCTGCAAACTTAATTGATTCAAGAAAATAGCATAGTCTTCTCCAGGCATCTGAGGATGGCAATATCTGCTGGCCACACCAGGAAAGCCGTGTTCCACAATTAAATGAAGCAAACACACTCCATTTATGTAAAATGGTGACACAGCCCTATTTGTCCTTTCAGCTTCAACCATGTCCTCAATATGTTCATGCGAACCCTTCCCCAGCTACACAGTTCTCATGCCCTTGTACTGATGCCAGTATCCTCCTCCTGACTCACATTAATTCTTCACCCACACGTTTGCTTTCATAATGTGCTTGTTGTCGGTTTGCACAGGACAGGGGTAAAAAGCCCATGATTATTTCCCCTCTGGGTCCTTCTAATTTAGTTCCCTGCTCCTGATCCTCCCTTGGGAGGACTGCTTCCTTACTCCTCTTATGTCTTGATCCTGACGAAGGCCATGCCAACTGAATCTTCACCAAGTCTTTGGGATCCTTTACAGCTGCTTTAATATCCCCTATCCTGGCAACAAGGGGCAACAGACACTCTCATTTGCGAGTACTTGGGATGGTTTCTAACCCCTGAATCACTGAATGGGGTTAAGTTCTCCCCAATTTTGAGATTTATATTGTTTTATGATTTTATTTTGCAACTGTTTGCAACCTGTGAGTACCTGAGATAGCTGTCTTCTTTGGCAGTGCATTGATGAGTTGTTTCCACACCATTTCCTGAGAGTTCTGAAGTGGATGATGAGGCAATTTGGGACTCTGCAATTGTCGGGGCAGGAGGTGCTTGATAAGGGTGATTGGTGTCTTCCTTCTGCTGTTTTTGCTGGACTTCTGTGCTCCCAACAAATGAATTCAGGGTTCTCGATCCCACTTCAGATGTTGCTTTTCCATTGTGATCCAGCTTTGGGAAGATGCTTAATTTCATAATGTAATTGCATTTCTGCACTATGTCAAAGAAAAACTTTGAAATATATGCAAAGGCACTTACCCTGGCCACGTGCGTGTTGAATTTGACAATTTATTCATGAGTAATTTGAAGCATATGTATGATAGATGTTATAGGGCTTTCTACGTTCAGATGTGATGCTCTCAAATAGAATAGTAAAATATAACAAATTTTGGTTTTCTAACACTGAACAGATTTCATCTATAAAATTGTTCTGTCATAAGAAGGTATATGCCCACTGGCTCTTAATACAGAAAACAATTCTCATTTGAAGGGTTCAACAGCTGACCCTAATAAACATGGAAATAACAACATGGAAAAACAAAAATGTCAATAAATTAAAATTTTAATCATTGCCTAGAGTGATGTAATTCTGGAATATAATACCTTTCATCGCAATACATGTTTTGTGCCCGTTCATTTTCACCTCTGAAATACCTCCTGTCACTGTTTACAGGAGATTGAACAAGCATTCCTAACAGTTTTCTTTTTGTCAGTTTCACTCAGATAGTTTTTATTAAAACTGACTTATTTATTTTATTTAAATCTAGCCAGTTGTGCATTTTAGTTTAATTGTGATCACTTCGATGCTACTGCCCATATTTATAAAATATACATAATGTCAAGAATCTTTATTTTAATTTTGGAATATTTTGGATGAATTTGGCCGTAAATTTGCATTGACATGTTTATAAGTTAACAATTTCTATGCATTATGCCCTTGCATTTATCATTCACTTTAATAAGTCAATTTGAATTATGGTAATTCAGTGCCTTTAGGTAATAATTTGAAAGTCTATCCATTCATTTTGACTGTTGTCATGTATTACATCTCCGTCAATGTTATGGACACCCTTATGTAGGATATACCATTTTCCAAACATGTTGTTCCACCTTTGTCATATGAAGATGAGTATGCAGTCAGGAAAAGTAACTTTGAATTATGAGGAGAACATCTTCAATGGACTTTTTCTGTACATTTGGATGTTGTTGAAATCAGACAAGGATGTCATGTTCTGAAAGTCTGGAAGGAAGTGTGCAGTCTGTCTTTACATCTTGTTCTTCCATTGAGAATATTGACTCATTATTTCTATGCTGCCAGTTTATCAACACTGAAGTGGAGGCTTTGCCTATTTACCCTCAAAACATTTCCATGTTTGAAATTGACTAGCATTTGTAATATGAGGTTTGTGAAACAATTCCTGGGGTCACACTATCACTTGTTACAGGCAGGCACGGTAGTGTAGCGGTTAGCATAACGCTATTACAGCGCTAGTGACCTGGGTTCAATTCCGGCCACTGTCTGTAAGGAGTTTGTACGTTCTCCCCATGTCTGCATGGGTTTCCTCCGGGTGCTCTGGTTTTCTCCCACATTCCAAACATGTATGGGTTAGGAAATTTTGGGTATGCTATGCTGGCGCTGGAAGTGTGGCAACACTTGCGGGCTGCCCCCCAGAACACTCTACACAAAAGATGCATTTCACTGTGTGTTTCAATGTACGTGTGACTAATAAAGATATCTTATTACGATGTACTCCAAATCATAAAGCCATATGATTAGCTTGTAGAAGTGATGTGGTATTGAACCTGAGAGAACATTTAATGTAGATCCGTGCAATATGTGATTTTACTTGCCTCATTGGCTATCAGTAGAGGTGTAACTGCACCGACAGCCGGGTTTTGTTCTTGAATATTATATTTGCTTAAACATTACAGCAAATAGGTATTTCAATTCAAGGGAAAGAAGTACTGACTCCATTAAAATGACTGAGTGTGAAAATACTGCAAAGAGGAGACAGATTATCATATTTTATAAAATATAGTTATGCTTTTTTCCCCACATCATGAGAACATCAAGCATTCACAATGCTCAAATACTATAGATTCTTTAGCTAATGTTTGTGATGGCCCTGTCCATAATGGCTAGATCACTGCTGGTTCACAGTCCAATGTTCTAAAGGTTATCAGAAGTTTGGTCCCTGTGTGTCTTGGACTTCTGTATGCATGTACGCACTGAGAGATGCTGGCACACGTGATCTTGCACTCTGCTGCTGGACCCATCATTGAGCTCAGTGACGATGCAGTGATGTATTGAAGAGAGGATCTGGATGCATTTTGCAGCTGGCCCTCAACTGTACACTAGTGAGGACTGGCATATGAATATTAACCTTACTATATTCACTCATTTGTTCATTGTAATTATTTTTAGTTTTAAAATGCATTTATTTTTAATATACTTTAAATTAATTAAATTTATTTGTATGCTTTTGCAAGATGTTTGGCCTTTGGAGGTATTTAGACACTCATAAAAGGTCTTTGACACTGTCAAAGGCTGTGAAGGCAAACCAAGGCAAGCCTCAGAACACGACGTGCCACTTCCAGCCCACTTTGCTTTGATAGACAGATGTTGGAAGTAAAGAGTTGGGTTGTTCATCGCTCTGCAAAGGGACAAGTAAATGCAGGCAGGAAGGGATGGTAAACAGAGAGTCTAGGCCCAGGAAGGAGGATCAACCCTATGCATCTGATGTCTAGCTCCAAACTTTTGGTTTCCTGATTGTGGGAAGAAGTTGCCATTTTTGCATAA
>JARFYF010000094.1:30747634-30761188 GCA_030265395.1 Rhina ancylostomus | reverse complement strand
ATTGTAAGAAGTAGTATTAATCAAACTACTTTCTTCAAATCTGAGCTCCTTTTCATCCCAAAATCAATAAAGTACAAATTTAAACTTGGACCAATTTGATTATGTGATCAAAGAAAGAAGCTCTTGCATTTATATTTAGCACCTTTCCTGACCTCAGTATGTTTAATATTTTAAGTATAATCATTGTTGCAATGTAGAAATATTCATGAATATCACTGAACAGATAGGTGTAAGCTATGATTTTAGTTAAGTAGTTATCAATGATTGGCAGAAACATTATTTCTGAATTAGCAAATCATTAAAATATAATGTGCAGAACAGAATGCTTGTGAAAAGCAAATCAAAGTTTTAAGTATTAAAAATGTTTGTCTTCAAAGAAATCTCATCTGTTGATGTTATTTCACTGGTGCTTGTGAATGGACCAGTGGAGCTTATGCTTTAGTTATGAAAGCTTGAATTAATTTAAATGCGCTGCTTTCTCTCGGTCTTTTAATTAATTTTCTGTCCATGACTCCAGTATTAATATTGGTGAATGGATGGCTATGGGTTGAATGCTGCAACTTGACACAAAATGAGCAGACTGAGTAAAGGAGACAAATTAACCATCCCTGAAACTGATGAATCTCGGGGTAAGTGTGTAAATGATCATGTATCTGAAGGTGCAGGTTTGTCAGGTTTCGCTTATTCTTAGTCTTCAAAGAGTAGTTTCAATATTTTGAGTTTTAAATTTGCTTTGCATTGGGTTTAGTGACATCTGCTGACCAGTCTGGTCTCTGAAATAAGTCACTGAGCATAAGAACATGAGATTACACCACAGCGAGGGATATAGTAAAAATATAGAAGTGCCCATATATAAATAGCTGCTGGGAAATTAATCCAAAATCATACTCTCTGATTTGTAAAAGAATAGATGATAATAAGTGCATGTTGAAGGCACTTCAATAATTTTATCTGTGAGAATCAAAATGGTAGATGAACTAAATGGGGACTTGGAGGGTGGGTAGGGTGGGGAAGACACTCTGTATGCACCTGTAATTCAAACATTGCATAGAAAAATATGGTGTGTGGAGCTCCTAATATAATTTGGTTTGTAATGTGCTTTCAGGCAGATGGCTCCAAGTAACCTAGAATTCACTTGTAATTAGTACATTGTTTGATATAGTGCTAGAAAATGCTTCAAATTAAATGAAATAGTTTTAGTTTTAGTGAAACTTAGTCATTAGATCAGTTGGTATGATTTTTGGTTATCACATATAAATGGCTTGATAAGAGTTTCAAATTGGCAAATATATTTCAGCAGCAAACCACTTAACTTAATAAAACCACTCAGCTGAAGGTCAAGTTATCAAAGACTAGATCGGTAGGTTTTTTAAGTACACTACTTCCATGGAGAGTTGTTGAAACTTTGCAGTGACAAATTAGTAGTTGCAATGCATTGACTGAAAATTCTGAAATAGTGGACTATGGAAGTAGTGGAATATCCAGATATGGATGTTAGCAGCAATCAGTTGTCCTTACAATTGCATTTTTCAGTTTTTTTTCTTTATGCAGTACCTTCCAAATGCCCTGTACTGGTTTACAAAAAGAGTAATGTTGCAGAATAAACTCACAATTCTTTGTTAAGCAGACTTTATTTTCCATCAAATGAACTAGATTTAAATAAAAATGTATGTGCTACTTCTGTAATATGTTGGTCAAGTCACACTGGAACTTTCAGCACCCTTGTTATGTAACATTATCCAGTCATGACTGTTATATTAATTAAACACTTTGTGAATCTATTTCAAATTAGTTAAAAATATTTTTATTTAGTATTAGCATGACAGGAACTAATATTCAGTTTGCAAATTACTGACTGTTGTCCATTTTCAGATTTGAAAGCTTGTTAACTGATTCTCCTCATCTAAGGCTGGGCCCAGGAGGGCCTGATTGGGCCTCTAGTTGGTGTTGGGAGGGGGAGGTCAAGGGGGTGGTGTTCATTGGCTCAACAACTTGCCTTAATTTATCAGTAGTGTTCTGAGATTTCTGCTGTCTTTACATGCAATGGAAGACAGAGCCAATCACCGTGTGGTGAGGTGGGGGACGAGCCACAAAGCACTTGCAGCAGGGAGGGGTTGTAGAGCAGCATGGCATGGATGACAACGTCTGTGTCGTGTTTGATATATGGAGGCAGGATCTGAAGCACAGCATTTGGTGAGGGATTGGATCAGGGACTGGCTCTATACTGGGGTCACCAGATTGGAATCAGAGGGTCAGTGCAGTGAGAAGGTGTCAAGTATTTTGGTAATTATTTTACTTGCGGCCCTCTCAGGTCACCAGTGTGGCCTAACAATCGTGTCTTGGAACAGGATGGTCCAAGTGACCCTTCCGCACCCAACTAAGGAAATTTTTTGTGCTCCTGACACAAAAAGCACTTCATGGATGCAATAGTGTCTCACAAGAAGAAATATCCAGAATTTCCCAATTGGTAAAGTTCAACCTGGAAGTAATTAACTCTGGGTTAAATCAATCTTCATTTGTTCAGTGCTAAAACAAACAGTGCTTCATGATCAAATTTCTAGGCCTTGCTTTTTATTTTTTAAACAGCACCATGTCTGATTTGCAGTCTGGTGAAGGTTGCTAGAATAGAGATGTATTAGTGAGCTGCTGTTTTCATTTTACTGAGAAACCATGTGAGAGATTCACTGATGAGGAAACCTTGCATCATTTTTATTTCCCAGAGTTCACACTTAGTGCTGCTTAGTTACACGTTGTTAATGTCCAGAGCAGTATAAACCTGACCCACAAAACTATAACCTGGAACAGTTTATGCATTTCAAACACTAAATGTATTGACATCTTGTTATAATACAAAATAACAATGCAGATGTTTACTTGCAGTACTCATTTATACATTTCTCAAGTTATCCCCAGGCAAACTAGGAATTTGTAAACCAGTTAATTAAATTGTGGATTTTGTTTTTAAGATGAACATGTACCTGAGATAAAGAACATTCTTCTACAACATGTAGATGTCAGCAACAGTTTCTTTCTGATAGGATGAGGATTTATAACCCACCAATGGCAGTTTCCTGCTGAAAATAAGATTCAGGACCCTTTAGATGATCACTATAAACAGTAATATTCAATTTCATGGCATGGTACAATCTGTACAAGTCCTTGATCTGATAATGTCCATTATATACAATTAGCAATCTCTATCTTGCAAATTTGCTTAACTACATCTGGCCCATATTTAATGTTTCTAAAAATGGCTGTGCTGCATATCTTAATTGTCTTGAGGGCAAATGGTTTCTCTGTCAGTTTTCAGTTGACTACTGTGGAAGATTGTCACAGTGTGTTCATGGCATGCTACTTACTCTTTCCCTGAAAAACAAAGATCAGAGTTGTCATTGGTAGAGATACTGTAACACTTTCCCCTGTTTTCATTTCCCAGTATTCACAATATGTGCTTAGTCACGTATTGTGCCAATCAGACAGAGATACAGTATAGACTTGACTACAATGCATTACTGAATTAACAAAAGTAATATTGTTTCTATTTAAAACTCAGTCTCCATGTGATATCTGGGTGAGTTTGTATAGGTGACCCCCTGCGTTATGGCTGTTCGGGTAGTAGAAATTCACCCTTATAGAATTCACAAATCACTATCCAGAATCTTCAGATAGGAAATAAGCTTTGCTCTCATGGAATTTATGTGAAAATAAAACACTTCTTTTCAACTTGTTTTTCTTGACGCATGCACAGATGGCACGGTTTCATGTTATGGAAAATCATGATATGCACCATTTCTAGGAACACAACCGTCCCACCAGTAACACGTCACATATACACATTTGTAATGTACTCGGAGAACTGGTGTAAGAGCATATTTTCTTTCTGTGAGAATGGATCAAATTTGCACCAATGTATTCTTGAACCACCAACCTTCAATTTTGCCACTGTATAAAGTGTTCTGACTCACAAGCAAAAACAGAAGTCCTGAATTTCTGCTCAGCCGATCTTGAAATAACTCCGTTCAGTTGCTGGAGGTTAACCTGTACTAAACGCCATTCACAATCCTGTTTAACTCAGTTTTGGTATAGCTTAGGTTAACGTCACCTGAAAGCATACTTTCATTAGTTATCTGCTACCTATCACTGAAATAATAGTTCAAAGCTTTAAATAACTAATATGGAAAATCAAAACTCTAGTCATTTCATAACCGTAAAAGAAATCATTAGTGGAATTTCATAAGAAATGTGTGTGTGTATGTATATGTATGTGTGTGTGTGTGTGTGTGTGTATAAATAATTTCATTTGTTTTCTGCCTCATTAGTTATAAGTCACAGACATACTTCACAAAAGCTGAGAGTGGGACCTCACCAGATGTCAGGACCATTCAGGGGCAGGAACTAGAAAGCTTCTGCTCTGCAAGAACTTGCCGCTGTGCTGGGAGTGGGCATCATGTTGGGAGGTAGAGCATTTTGTGCTTGAACACACATTATGCAAATCAGATGCAGTGTGAAGTTGTCACATAAAGGCATAACTAAGCCAAAATTAGTAAATATTGCTTATTTTTAATGCTTAATGGCCACGTGATATTTGGGTGGGTTTGTGCATTAGTTACAGTTATGTGATGTGCTCACAAAGGCCTGGTTGAGCAGGCAAAGATCCCGCTGTCATTGAGAGCATATTTTCATCCTATTAGAATGAGTTAAGTTCAAACCAACACATTTCTTGGATGATAAAATAACTGGCTTTCAGAACAGTCTGCAAAGAAATATATTGATTGTTAATTTCACAGGTTGGATTTAACTTTTACCAATTAAAATGTAAAATTATTTATTGTTCATTTGTATCTGTACACTGATATCATTATATCATAAAACTGATATATCTAAGATTTTGCAGACTATATTTGAGAACTTTGAATCTTCCAGCAATGATTTATTTTAATACCCTGCTGTTCTGCTCACTGGCAGAGGCAAAGGATATTTGATGCCAGAATCTCAAAAAAATAAGTGAATTTTTATGACACTGACTCTTGGGAGACATTGTACAACCCAATTTGATTTACGTAGAACAATAAGTACTGGAACAGGCCCTTCGGTCCACAATGTTGTGCTGAACTAATTAAGTTAATGACACTTTAATCATTAAACTAATCCCTTCTGCCTGCACATGGTCCAGATTTAATTGATTTGGCAGTGCCAAAAATCTAGTTATGTTCTTTGGTTACATTCTGCTGCGTTAAATTCTGAGCTGCAGCTCTGCATTTAAAAATCAGAATCAGATTTATTATCATTGACGTATGATGTGAAATTCATTGTGTTGTGGCAGCAGTACAGTGCAAAGACACAAAAATCTATAAATTACAAAAATAAATAAATAGTGCAGAAGAAAAGGAATAATGGGGTAGTATTCATGGGTTTGTGGATTGTTCAGAAATCTGATGGCGGAGGGAAAGAAGTTGTTCCTGAATCATTGAGTTTTGGTCTTCAGGCTCCTGTACCTCCTCCTTCCTGTACATCCAACGATGGTGAAGGTCCTTAATGACGGATGCCAGCTTCTTGAAGCGCAGCATCTTGAAGATATCCTTGATGGTGTGGAGGGTTGTGCCTGTGATGGAGTTGGCTGAATCTACGACCCTCTGCTGCATTTTGCAATCCTGTGTATTGGAGGTTCCACACCAGGCTGTGATTCAACCAGTCAGAATGTTCTCCACTGTACATCTATAGAAATTTGTTAGTCCTTAATGACATACCAAACCTACTCAAGCTCTTAACAAAGTGGAGCCGCTGGCATGCCTTCTTCATGATTATATCAATGTGTTGGGCCCAGGATAGATCCTCTGAGATGTTGATGCCCAGGAACTTGAAGCTGCTCACCCTTTCCACAGCTGACCCCTCTCTGGGGTGCGTTCTCCCGACTTCCCCTTCCTGAAGTCCGCAATCAATGCCTTGGTCTTGCTGACGTTGAGTGCGAGGTTGTTGTTGCAACCCCACTCAACCAGCCGATCTCCCTCAGTCCTGTACACCTCCTCATCACCATCTGAGATTCTGCCAACAGTAGTAGTGTCATTGGTGAATTTATAGATGGCATTTGGGCTGTGCCACACAGTCATGAGTCTAGAGACCGTAGAGGAGTGGGCTAAGCACGCATCCTTGAGGTGCACTGGTGCTGATTGTGGTAACCATATCACCACATGAATGACATCAGAAACACAAAGACTGATACGGAGAAACAATTACTAAAAGTGGTTAGGAGTGGTACTGTTGATCCTTCGCTTAAATTTGAAGACATTTGGAGTCCATTTATCCATGACGTAGATCCCCATTTTCACATGACGTAGATCCCCATTTTCACATGACGTAGATCCCTCTTCAATAACTTTTTAATTTAGAGGAACAGAGTTGAGGACATAATATTGCTCTGTTTCTATTGAGAAATTCTGACACAGTTTTTCTTTGTTGTTTTTCTTTTATTTTTGTTTGCTTAGCTTAGTTTACATTGTCTATAATTTTTTTATATATATTGATTTGGGGTTTCTTTTTCTTTTTTTTAAATTTATATAATCTTTTTCTTTCCTTTCTTTTATACCCTATTCATTAAATAAGAGATTGTTGGACCTTGTTTCTTTTTTATATTTTATTGTATGATTATCTAAGACTTGAGTGATATCCAGATCTCTTTGTAATACATGTATCAATTTTGATGCTATATACCAATCTGTATTGATTTGGAAACTATTAAAAAAGATTGAAAAAGAAAGAAAAAAGGTCTTATTCTTCTCGACTAGTCAAATAGCAGTCCTTGTCTATCCAGGAAGAAGAAGTATCAAAGCTAAGGTTTTAGTAATGGGATTGGAAGGGAATAAGATATGCATGCTTGTTTCATCTGCAATATCTGGATTAGAAGAGGTTACCATTTGAGGGGATGAGGGATCTGAGAGGGGCTTTAGATAAGGTTACTGCCATCTTTAATGGTTTCAACTTTGCCGTTGGTCACAGTCTCCGTGATGAGTGCTCCACTTATGGGGAGGACTCAGTGGAAATAAACTGATGCAATTACAACTGCCCCCTGCCAGTCAGCTGCCACTATGTGTGATTATATGCCGTCCAATCCTTCAAAGGACAGGGGAGGATGTCATGGCTGAGTCTGGGTGATGCAAATGCCATGGTTGAATAGCTGTTGGCATGTGCAGACTGTAAGTAGTAGTGCTGAGTGAGGTTGGGTGAAGCAAAGCATTTAAATGTTAAGCACAAGTTCTGAATAATAATGTATTTTTGCTGTGTGAGCAATGTGGATATCATGAACAGACCAGTGCCTGAGGCATATGGTCCAGTTGATGGGATATAACATTTAAGGTCACTCATTCTTTGTGACCAAGGTATGTAAGGTGCAGTATCTGTAGGTTTGTCAGTGCTGTTGCTTATTAAGGCAAATACCGGAGGTAAAGTTACATACCATGTGGTACACACAAAAGTACTCTGATAATGATATGGCTGCGTAAGGTCAGTGAACTTCTTGTGGTATTGCATGCATGTCCTTGCGCCACAGCTACTGCCTCCCACTAAGACTATGCGTGGAAACCCTTCTGGCTCACTGCGGGAAAAGGTATCTTGTTAACTTTGCAACTCCTTCACCAGACTCTTCAGTGCACCATTGGAACTCTTGGAACCTATTTAATGCTGTGCTGTTCTGTGAATGCTTCCTTTGTAACAATAAATTCAAGAATGCTTACCAGCACACATTCCAGTCACAGAACATCTCCCCTTTAAGAGATGCAAGGTAACCTTCAGTAATGCCAGCCATTTCTGAATTTTTCCTTTCTCCCACAGTAATAAAATAGAGTGGTTAATATTAACTGCTTGTGGCAAACTTATAAATAAACATGCAGTCCAAATTGGAATGCTCTTCTATTAAAAGCAAACAGGTTCATGTTAATTGCACATCCCGGTGTTTTGTTCTATTAGGCTGTCTGGTTTAGACCAAATTATCTACATGGGGTGATTGGCTTCCTTCTGTTCTAAAATTTCCTTGTTTCTATATTGCTCCATTTTTATTTCCATAAATACATTGAGTTAGATTAAAGAAGATTTGGAAGTGGGATATGTTGAGTTAGATTAAAGAAGATTTGGAAGTGGGAAGAGACAGATATTAACTTACATATTTCTGGTTAGTAATGATAGGTCATTAGTCTAAATTGTAAGATGATTAAGGAGAAGGAACCCAAAAATGTATCATACTCCTAAAAAACTTTGGGAACCAAATCTTTGGAGAGGATGCAACAAAGTTAACCCTTCTGAACACATCTGTTCTGTAAGACTCCCTAGCTTTGGATTGCCAGACATGCTTGACCAGGATCTCAATTACATCAGGCACTCGCCCTCATTTATCATGGATCAGCCCAGACATTACTTTTAATCTTGTTTAACTGATCTCCCTCAGTGCATTGCTTTATGCTGTGGCATGACACAATGGAGTGGACATTAGCAGTTAAAAAATAACTTGCAGTATCACAGAGCAAACAGATCTTACTCACTGCCATAAAGAAGAGAAATATTTTCCAAAAAACTCTATGACGTTCGGTATTCCAAAACCTCACAACCAACTCTATCCAGGGTATCAATCAGCAGAAATGAAGCAGTAGGTCATGCCTCACTGTACTTGGAGTATCCCCTATGGTAATAAGTCCAGTCTACAGGCTATTAAAATTGCTTTGGAGTCCTACCTAAGAACAAGACTCAGACTGACAAATAGTAATGAGGCAGCCAGCTCAGCCAACCAATATTAAGTTCACAGTGTGATGGTACTGGAGCAGGGAAAAGAGCTGCTCAAGTTTAACTCCCTTTACAAACCTTAGCTGGAGGAGATGAAGCAAATGTACTATGGTTAAGGTTCATCTTGGGTGTTGCCAGGAACTGCTAATCAGACCTTCATCTTGTTAGGCAGTAAGTTATTTTGCTATAAATGATTCAGGAAATATTATTACACTAAAATGTTGGTATCAGTTTGCTATAATGAGGTTTGCCTGGATGCTTATACTGCATGTTGTTTCAGAACAAGTCTGGCAGTGGCACTTGTATTCCCAAGTGAACGATCATTTTAGGATTTAATTAAAGAGGATTTTAATGCAACCAGTCAGCCTGTGCAAGCAGTAGTCTGTGTAGAGTATGAAGTTCAATTACAGTTCCTCCACACTGCTTTCTCTGAATTATTGGCACTGGATGGTCAGAACTGAGTTCTGAATTCCCATGGGTGGGATTTAGAAATATGAAAAGCAACAGCCAGATTTTGCATCTATATGGAAGGAGGAATCTGTTGAGCTACCTACTATTGACCCTGAAAATGTCTTTCAAGGTGTCTACTGTGACAGCCAACGAGAGATTACTGCTTGCTGCATTTAAGGTAGTTATTTTAATGTGACATGACAGGGTTTACAGTTGAGTGCAAAGTAAAGAATAAATCTTGAAATACACAACAGTTGATTCAACGAGCATTACAAAAGTACTCAAGAATATCCAATTAGTATTTCTAAAGGCCAATGATTGCAGGGTAATCTGGGTGAGGTATAATATTACTCTCTTTGGGTGGCACAGTGATGCAGCCAGTAGATTTGTTGCCTCACAGCTCCAGCAACTCAGGTTCGATGCCCAGCTCTGGTGCTGCCAGTGTGGAGTTTGCACATTCTCCCTGTGACCTGGTTTATCCTGGGTGCTCTGGTTTCTTTCCACATCCAAAGGGCTTGTGGGTTGGTGGTTTGATTTGCCTGTGTACATTGCCCCTATTGTGAAGGTGAGTGCAGAATGTGGGGGGAAGTAGATGGGAATGTGGGAGGAAAGGTTATAGGGAATATCAGTGGGAGAATGAACTAGCATAAACTTGATGGGCTACAATGGTGCTCTTCTACGTCATAAGGAAATCTGGAAAATATTAAAAGGATTCATTTGGTACATGAACAGTGAATGAAAGGATATTATATCAGAGCTTAAAAATCAAAGCACACATCTTCATACAAAGTAGAAAAGAAATCTGGATCAATAGGAAAAGGCACATTAACTCTCTAGTACAGTGAGCAAGAAAGCATGCACACATTTCCACTTGGAGCTGCACATCCATATTGTGGAGCCAGGAAAAAAAACTACATGACCTTTAACTGGGACTGAGTTAATACTTAGGCCTCTTACTTGCATAAGTAAAAGTGCCACAACTTGCTCAAGAGCCTCTCTCCAAGGTTGGTGACCAAAAGTCGCACCTGCTGATGCCAACCAAGAAGTGCTTCAGCTGCAAACTAAAATAACTGATTACTATCATTCCACCACTTCCCATAACTATCTTTGCTGCTCAAGGGCCTGACATCAATATCACCTAATCGCAGTTTCCTTCTCTCCTGTTATGCACCTGATTTCCCCTAAACTCTTTGCTCCCAGCTTCCAATTTCCTCTTGTTGTACTTCCAGAGATCTTCAGATCTCAATCCCAGCCTCAACCACTATCCAGATCCTGGACCAATTCACTAATGGCCAACAGTGGTATGATCCTGTGGATAAATGTATCTCTATAGCTCCATTGAAATCAGATCCATTATCTGGACCTTGAGCTTCACTTCTTAGAGTAAGGGAGTGGGGTGGGGAGTGGAGTGGGGGGGGGGGGTGCGGGAGGTCAGGGAAAGGCAGGTGCAATTTACTCCCAGCACTCACCCAAAATTGATGCACCTACAATTTTTGGACGATGATTCGAAGCAAAAGAAAAACTTCATGGAACTGAATGGGTCCTTATAGACAAGAAGATTAAGGGAAGTATTATTCACATAGTTGAAGTGAAGAGCGCAAGACATAATGTAGATTTAAGCAGTTTATTTAACTTAGAATGTGATTGCAGAATGAAAGATGCAAATACAAACTTAATCAAGTTCAAACTAGTCCAGAGATTAGAAGAAACTGCCTCATCTCCCAACACAGACTAGGAGAAATACAAAACACACTCTCTGTAAAAGTAGTTAATGCTATGTCAATCAAATGCTTTAAAAGTGCTGCATAAATCAAGAGCAGGGGGAATACAATGGAAATTGAAAGAGAAATAGAAATGGAAAACTGGTATCATCTATAGTAGAGGGCTGGTCAAAAGGAATTGTTGGGCAGAGGATTTTGCTGAGGCAGAATTCTGCCTGGCTGATTTTCCAACCATTCATTGACTTATTTGGAGATTCAGACAAGCTCCATGGATCACTGTCCCTTCAGTTCTCCTCCATGAATTCTACCTGTGAAGTTTTATACCAAAATTATCAAGAGGAAATGATGCTCCCTGGTCTGAGTTGTAAGAATAGGCAAGAATTATGAGGAATCACACAGGTCACTTTGATTTAAGGGTAAGGAGAAACCTCATTGATCCTTGCACCAGAGATAAATGGTCAATGTGATACAATTCTCCTTAACATCAATCCTTTCTTTAGCTTATTCATTATTACTATCAATATATTTACAATTGAGGGATGTACCAATTTGCACTGTCACTTGTTTTAATGGCATAACCATTTGAAACAGATTAGAGAGGGCTCCAACTCAGCTGTGAGGTCAGTTGGCCAATATTTCATCAAGACTCTCATTGCTGATCTTTGAAGATTTATATTTCAATTCTTTTGAAATTCACTTAATGGTACTTATGATAATGCATGCTTGATTAAGGACAACTTGGGATCAAGGATGCTTTGCTTCCCCTTCAGTTTTGTGGGTGGCTGGTGAACCAATAATAGGAACCCCAGGCTCTGCTGCAGATGGGCCAGGACATGATTGACAGGATTAGTGGATGGTCATGTGTCCCTTTTGCTGGGTTTGCTTGGCTTCCTTGTGCTCTGACTGAATAGACTTGAGGTGCTTAATGCATCACTCATGACCTTTCTCCAATGTGAGTGGTCGTGAGCCAAGGGTTTCCATGAGTCAATAGGGATGTAAGAGTTTGTCAAGCAGGATTTGAGGACATCTTTGAAGCATTTTCTCTGCTCTCCCAAAATCTCTTGCTGGGATGGAGCTTGCACTAAATGGTCTCTTTTGTGTGTTTGTTATCAAGCATACTGTGGCATGCTATGCTATGGTCAGAGACTCAAGCCTGGGGATGTTGGTCTGAGACAGGACAATGACATTGGTTCACTTACCCTGCCAATTGATTTGAAGGGTTTTGCAAAGGTAGCAAAGGTGGTATCTCTTCATTGCTTTGATATGTCTGCTGTAGGTAGTCCGTTTCTCCAAAGTCTACAGTAATCCACAAGCTTAGTGCAAGGTTTAAGATCATAGAACTGTAGAGACACGCAGCATAGAAACAGGCCCTTCAGCCCATTAAGCCTGTGCTGACCATCAATCACCCATCTTCACTCACCTACATCAATCCCATTTTTTATTCTCCCCATATTCTCATCAACTGCTCCCCTGTTCTACACCACCCCCTTACACACTAGGGGCAACTTACAGTGGGCAATTAACCTGCCAACCCATTCATCTTTGGAATGTAGGAGGAAACCAGAGTACCAGGAGGAAACCCACGCAGTCATAAGAAGAACATGAAAACTCCACATAGATTGCACCTCTAGTCGGGATTGAACCTAGGTCTCTGGGACTGTGAGGCAGCAGCACTACTGTTCTTTCGAAGCCAGACTAACTTTATGGTAGGCGAGATCAGAGTCCTGGCTCCCTGATGCACAGTACCATCCTCTGGGCACACCTCTTGTTGCCTATTACTCAACCTTTGATTGTGGGAAGTGTCTCCTTCTCCTCCATAACTTCTGCCTCCTTGATGGCAGCCCAAGAGTGTGGCTACCTGTGAACTACCCTTTAAAAGGCTGTGGACGTCTTTGAATGCTGTGCAACAGTGGCAGGAGATGCTTGAAATTGGGCCAAGTATCACTGGGAAAGCCCTTTTCAGTGTTTGTAGCCAGGGTCTACCACCATTCCAAACTGGATTTTGACTAATTTTGCAATGCTTTGTGGGGAATCTGTCTGAGAGTTAAACTCAGCCATATGTTACCATGACAAAAATATGTGCAATTCATTTTCTAGGCACTTATACTGCACTTGCATTGAAAATTTGTTATACCTCACTTGGAGAACTGTGCACAGTGTGGTTTCCATGTTATGAAGAGGATAGGGCATTAAAGAAAATGTAAACAGATTTACCACTTCCTGATACTAGACCTGAGAGGATATATTTACTTTACTATATTTTTATTTAGAGATGAAAAGGTTGCCAGCAAACAAAATAATGTGAAGCTTTAAAAAAAAAACAGACATTGTAAATAGTTCTGTTTTTAGGGGAACTATTTCTAGAGATTATAAACATTTAGTCATACAGATGTAGAGCACCAAAACCAGACCTTCAGCCAAATGAGTCCATGCCAACCATCAAACACCCATTTACATTAGTCCTATGCTAATCCCGATTTATTCTCCCCATATTCCCATCAACTCATGTAATGACTAATGTCAATTCCCAGATTCTACCACTCACCCACACACTAGGGGCACCTTACAGCAGCTAATTAACCGATCGACCTGCATGTCTTTGGGATGTGGCAGCACC
>JARFYF010000094.1:30707341-30717520 GCA_030265395.1 Rhina ancylostomus | reverse complement strand
TCATCTGGTTGAAAGTTGCTGTTCCAAATTCAACATGAAAAACAATGAGCAAAGCTAATTTCACTGCTTTCTACAGCAACATCTTGCACAGTGCGCCAAAATGAGAATGGACATTAACCTTGTCAACAGCACCTTTCCCTGAAGTTCAGCTTCATCTTTTTGAGTGAGGTGCTTACAATTTATGACTTGACATTTTTTATCCTACATTGCCTTGGTACTTCTCCTGGATGTCAGTTTGCAACTCTGACTTGGTGCCATTGACAAAACGTACTGGGGCAAATCAAGCTTTGACCGGTTGTCCTCTTTGGAAACATCAGCATTCACCTTCTCTGAGGTGAGTGAGTCAGTGAGCTTCTGCAGACCAACTGTTAATCTGGGATGTGTTGAGTGGGTTCCCACAGCAGATCCAAATCATGTCTAGATTCCAAAACATTATGCTGAGAAATCCAACTTTCCCCATCTTATGCCAGCCAGGCCTAGCTTGGGTACAGCAATCTAACTCATTTGAATGGGAATTGCTGGTGATCTTGATTTAATGGGAAAAGAAGGATGAGGAATATTCAATTATTTATGACTTACTGATTTTACTTTAAAGCTTTTAATTTTTTCTTAGTATTTTAATGGGTTTTATTTTATTTTTTAAATTATTGTTGCTTGTAGCAATTAATTTAAAAAAAGTTTCTGAATATCAGAGATATTTAGAAAATGTTAGTAAAAATTGATGCCGTCTGACAAAAAGGGAGACTCCGCCACCCTGAGTTCCCAGACTTGCCTCCTTTTGAAGCCTGTTGGGGTGTTCCAGGAGCAGAGCCTCAGCATTATGGAAGCAGAGACCCAGTCAGTGCTAAATTAATGCTATGCCTCACTGGACACCAACGGATGTGGGCAGAGGGGCACTGAGCAGGGACCAGTGAAGGAATGGGCAATGCGTGGTGGGAATTCATTCTGCCCTCTTCATCCAACCCAGGAAAGTGTGGGCTTGAAAGAACCCTGGGGCAGCAAACTGACATTTCATTATAACGCAGCCCAGGTTGTGTTATCACTCAGTGTCAAAAGGATATGTGGTGCAACAGTAGCTTGGGCTGTCTGCCATGTTGTGGCTTTCTGTCTTTGCAAACTCAGTTCAACAGTTATGCTGCTGAGGGAAGAACAAATTGGAAGAGCAGATTTTTCTGAGTCTACGCTGCTGTCAGGGAACCCCAGTTGCCACACTTTCATTTGGAAATTCTGCCTGCACAGAATATTTAAAGTCATGTGAGCCTGAATTCCCATCAACCACTTTCCCAGGCTGAAAATGTTTTCCTGGGTTTCACTTCAGCCAGAAATTTTCCAGGCTGTGGACCCAACCACAATGGATTATTCTGATAAATATGATCATGTGTATAATTTATAGGACATTATAGCCCAGAACAGGCCTTTTGGCCCACGATGTTGTGCCAATGTTTTTTCCTGCTTGAATATCTATCTAACCTTCACTCCCACACAGCCCTCCATTTCTTTATCGTTCACGTATCTATGTTTAATTCATGTTTTTCTTGTGAATACTGCTTATATGATGCTGCTGCAAGTAAGTTTTTATTGCAGTTATGCATACATGTACTCGTGCATATGATAATAAACTTGACTTTGACTTTAAGGAAGCAGAAAAGATCATACTTTGAGAAAGTTTAGAAGTATCTCCCAAAAGCTTTTTCAACAGATCAGTAATCAGTTTTCTCAATAGAGAGCTGGAGGTCAGACTGATGTAGCTATACAAGCACCAAAATAATATTGAATAATAGTATGTGATGAAGGATTATGGGGAGAAATCAGTGAAGTGTGACTAATTGGATTGTCCTTTTGAAGATCCCACACAAGGGTTAGTTCTTCTGGTGTAACACCAGTTTAGAATTGATGCTTTTATTAATCATCAAGTAGCTCATGCAGTGAACTTGTTTCCAGGATTCTGCCAATGTTTCATTATGCTGTTCACTATGAGACTGTGCCAATCTCATGGGGAAAATGCTCTTTATTTACGCTTGCTTTTTGAGTAACAACAGTTCCCTGCAATGTTGCAGCTGAGATGCAAACCTCTGTCATACACTGTAAAATTAAACATGTATCTGATTATTCCATAGCCTGTCCGTTATTACTGCAACAATGCCGCTCAAGATTATTTCAGTCTTTTATAAGAATCATATCCTTGTCTTTATTTAGTGTCCTAAACTAAAATAAATGTTTGTTAGAACTAATTAGAAAACAATGTTTATTTGAAATAATCCATAACTTGATTTGTTTTACACCAGTTTCTTCAGCATAGGTGGCAAATAATGTGAAAATCTGTACAAGTCTTAAAAAAATATCACATTAGTTTTACTTGGATAAACATGAACATAAGAAATGGTATCAGGAATAGACCATGTAGTCCCTCGTGACTATTCAATAAAGTCATGGCTGATCTGGTCTTGGCCTCACCTCCACTTTCCTGCCTGTTCCTCCTAACTCTCCATTCCCGTATTGTAGGTAGTTATCTCCTGCCCATCCTCTGGTGTCAGCCTGAACCTGTTCAGGTAGGGGAAATCTAGGCAAGGCTCAAAGGGCAGCAGAGCCCAGCCTCTTGAAAAAGTTTAATTATTAAAACTGTGCTAAAATCACAAATAAAATAAATACAACCATGACAAATAATGTGACAAGTTATATGAAATTACCAAAGATATGATGTGAAATACTACAAACTGTTGTACATTAATATGACCTCTGTATTGTGTATCTTAACAGCCTGAAGCTTTTTTAACTCTGAAAGATTTTGGACAGAGCTCATCCTGATGAGCATTCAGATTGTGACACAGTTCTGTCTATAGCTTCCTGCAGGTTGCCAAAATTGGTCCTGGGACTATCTTTATTTCCAATCCGAAATCACACTGCTGATATTATGGCAATCTTTGCTTTTGATTTTACAGTCTTGCTGTCTGCCTGCTATACATAATCTATCCTATAGAGACATCTGATATCCACTTGTTGCACAACATAGCTACTTTGATAGGGGAAATGTTTGAGGTTATTAAGACTCTATACATTTATTCATGTTTTATTCTGGTAATGTTTATAGAACCAGACTCACCTTGTTATTTCTGCAATAACTTGTGACTTTTGGTGACATTATCACAGAGCAGGATCTAGACGAAAGCTTGTGTTTGTATAAGCAGTTTTTTCACAATTTCCTTTCAGTCTGCAACCTATTAGAATAGTTCAGTGCTGATACTGGGCTGCCCATGGCGTCTTGGTCCATATTGGTTTATCATAAGTTACGTACTCTCTCAGCATCTGCCTCATGGGTTCAGCCTGCTCAACCAATCCTCACGTGGCCACTTTTTCATCACAGAAATCAACCTAGTGAGCCTTCTCTGTTCTGCTTCCAATACAAGTACATCTCTCCTTAAATAAGGACCGAATGTCAGGTGTGATCTTGCCAACACTTTTACAGGGGTAGCAAGGTTTCTCGACCCTATTTCATTGTGTGTTTTGATGTACATGTGCTTAATAAAGATATCTTAAAGGCTAACAGTCCATTTACCTTCCTAACTGCTTACTGTACAATCATACCAGGGCACCCAGATCCCTCTGCACAGTAAAATTCTGTACTGCTTCCCTATTTAGAGAATACTTTTCTTATCTTCCTACCAAAGTGAATAACCTCGTATTTCCCCACATTATATTCCATCTGCCCAATTTTTGCCCATTTGCTTAACGTGTCCAAATCATTTTGCAGACTTCCTGTGTCCTCATCATAACTTCCTTTTTCTTCTGTCTTCGTGTCATCAGCAAATTTGACTGCAGTACCCTCAGTCCCATTATGTAAGTCACTTATGTAGACTGCAAATAATTAACATCCCAGCAGTGATCTCTGTGGCATCCTGCTAATTTCAGTTTGCCAAGGTGAAAATGATTCATTTATTCCAGTAAGCATTAATGTGGAGTAACCTTTAATGAAGCACCTCATTGATTGTCTCATGGAAATCCAAATATACTACATCTACTGGTTCCTCTTTATCAACTCTGGTTATAACATCCTCAAAGAATGCTTTTTACAAAACAGTGTTGATTCTGTTTGATTTTGATATGATTTTCTAAAGGACCTGCTACTTGTTCCTTAACAATCCACTCCAGCATTTTTCCCAGTAGCAGATGTCAAGGCTAACTGGTCTGTAGTTTTCCCCTTTCTGCCTTCCTATTTTCTTGAATACATCATTACACATGCAGTTTTCCTATCCACTGGGGTCCTTTCAGAATCAAGACAATTCGGAACAATACATCCACTATCTCTGTAGCCACTTCCTTTAAGATCCTAGGATGTAGCCCAATAGGTCATAAAGTTACCAAAGCATTGTGGTTAAGTTAATATACTAGGAGCCAAAGGCTAAGTGTTTATTGATCTGGAGTCATGACAGCAAGTGAATTTAAATTCATGCAAGTAAACAAATCTGAAATATTGCAGCTAGGAACAGGACAACAACAGATTATCTTACAGGAACCACATGCCTTTAAATTAACTCAAACATAGATTTTACGAAGAATTACATAGAAGTTACAGTATAGAAGCAAACAATCAACCTTTCTCTCTGTACTGATATTTATAATCCACTTGCATCTTGTATCCATCTCATCTCAGCTTTTTTTTATTCCTTTTTTCTCATTTACATATTTACGTTCCTTTTGAAAGCTAAGTTATTTTTAGCAAGTTCCACATTCTAACCATTCTCTGATAAGTAACTTCTCCGTATATCCCTATGTATTTATGGTTTTGAACTTCCCCACAAGTGGAAACGTTCTGTCTTTATCTACCCTGTATAATCCATTCATAATTTTAAAGATGTGTATCAGAAAGCTTCCAAGTCAATCAATAACAAATGTTCTAATGTTTGTTTTTTTAATGCATTGAATTATTAGCAGAAGCTAAAACGCAAAAAGAAAACAACTTTCTTGAAACTGAATTGGGATTTGAACTCTTTGCAGGTTGTAATATTTTGCAATACAAAAGGTGTTTGAAGGGAAATGTAACATACAACTAATTTTCATCACCAAAGGCTTATTAAACTCCCATTCAACGTACCTAAAGTTACATTGTACAGTTTTTAATCTGGTATTATATGGAAAAGATGTTTTCAAAGACATTGCTGTGTCCATCTTTTCTTCCTGATATTTTACTTCTTCATGTCTCTATTGTCTTTTAAAAGCTACATTCCTCTTAAGTCATTTTTGTTTTTAATATGCTCAATACTGGCTTGGAAACACTACCACAGTAACATGTGTTATTATTGCCTTTTTATTAAACTAATGAGAGTTCACTTGGATTTGATACCCAACTCACTTTTCCCTAAATCTTTTCTTAACAAAATAGATAAATATTTTGGGATGTAAAAGGACAGACTGCACTTACAATGTGAAAACACTAGAAACAGCATGGTTAAGTTAAACTTCCATTTGTTGTGTTTTGTGACCTTTGAAGCTTGCAGCTCTAGTCCATTTTGATGTGATTAGTAAACAAATAAAACTTGCAAAGCTTTTACAATCATTTTCCTATAATAAATGCCAATGAGTTATAGTGGCCTTCCAAGCAAGACGTGAGCCTACATGTTATTCCAGTTTTAAACAGTTCAGCAAGCCTCAGGGGATAAGTTTACATGCCATTATTGCACAGGAACCATTTAAATGATCCCATTACTAATCTCCTAGAAAACCTGATAAAATTTGTTGCACTATTTTCACACAGTCAGATTTAGTTGCTGTTATGAGATCCAGAGCAAAGATTTGTATTCATGTACTCAAAAACAAAACATTGCATTTTCTGGAAATCTGAAATAGCTAAATGCTATGCAAAATTTCTCTCCAGTTTTGACATGGAAATTGCTTTAAGATCTCATGTAAATAGCCAGAAAGCATTTATCATTCCATATTCAGAAATGCTTGGTGGTAGCCAATCTGAAGTGAGACCAGGTTCCAAAAGCTGTTTATACTATTCTGGCTTCAGATTCCCATTTCGTTTGGAGTGGAAGCAGTTATTTAGAATTATTGAACGTCCAGCAAAGAAGGCACTCACTCACCTCATCAGGTCTACTCCTCCTGTTCTAAAGAGAAATGCAGTTTATCAGATACTCCAGCTCATTCCCAAAATCCCTGATTTTTTAATCATGTTTTTATCTAATTGTCTTTTGAAAACTACAATTAAATCTGTATACACAGCATTTTCAGACTGAATATTCCAAATCCAAACCATTTGCTACATAAAAACAAACTCTTGTCTCTAGTTCTTTTGCCAATCACCCTAACACTTTAAGGAAATTGAAATTAAACCATGGGGAGCAGGTCCTCTCAGTTTAAACCATTCATTTATTTAAGCATCTCTTCTAAATCTCTTAGCTTTCCAAGAAAATCCCAAGGCTTCGGATATCACAGCTACCCTCGTCAAATTATAATTTTGTGAGACACTGTTTCTGTTGTAAAGGCAAACTTTGTGGGTGAGGTTTTTTTTATTTAAAAAAAAGCCTTGTTAAAAGTGCTCATGTTTGAAACTGGCTTCACTGGTCTGCTTAATGGTTTACCCAGGAGTCTAGAGTTACAGGTTTTTATATAGACTGTTAACATGAAGCCAAATTAAAAATGTAATTGCAGAAAATCCTCGGCAACATTAGATTAATATTCATTAACTTCAATTGACAGCCTCAATTACTGACATCCTTAATATATAAATTTAAAAGTATTGATACTGCCTTTTCCAGTTTTTTGCCTATTAATAAACTAATGTCAAATAGCCTTTAAGTGGCTAACAATAAGAATAATTGGCTCTAATAGAATTCTTACATGTGAGATCTCTACCAATGATAATTTTGTTTGTTCTAAGAGGATAGTGGATATGAAGAACAAGTCAAATATAACTTGTATTAAGTAGTCTAAAATCGTTTAAACAGTTACTTGCTAAAGACAGTGGAAGACTTTGACCTTTTAATTATGAATTGAACTCTTAAAATTAAGGTGTTTAAATTATCTTTCCCATCCATAGGTTTTGGTAATCATAAATTAATTAAGTACTTGTAGGCTAAAGAGAGAGCAGGAAATCAAGAAGGCAGATGCGAGGAGAGGTCAGCGCTACACTGAGAGAACTGTTAATTGGAAAATTTGCAGAATTGTGCAGTTGATGAGCCCAGCATTGAGATCGGTTATAAATAACCAAAATGACTTTCTAAGCTGCATTATTCAGAAATAGACTGTCGTCAGATTAATGACAGCTTGAAAAATTATGAGTAACTGGAGCTTGGAGACCGGCGCTTCTGTAGGATCAAATAGACAGACGTCTGTAAGTCGCAAGGGAATACTGGGAAGAAACATGGGTTAATTTGATCTTTCTTAAGGGAGTATTTAATCCTGGACTGCATTATTGGAATTTGAACTCCTTTGGTTTTAGAAATGCATTAAAGCATTCATATAGCGTTATAAATGTTAATGTTTTTGATGGGTTTTCTCTGCTTAATCTTAAAATGTACCACAATATGATTGACAGAAAATTTTACAGAATTGTATAAGTACAGTGATATCTGGAAGCAGTGTTGCTCTGCAGTAGGCAAGGGTAATTTCAGACTTTTACTGTTTGATTCCATAGGATAGAAATGTTCTTGATAGCCTAACAATGGAATAAGAAATGCATTCAACCAGCACCAACTGTCTGAAGCTCCATGAATCTAACCAATAAAGAATACTGCTGGCTGTTACATAGGGCCCCAATGACATTATCTTCGAACTCTTGTCATTTGCAATATGTTGAGAATTTTGCATAATGTAGTCTGCAGTGGATCAACTGAACAACTTTATACAAAAGTTTGAAATTGGGAGAAAATCATACCAATTACTTATGATTATTGCAGGTAGATGAAAGGCCATTGTAAGACCCCACATTTATATTGTTGTATCTGTTGGTGCCAGAAATTACAAGCAATACCTTTTTGTTACTTTTTTGGAGACCCATGAAAATATATATCTCAAAACAAAAGGTAAATACCGCAGATAAATCAGATATAAAAAAAATGAGTTCTAGAAACACTGAGCCAGATCAGGTCAGGTAGCAACAGTGAAGTTATACACCCTTCCTTTTACAGTAGATGCACAGAATTCACAATACTTTATCTTTATTATTCTGGCTCCACAATGCAAGTCCAACCTGTGTAGTGCATGAAAGAATGAGAGGTGATATTATTGAGGTAAATAAGATTCTGAGAGGAATTTACAAGGTAAATGTCAAAGGATGATTTTCCCTATTTGAATGATTTTGTAGTAGGGGCAAAGCCAGAAATTTAGATCAAGAAACGAGGAGAAGTTTCTTTCTGTGAAAAGTCATGAATTCTAGGAATTCTCCCCCTCAAGGGCTCAGTGAAATTGGTTAAGGCTGAGATTGACAGATTTATGGGGCAGTGAGAGCATGAAGGGATATAAGGGTCATGTGACAAAGTGAATGAGGCATGGGATCACTTATGATCTTATTGGATGGTTGAGCAGGCTGCAGGATGCATTAATCCTACTCCCACCGCTAGTCTATATATCCTTATGATTACTTAAGTTTTGTTGCTGCAAAATAATTTTTGTGGGAGTGCTTATGAGCTCTGAGATTTAGATCTTAGGTATGACAGTGGTCAGCTGGACTGCTATTCACACAGAACATAGAAGGGTACAGTACAGCAACAGACTCTTTGGCCTATGATGCTTGTGCCAAACACAATGGCAAATTAAACTAAATCTCTTCTGCCTCTACATGATTCAAATTCCTCCCTTCCCTGCATATGCATGTGTCTAACAGCCTCTTAAATGCCACAATTGTATCTGCTTCCACAAGAAACCCTGCAGCCCGTCCAGGCACCTGCCACTATCTGTGTAAATACATTTGCCCCGTACATCTCCCTCAAACTTTCTCCCTCTCGCCTTCAATGCATGTCCTCTAGTACTTGACATTTCTACCCTGGGAAAAAGAATCTGCCTGTCTACGCTATCTATGCTTCTCATAATTGTATAAACTTCTATCAGGTCTTCCCTCAGCCTCCAGTGCTCTAAAGGAAACAACCCAAGTTTGTCCAACCTCCCCTTATAGCTTATACATTCTCATACAGGTAGCATCTTGGTAAATATCTTCCGTATCCTTTCCAAAGCCTCCACATTCTTTCTGTGAAGCGGCAACCAGAATTGCACAGAGCACTCCAAGTGTGGCCCAACCAAAGCTGCAGCATGATCTCCTTGCTCTTACGCCTTTGTTACCACCCGATCTACTTTCATGGCCATTTTCAGTCAGCTATGGACTTGGATCCCAAGATCCCTCTGTACATCAATGCTGTTAAGGGCCTGCCATTAACTGCATACTTCCCCCTTCCATTTGACCTTTCCAAGTGCAATATCTCACTCTTGCTCTGGTTAAAGTCCATCTGTCATGTCTCCACCCGTATCTGTAACGGATCCTTTGATTGCCCTCTACGCCATCCACAACCCCACCAATACACTTGACAGGTGTAGATTTTCCCAACTAGGTTAATAAAAAATAAAGAAGAACAGTGATCATTTAGTCAGATGAAACCAATGTGTCAACTAATTTTGCATAATAACCATTAAACGTTTCCATATCTAATTGATATATGTTAGAAATTATGCTAAGTTATTGACAATGCTTAAGTGTTTGATAATTCCTCCTGTGAATAACTTGAGACATTTAAGTTCAAGGTACTATATAAATGCAACTTGCTTTTGTTGTCTGGCATTGTATTCATGTGAACTTTCCCTGGACCTTGCAGGTAGCTCTGGCGAGCTCACGTACATCCCTGAGAAGGTAATGAATTAGAGTAGATGTTCAGAAAAGATGTAACTAGTTAGATGTAAATGCTGCATAATGAAACCTTGTTCGACAGTGGAATTTATGCATTTGTGGATTTACTGATTTGGCCTTCAAATAGTCTTGTGTAGTTGGCACATGGCAAACTTTAGACTACGAGGTCTGACAGATTTAACATGAAATGTGTGTGACTTCTCAAACTGAATCTTCTATAATTGAAGGATTATCTATTTAGGGGCATAATATGCTAATTCCCACTCTTAAACCTATAGTGTTTTAAAGAGTTTGTGAACTTGTAAAGGAAGCAAGGAATATGGGGATGGACTAACAAAGCAGATGTG
>JARFYF010000094.1:30634051-30645782 GCA_030265395.1 Rhina ancylostomus | reverse complement strand
CTTCTCTTCTCTTCTCTTATCTACTTAGGGACAGTAAATAAATGTTGGTCTTGCCAGTGACGCAGGCACAGTAGTGTAGCGGTTAGTGTAACGCTTTACAGTGCCAGCGACCTGGGTTCAATTCCGGCCACTGTTTGTAAGGAGTTTGTACGTTCTCCCCGTGTGTCTGCGTGGGTTTCCTCTGGGTGCGCTGGTTTCCTCCCACACTCCAAAGACGTACAGGTTAGGAAGTTGTGGGCATGCTATGCTGGCACCGGAAGAGTGGTGACACTTACGAGCTGCCCCCAGAACACTACGCAAAAGATGCATTTCGCTGTGTGTTTCGATGTACATGTGACTAATAAAGATATCTTCTCTTCTCTTATCTTATAAAAGGAAAAATATAATTCCCAGGTCTTTTCTAAGACAGTGAGGGTGATAGCTGTTCCATTCTGAATCCTGCTTGTAGAATAAGTTGCAATTTTCATCAGGTGAGTTAGAAACAAACACAGCTTCATTCACCAAGAGCAAATCCTGTGGAGTGAGGTCTTGAAGATATAGTAAAAACTGTCAGCTTATTACCTGGGAAAGAAGCAGACAGCCATTAGATATCTTCAGTGCTCCATCAGAGCAGGAGAAGGGGGAAACTCGCGAGCAACACTACACACTTCTTTACACCTGTTGGTAAAAGCCGCACATTCTAGGATGCAAAGACAATGATCCTGCACAAAACAAAGGGAATAGAGCAGACTAAACATCAAAGATACTGCAGATGCTGGAAATCTGGAACTAAAACAGAAAATGCTGGATATGTTCAGCTGGTCAGGCTGCATCTGTAGGAAGAGAAACAGAGTCAACATCTCTGGCTTGAAATGTTGACTTTCATTTCCCACAGATGCAGCCTGACACAGAGTAGAGCAGGCTGTTGTAACTGTCAAGGAATATCTCTGCACAGCATGATCCTTGAGGTGCTTGCAAGGGTCTTGCTAAAAGATTATGTCCCTGCTGAGAATCCTCCCTAAGAGCCAGTATACTTATTATATAAGATATCTTTATTAGCCACATGTACATTGAAACACACAGTGAAATGCATCTTTTGCATAGAGTATTCTGGGGGCAGCACACAAATGTCGCTATGCTTTCAGCGCCAAGATAACATGCCCACAACTTCCTAACCCATGCTTCTTTCGAATGTGGGAGGAAACCGGAGCATCCAGAGGAAACCCACACAGACACAGGAAGAACGTACAAACTCCTTACAGACAGCTGCCAGAATTGAACCTGGGTTGCTGGCGCTGTAATAACATTATGTTAACTGTTACATTCACAATTGACCTGTACCTGACACTGTGGGAAAAAAAAGGTATGAATAACAGGCTTTTCTCTATATATCATTGCTTTCTTTATATAGACAAAATAGATTTTAAAAAATCTGTTCCTGTTGTTGAAGAGTGAATAGCTAGTGGACCAGAGCACACTGAATCAAGGTGCTTGGCAAAAGAACCTAAATGTTCTTATTTCTGCTACTGTTTGGGGTCCTGAATAAGCAGCCAGGGAGTAGTCATGTTGGTAAATTCAACTCTAGTGTTCATAATGGAGTTGGGTTGGTACCTGAAAGGGAAGTGGGGAGGGGTGTGTGTGTGTGTGTGTGTGTGTGTGTGTGTGTGTGTGTGTGTGTGTGTCTGTCTGTGTGTGAGTGCGTGGGAGGTAGGGGAGTGAGAACTCACTGGCTGCTTGAACGTAAGGCAACGATACATGAAACGGGCAGAATGTCATCCCTTACAGTGCAACCATTTTGTGATACTGTGATAAATGATTAATTACACTCATTTCAATGAATATAATAGTCATCTAACTCACGAAAACAGGAGATATAACGATGGTGATTAAAGTGGCTGCAGTGGTACATTTTAAGGAGTTTCTCAAAGGAGTTGAGTGACACTATTTGCTCTGAAGTCATCTGATATTGAACGAGTTGCATTCCAGCCCACATTCAATTATTGCATTACCTTGATTGTTTCCAAAAACCTACTTGAGAGGACAGCCCAAAGCTGATGGGCATTAAGGTCCAATCTTACTTCAGTCTTGTGTCAAAGCTAAACTCAAGTGTTGTTCCTTCTCACAGTGAACAGGTGCCTTCACTTCGAATTTCATTTGCAACCAAATAGAGCAGACAACGATATAATTAAGTCTGATGAGGTGTGAGGCACATTGTGAGCACTTCAGTTATGGCCAGAATTCTCTCCTCTAGGCAGTTAAGGTGTTGTAACTTTGTACCTTTCATCTGGTGTGTTAGTGTTGGCCTGCAAGAGATTAGGAAATAGTGAGTGATACATAATTTTAACAACTGCCATGATGTTTATGTTATGTGGTGTAGGTGTGGGGTTTGGAATTGTGGTAAGTATATGAAAAAATATGAGGGGCATATTTGTCCCTGATTTGATTGACAAGAGATTTTGGGTAGGTGTGTTTTGAGGGTGAGTGCATTTGGTAAGAGATGACATTTGAAGTTATGTGACCATGTATGTGAACTTCTTATTGCACTGTACACAGGGAATAGTGGCTGCATTTCATTCACCCCCATTGCTGGTTCCTCTACTGCCATTTAAGAATGTCTCTGGAGGACCTCCCGGGTAAAAGACATTTCTTCTTCTCTGTCTCATTGATCAAGCCTTCAAGATCTGCGGAGGGAATCTGGATGACTTCTCTTCATGTTCTGTCATGACTTCTAAGAACCTGTAATGATGTCTTCCATTAATTCCTTCCTAGTAATAAGTGCAGGCTGGTTTTAATCGGTGCTTTGCAGAATCAATTGGTACTAATGTCCTGTGAGTTTGGACCTTTGGTGTTCAGACAATCAATAGCATGATTAGCATTTGCTGTTATTGAAATAATGAGAATAACAGGCTGCACATCTGCATTAATTTAGTTCCAAGTGGCATCTTATCTTGCTAAATGATGCACTTGACTATTCAAGGCAATTTAAAATGGATGTCTTTCCATTAATGGGAGCACCATATTCTGATGCACACCTACTTTGTCAATTCACAGCTAGCAGTACAAGTTTTATGCCCAGTTTATCCCAAGTTGAACAGGCAGAGGTTATTCATGTATGGTGATTCTAGTGTAAATTTTGTATCATTGTCCAATTTGATCCATTGTGGCTTCAGTGAAGTGACGTGTTAGAATCGTAATGCTTGCTCAAACTAAATTAATAAGGATAATTTCAAACCATTTCACAGTGAAAGTTGGTCCCCAAAAGGATTTAGTAAATATTTCTCTCGGTGGTGCTAATTTATCAGTCTCAATGAAATAAAAGAGTAAGGATTAGGAATTAAAATGTCACTTTATGCAATGGGGAGCCAAATCCTGTAAGGATGAGGTAGGATATGTTGTCAGAATGATGTAGCTGGAATTTATAGAACTTACTTAATTACCTTATTGTAGTTCACAGTCTTGATCAAATCTCTGGACTCGATTTTCCACTGACTGGTAATCTACATGATCTCATCTACCCTTCAAACTCATTCTTACCTGGGGCCCTGGGTACAATGGTCTGCCGGGAATCTGACTCTCAGCTGGTTGGCTAAGTCCAATGAAGCACAAAGCTTTCCCAATGAAATTTTCTGGTCCCAGTCCCGGAATTGCATTGTGAGATATTTAAGCCCATTCCTTAGGGTTTATCAGCTATGAAAGGTGTCAAAGGGACTGTTACTGACTCGCACTCTCACTCTCAAAAGCCATTGAAAGCACTATTTTTTTAAAATTATTAAAACATTTTAAAAGTAAAATATACTAAAATGCTTAAAAATACTAGGAGACAATTATTAAGTAATTATAAATCAACTGAATTGTACAAAAACAAATTATTTTGTATTGGTAACTCTGGTTTTCTCTGTAGTCATTACATCCCAATGAAAAGAAGGATGCCTGCTGGACTTCTGTGCTGGGTTAACCTCATACGATCAATGAACAGATTTTGCTGGTGAAATTGTACTCTCCACATGGAGTCCAATGGCAGAAAGCAATCAGCAATGATCAGTTGTGAGGAAGATCGGAATTTTTGCCTTTGTTCAAGAGTGCCAGACTTCTGTCCAATTACGTAGGTAAAACTGACGGCTCTGGATAGAGCTGCCTGCTTTTAAGCAGAAGATCTGGGCCATTATTGAAATAAGGTTGACAGGAAACAGAGCCCTTTTATATATAAAAGAAAACATTGGCTTGTGCGTTGTTTGAGGTCAAGAAAACAAATGGTTAATTGAATTGTTAGCTAACAAGAGATACAGAGGAAAGAATTGGACCCACACTTTTTATAGAAAAATTATGCTATGTGAATATGGAGTATTGATGTGGTTTAGGGATCTTGTGTAATGTGGTATCAGGGGATTATAATGAGTCTTGTCATGTTCTTTCCGAGATGAGAATCATTGATCTTTCTGTCATGTTATCATTTCAGATGATTCCAAATGTCACATCAGCAGTTCAACAAGATTAAGCCAATGTCATCAGCTTGATGCTAGGAATCACAGCTACAAGTAATCACAGTGCTTTAACATATATTCAGAGCAATATCTCATTTTAATTAGAATAGTTATACCGGAAGACCAGCACTACTGTCAAATAAATGTTTCACTAAATATATTCACTACCAATTAGAGTCATAGAGAGAGCCACTCTTTTATCTTTACTAAGCACAATTTTAGCAAATAAATATGATTACGTTCTTGGTAAGATTTTTTAAAAATGTAGTTGAAGGAATTAGATGGCAGAAAGGGTCAGAACTCAAATCCTGGGTCTCTATCCATTCTTGTTACATGGGATGAATTAGTCCTCTTTTTGATTGCCATAAGGATAAGACTATCAGTAATATGACACAAATTGACATTCTCACTAAGAGAAATTTGGTTAGCTATTAGCCTACCAGTGCTGCTTTGAGAAGTACCTTAATTGGAGTTAGGGGCTGAAGAATATTCTTTAAAAAAGATGTAATTTTAATTCTGTAGTGCCATAGTTGGCTAGACTGACTTTAGGGGAGATAAAATAACAATGTATCTATTTCTCCACATTGATGAGAACAAAGCTCGCCAAAGCTAATTATTTCTAACTGTAACCTCTCTGCTTTGAGCAGCATTAGTTACTAATTGTTCACAGGGGTGGATGTATTCAGTTGCTGTTAATGCTGCATTCAGAGTAGTTGTGGCTCAGACAGACACCATGAAAACTAACTCCATCTTCATTTCTCAAATGGAAATGCTTTACTTCAATTAACTAGGGTAGAGTTACATGGATTTCCAGGTTGGTATATTGACAGAGGTGGATTGCAGCACTTAGAGGTTTCGAGGATGCTGGGCTTTACATAAACATCTGTGATCATATCTTTGCTTTCCACTTGCTAAAATTTGAATCTTTTGAAGTGATTGTTACTAGCTTTGCAGCTATTACACAGGGAATAGTGACAATGTTAAGGGTGGTACACTAGATTAACGCACAGTATTTTCACTCAAGATATGGCTTACACCAGTCACTCTCTTTATTTCCCAGTGGCAATAAAGTTCCTTCACGAAGTTTGAGTCTGAGCAGCCTGGTCATTATGGTCCACCTGTAAAACATCACAGTTTGGTTCTCATTTGAAATCACTGCAGAAACCGTCAGTTTGCCATTGGAAAACTTGCACTGTTGCAGTAGCCTATTTTCCCAGAATTGATTTTAAAACACAATATTAGGGAAAAGTAACATTGGGAGTTGGGGATTGTTTGTCTGTGCCACTAGGAAGTAATCTTTGAAGCACCTGCTGTGTGACCCATTGGTAGCTTGTTTTGACAATTCAAGCATGTGCTGTTTGTGCTCAGAAAATTATAAGTGGTGAGTGTCTTGTGTTTTTTTGATTTCACCAGTGGCGGGCAAGGCTCCTCAGATTGTGCAGATTTATTTTTAATTCTTCATTCACCAAATGTAAGGGTCACTGACATTTATTGTCCATCCCTAACTCCCTCCTAAACTGAATGGCTTGCTGGGCCATTTTAGCAGAAAGTCGCATGTAAACCAGACTAGGTTCAGTTGGCAGATTTCCTCTGCAGTCAGATAATAGTTAACCAGATGTAGTTTTAAGACAAACTGGTGACTTATGATCATTGTCACCAGATTTTTATTCCAGATTTTAAAAAAATCACCCAAATACTTTCAATGAGGTGATTAAAGCAGTTACAAATTTGTATCAAAATAAGCCCACTGCATCGGCACAGCCTGTGCTTTTCTAACCATTGTTTTTAAGGGATGGACAGTTGTGAGCTGGAATGAATCTCCAAATGCTTACATCCAGTATGTATGAGGGTCACTGAAGCTGATAATGACAGCATTCGTATCCAGGTCTTCATGGGGAGGAATAGGAGAAAGCAAATGTATCTCAGCTTGATGTCACTTCATGGATACCTGAGAGAAAAGAGTTTATTTCAGACAAAATGTTTAAAATGAAAATCTGGCATTGGGTTACAGATTGCTTTATGTGACACTAACTGCTTTGATGATAGATTCATAATTGAAAAGTCATATTACTGGAGAGGTGGAGAGAGTGAATTTTGACAAGTACAAGAGCTTGTAAAAGCTAGTTGTGCTGTTGAGAACTGTAATCCAACAGCATATCAATTTAGTCAGAAATCATCTCACTGGCCAGCAACTATAAAATGACACCACTGCAATTTGATTGAACTGATTAAACTCTTATAACGATTTGAATAACATTTTTTTAAACTTGATTGTGATGTTCCACATATAACATGCTCATAGCTGCTTATCATTCTAACCCATTGATACTATCTATTTCTCACATAATAAGAAGAATTGGAACTTTCTATTAGATATTTGGAAATAGTTTCTTCTTTTTTTCTTCTCACTTTCTTTAAACATGTATCAAGGGAATATAAGAAAGAAACAGGACACTTTGCCATGGAACACATTCCAGTGCTGCCCTTGAATAGTTTTCCACATCTGCCTTGTAGAAGGTAAGTGCACAAAAGATGCATTATTTTATTGGGGCTTCACTATAATAGGAAATAGGAGGGTGTTCAACAAACCAGGAGATGTTGGAGGCGAAGGGTTCTAGTCAAGTGGGCACACCCTGAACAGGTTGCCTAGGGAGGAGATGTCCTTTGTTCCCCTTACTGAGGAGCAATGCTTCAGTTTTGCAAGGAAGAGGACAAGGACTTCCTCCATGCTGCAATCACAAGTGCAAGTGTGGGACTAAGCTTGATCACTCTACATCATTAGGAGTGACATTGGTCCTAAATCCTCTGGTGTTTGTGTCATCAACATTGTGTATTTGTATGTTGAACACCATTGCTTGCCTTGGTCAATACCAAACAGGACCCAGAGGGCTTTCTGAACTTCACTTGGAAAGTGACCAATCTTGTTCCTTTCCACATTGATGACCAGAGCATGCAGACCTGTGTGGAAAGGGGATATTCACACATGTATATAATATGCATTGGTTTCCATAAAGTATCCTGTGAAGTGACTTTCAAATGCGGAATGACTTCCTTTGCCCTATTCAGTCAATGAGAATCTCCATTAAAACAATCAGTGTAACAAAGTACCAGCAAGCTTCAATTGCTGATGATCACTCAAAAAAGTGGAACCTATGAATAATTACTAATACATAAGTTAAAATGATTGACAATACAATTGGGACAAGGATAAATGAGCATGAACTTTGTGTGCATCCCGCACTTGCTCAAATGGGTTTGGGTTAATAATATGTCATGATCCCAGCCATTTTGAAGTGCCAACTAATTTAGTCCACATACTATTTAAAGTTGATAAAAGGTGCAAAAAGAATTCCCTATTCATTAATTATGCTGCCAGGTTTGATAAAAGATCTTATAACAATCTGGTATTGTACCAGCCTCAGTTGCAATCTCCAAAAACAACAGGTCGTTCCATGAGGGCACCACTCCGACAGGAAGTCTCAATTCTATGACAAAAAACCAGATGGTTTGTATTAGTTTGGTTGAGTTCACTTGGTCTCACATGGATAAAAATGTCAAAGATCTGAGCCCTTGCAACAGTGTCTGAGTGAAAAATATAAACTCACTCTGCAATGTAATTTCTTAAAAAAAGATATTAAGGTTCCTTCTGGTTATTCAGTTGCATGCTTGTGGTCCCATGAGATATTTCAAAAACAAAAGTAAAGAGATTTCTATCCCAATACTACTCCCACAACGAGTACGACCTAAAAATTAGAGGCTAGATTTTTCAAAGCTGATTGAGAAATATTATTGATGCAGAGTTAAACTATGCAGAAGTGTATGATGTTTTAAATGTTCTGGTTAGTGATGGAAAAGGAATACACTTAGTAAACTTTCACCAAGAATAGATCATGAATTCCTCACTCTAAGTACAATCTTTGCTTAACCATCTTATTTGTAGCTATAATTTTTAATTTTAGATTAGATCAGCAATAGTGCTTTTAGATGTCACTCACAATGTACTGACACAGAAAGCAGAGAATAGGAGTGAATAGGCCATTTTTGGATGGAGAGATTGTAACCAGTAGGGTAACACATAAAGATGAACGATAACTTGGATGTATGGATCAAGTGTAATATAGCAAAGTTCTGCTGATGGTACAAAGTGTGGGCTACGAGAAGAATGAAGAGACATTTCAAAGGATGCAGATAAGCTAAGTTTATGGCAGATGAAATACAAGGTCAAAAAATATGAGTTTCTCTGTGGCTATTTTTAATCATGAGAGCTTGAAACTTGTTAGTTTCCCAAGGGGTCTGGGTGTCCTTCTACAAAAATTACTGAAAGATAATTTGCAGGTTCACCAGCAACTGGTAAGGAATGGTATGTTGGTCTTTACTGCAAGAATATATGAGTATAAGAGTAGAATAATCTTATTCCATTTATACAAAGCCCTGGTGAGACCACAGTGTGTATGTCTGTACTTTATTTGTCCTGCTTCAAATTCTGTACCGGATATAAACATGACAATAACATAACAAGAACATGAGAAATAGGAGTAGAAATGGACCATCCAGACCTTGAATTCGATAAGATTATGATTAAGCTCTTGCATTTTAAATTCCATTTTCATGTCATAACTCCAGATTTCTGTACCTCCAAAATTCTGCTAATTATGCTCAGAAATTTGCCCATTGACAGAACAACCAAACTCCTCCATTGAATTCCAATGATTCACAATACTTCTCATCCCAGTCCATGTTGATGCCTTGTTCTAAATTCTTGAACCAGGGACAACAGCTCATGAGTTTATCTTAGCTTGTAGTTCAATAACATTGACTTCTGTCTTTCTAAACTCAAAGGAACAGGACTCATTCTACTCCCTCTCTCTTTAGTTTGGCTTCATAAGATATTCTTTCTTTCCCAGCATATTTCAGTGAACCTTTGCAACTCCACTAAAGTAAATATATCCATTTTGTGTCTCGGCAAATCCTTGCGTGATTGCAGCAAGATTTTCTTACTGATATACTTCAAGCTCCTTGCAATAAAAGTCTACATATCATTTGCTTTATGTACAAGGACTTAAAAATAAACCTGATTAGTAAAATTTACTGGCATCTTGCCTAATCTGTCTATTTGCTCTACTTGGAAATTCACATTGTATCTTCCACTGGAGGCCTGAACCTTGCCAGTAGGCCGGAAGCCCATTAATGAAACTCTACTCCATCTCTTCTTCTTGAGCAATTCCTTGGACTGAGGATATTCCAGTTTTATGGGTTCTGTAGTGGCTAACAAGGCCTTCATGTGAACTTCAGACTCTGCCAACAGAAGGTGCACAGTGTGTCTGATGGATGTGCAACGGTGCGCTCATTTCACTGCTTATGCAGGGCTTATGTGCTCCTGATGCATGGCCTTGAGTTCACAATATCATCCCAAATGCTCTTTCTCCATTTTGAGGAGTCAGGAATTAGTGGTATAATGGATTTCATCAGAGAGGGCTTTGATCCTTGATCCTTGAACCTCCATCCTCTGTCCACATGATAATTTCCTTCCATGAAAGAGCTTGGAATGGTGTCTGCTTTGGAAGTTTGGTGTCAGGCATTCAAAGAAGCCTGTCCAACGTAGCTGATTGAGTTTTACCAGCACCTCAGTGTTGGAGATATTAGCCTGGGAGAAGACTCTGCAGTTGGTTCACTTACCCTTTCAGGGAATTTGGAGGATTCAAAACACTGAGAAATGAGTTAGGTTGAGCTAAACTGAAATTGGCCTTTTGTCTGTGACACACTAAAATTGACACAACCAGTCCCTGTGCAACAAATCTTAAATATTTCTGGAAGCTCTAAGAAGTACTGAATTATACTGTGTAGCTCATGTGAATGATTTTTACATAATGACTTAGTTCCACTGTGTTGATTTTCTTAAGCATACAAAGACAATTAGATCAAGTCCTGATAATATGAAACGAGTAGTAGAAATTCATTGAGTGGATAGAGTATCTGTGTCATTATCTTAATGTTCTCTTTGTAAAAGTTATTTTGTCCATTTGAAACAAAAATGGTGAAAAATAATTCAGAAAAAAATGTTGGGGATTAATCACCTGTCAGTTATTATAGCACTATATTTTGTCAAGGTATTACACTAATGGCTTGCTTATTAAGAATGTAATCATAAATCAATCAAATCAAGATTTTTTGTACATTTATCAGTTCTGAACATTACAGCATTGTTTTCATTAAATAATCTGTTTCAACTTGGGTTTAAAATTGCATAATACTTTATTAATCATTGTGGCAGGTAAATAATGTTCAATGCCTGTATAAGAATTGTCCTGAGAATTGTAATTCACGACCTATGTCAATGATTTGACTGAAGGGATCAAGTGTCATTTTTCCAAGTTTGCCGTTGATACAAAATTAGGTTAGATTGTTTGTAGGGAGGAGGATAAACTTGAAGGGAATGTGGACAAGCTGAGTGAGTAGGCAAGGACATGGCTGATGGATAGAATGTGGGAAAACATGAAACCATCCACTTTGGTGCACAAAACAGAAAAGCAGAATATTTTGTAAATGGTAGATTGGGAAATGTTGATGTTCACAGTTACTCTATGTGCTTCTAAGGAAGTCAACGTTGAGATGCAACAAGTAACTAGAAAACCAAATCATTTGCTGATCTTTATTACAAGAGGATTTGAATATTCGACTAAATATGTTGTGCTGCAATTATCTAGCATCTGAGACTGCACTTGGAGCATTGCTTACAGTTTTGGTCTCCATACCTAAAATAAGAATGTATTTGCAATGGGCGAAATGCAGTGAAGATTCACTAAATTGGTTCCAGGGATGCCAGATTTGCCGTACAGAGAAGGATTGCTTCAAGAGAGAATCTCTAGGAGAAAGGTTCACATGGTGTGGTATGGAGAGGATCCCTCTGTGGAGAAAATCAAAGAGGAACGGGTTGTTCATAGTTAAAGTAATCGGGTGGTTTAGTTATGAGATAATCAAGTAGGGTTGTGTTTAGCCAGGGAGGCAAGTAGGGTGTCAGGCTTGGAATATGAGGAGAGGCTTAAGGTGCTAGGGCTTTACTCAGTGGAGATGAGGGGAGACATGATAGGGGTGTATAAAATATTGAGAGGAATAGATAGAATAGATAGCCAGCGCCTCTTTCCTAGGGCTCTAATGCTCAAGACAAGAGGGCATGGCTTTAAGGTTATGGGTGGGAAGTTCAGGGGAGATGTCAGAGGGAGGATTTTCACCCAGAGAGTGGTTGGTGCATGGAATGCGCTGCCTGGGGTGGT
>JARFYF010000094.1:30358013-30373497 GCA_030265395.1 Rhina ancylostomus | reverse complement strand
ATAAAGAAGCGAAGGGGGGGGGGGGTGGGAAGAGCTGGCAAGCAATAGGTGGATCTGGATTAGGAGAGAATGATTGGCAGATGGAGTCAGGTGGGGGGGAGGGGTGGAGGTAACAAGAGTGGCTGGGAGGTGATAGGTGGAGGTTACATTAAGAGTACCTCATAGACAAGGTTTGAGAGGTGCATGTGAATCTCTGCCTCACCTGAAAAGGCTGTTTAGGTCCCTGAATGGTAGGGAGATTAGGTTTAGGGACAAGTACTACACCTTCTACAGTTTCAGGGGGTGCCTAGGGAGGAGGGGAAGAGGGGAGAGATGGGCAAACCAAGGAGTCATTGAGAGAGTGGTTCCTGCAGAAAGGAGTGGGGAGGGGAGGGAAAGATATGACTGATGGTGTGATCACATTGTAGCATTGCTTCAGATTCCAGCATCTACAGTCTCTTGTGTCTCCACATTACTGATGTACACACTGGACTCCATTTCTGAAATTCTCTTAATCATTACACAATATCCATTTAGTTTAGTATGGCAGGTGGAAGATATGAAATAGTTAAGGAAGAGAAAATAACTGCATACAGAATTGCATTTTAAAATAAATCAAACCACTTATCCTTTAATCAGTTTATTTCAAGAATATAGTCTCATTTCATTACAAGTCACAGTACTTTAAACTACATGTATCAAGTAAACCAGCTTATCCCATCTGAACACCAATTCCAAAGCATTCAAATCATGTGCAAGTACAGCTAGATGTCATTTTACATCTCAAAATTCAAGTCATAAACCTGAACATACATTTCAAGTCACAAAAAAATGTTAACTATAGCTAAATCTTTGCACACAATGGAATGAGCAGCTTCGACAGCTGAAGAAAAAATAACTAACTCTACAGGGCAAATATCTAAATTCTACAAGTGTTTTACAAAAACGCAGTATTCAACTTCACAAAATCAGAAACCAGCTTTGTATTTTTACAATGCAAGCTAGATAGGTTGAATATCATACGGTGCAATGAGGATCACTTGCTGAACCAATTTTAGTTAACTGCATGTTAATTTAGTTCTCCCCCCACCCCCAATGTTGATATCCTCTATAAATAAAGATTGTCCTAAACAGCAGCAATATTGTTTAATTTAGAACAAATTTTTAAAATTAAATATTTCACTGTATAGTTTCTTACACTTAATGCAACACTACCTGGAAAGGTGCTTTAAAAAGTTTGCAGTTACCAAGTTGTAGTGGTTAAAAATACACAAGATACGAGCTAAGCAACCCTACAATGAAAATTTTATGAATCAAAGGAAATAGCAAGTTTGAAATATCTCAGGGCTTCTGTGGTGCTGTGTGTATCCAGAATTGTGGTCAGCTTCATCTACAACTTCTGTACACAATGTTATAGACAAAATGTTTCTACCAACAACCATTTTACCTGGACCTTTATTATTGCTATTAACCTAATGTTATATGTTGCACTTAGTTTACTTAATGCTGAATGTGGGGAATATACTAAGTTTTGACATTTTAATTTTAAAATGTAGCTGCCATTTTTATTTCTGTCCAAAGAAACATTTCATATTTCCTTCATTAAGATATGGTGTAATCAAGACTGCACACAGGACCACACCTATAAAAGAGCATCAAATAATTCAAGCCCTCTAGTGGAAAGTGATATCAGTATCCAAATATTGTGAAATTTGGAAAATGTAAATACCAACTATAACAAGGCATTCATCCCTTTTAAGATGCACCACCACGTACAGAAACTACTATCTTTGTGGCCATGAAGTACAGGTGACTATGTCAGTTTGAAATAATAAGACTGAGTGTACCCTTAATGAGTGGCTGGTTTACTAAACAAAGTATGAATGCTTCATATCTGAATGTTTGCTAACATAATTGGCACCTCTTGTGCACAAATATTATATCTATTACACAAATGCAAGATTTTCTTCCATCTAACTTTGCCTTACAAAGCAGAGGAAAGCTCTGGAACTCAAAGTTTTAAACACCCAGATAATAAAAATAGAAGGTATCCCTGTTAACAAATAAAACAAATTGAAACAAGAATCAACTGGAGACTAAATATTAATTCCACTTTATAATCCAGTTGGAAAAGTTTGTACCATATGGACTCAACTTCAAAATTGTCTTTTAATCTGGAGCTTTCCTCATGACCAGCCTACTTCTAAGAATGGAATCTGTCAGACCTGTGGTTTGATTTGATGTCTCATACTTATAGCTAAAAAGGTTCCTGGTGTCAACCAGATTTCAGGTCTTTACCCAAGAGTGCACACAATTACACTGCATTATCTAAAATGAAGTCATATTCACATATCTTATTCAATAAAGAATTGCCAATAAACACATCTAATCCCTCAGAAATTAGCCTAAAATTCATTTAATTGCAAATGATTGCATTTTTCAAATAAAACTGTAGAGGATGCCTTCTGGTCAACTGGATAAAAAAATATAAACCACCAATTTGAAGCTATTTATTTTCACATCAAGATATATTGGGTGGAACCAAGATACAACTGGATTTCATTTACTTACAAATTTAACTGCTTCTATTAGAAGACATTGGGTTTCTGGTGATCTCATCATGCTAGCCCATTTTAAGTTAAATGTTAGGTGATTTTGGCTTGGCACTACAACCATGAAGAACTTACCCTTAATTGAATTTAAAGATACTCAAGCACTTAGATGCTACAAGTTCTCAAAATTGAGATTCAAGTACATTCGAACTTTCTCCCAAGGTATCCAGTCTGTTAAAAATCAAATCATTTATGAAAAGATGTATTATACAAAAATCAACACCAAGGAAGTTCAAATTAGTGCAGCTTCTCTGAAATTGAAGACTCAGGTTTACCTTTTCCAAGTAAATTTGAGACTGAAGGGCAAGGATGGAACTTGGGACCATTATGCAGTGGTCCCAATTGTGTTCAATTGTAATTTCTACAACTCCAATACGTTTTCTTAGAAGGTATTAGTGCCATTTAGTATCTGCAGTCTATCTGCTGCGTTAGGTACGTTTAAAATTGAATGGAAATAACAATTTCCATGTTTTGTGAAGTGTATAAAATATTGTTACAGATGCATTGAACTCCAAAGAGGCCATAGTTATAGACTGTACCAAACAAGTTGGTTTTAGTGATTCAACTAAATGATGGAAACAGTTTTCATAATTATTCTTGTATGCACAGCTTGTTAGAAATCATCTATTAAGGTACTATTTTGTCAAGGAATAATTTTGAAACAAGCAAGATTGAAACCTCAACACTTAAGACTGAACTGTGCTACTGTGCTAAAATAGTGCACGTGACATACATAGATGGTTGACATTTCTAGCCTCAAATGCATAAGAAACAGTTCAACCAAATTCACATTTCATTCCCTTCAATACACTTGAAAGAGTAGTAAAGGTCTGGTCAAGGATTTAATCTGTACAATAGTGCAGATTACTAGATTAAATACCAGGCTATTCACGGTCTTATTACATACAAGGTTTGTACAACAAAAAACAGGACATGCTTTTAAAGTTGGGAGGGGGGGGTGGCAAGATTTATTTTATTAGGCAGAGAGTGTAGGTGCCTGGAATAGGTTACCACAGGTGGTCGTGGAAGCAGCCAGTTTGGTGGAGTTCAACAGGCTTTTATATAGACACGTGAATATGAAGGGAATAGAGGGATATAGATGATAAACAGGAGCACAACATTTCGTATAAATTGGCATCAAGATCAGTACAACATCATGGGCTGAATAGCTTGCCCAGTGCTCTATCGTTCTAAAAAAGAAAATTGAGTTTTGCATGTTCTAACATGAATTTTGGGCTCCTCATCTCCCATACATACATATGCTGTCTCTAAATGTCCATTAACATTCAGATTAAGGGGATAAATTTAATTTCAAATAACTGGGTTAGAACCAATTTAATGATACATTATCTTTTAGAAAAATTATGGGAAAACTACCTTGTTTCATTTGTACCCAACAAGTTCAGAAATCCATGTGTGATATGTACACTTGTATTGATGAGCAGAATGCAGATGGCATTAAAATAGGGACATAATAAACTATTAAGACAAAAAGTAAATATGAAATCAGGCCAAGGGAGGAATGATTTATACAAGAGCCAGTTCACCATAGTTAGGTGCCATAGAGTTCACAAAAAGGTTCAAGTGAACCAAACAGGAAAAAGATGCACTACAAGAACAATGTACAAAAATACACTGCTCCTTGGAGGTTCACTTTTAAGTTTCTGCAGTAGCAGAGGTGGAGTGAAGAGTTTGGGGAACAAAGAAAAAAAATACCTGTTTTATTTAAATCTGGCTTGTTCCAACTAACAAATGAACCATGCCAAATGCCATGGTATAAATCTAATTGCTGCAGTTCTATCCTACGACACTAAGAGTGATCACAATACTCAAGCCATTTCTCTCTGAAATATATTTGATGGTCCTTTTCAAAGCCATCTCCATCCTCCTACCATCCTAGAAATATACACTGTTACAAGATTTGTTAAATGGACCAAGTAGTTATTTCCATTTCATTATGTAGCTAGGAACTGTCACTTGTTAACTGCACATTGTTAGCAGGAAATGAAAAATTTAGTTCTGGGCAAAGGTGGTACAGGATGAAAAAAAACATGACCACTGTTGTCTGCGTGGATGCCAATTTCAAGGTTTGACCCCAGTAGCTGTTTAGGTTGGTTGTCAATTCATGCAGAAACCATTTAACTTCCTTCCCATTAAGATCCAGCCAAGCTATCTTCACATTCATGTCAAGTAACTAAATGCAAAATGCTCAATTCACAAATACAGATACATCAAAATTAATAGCATCTGTATAACTTAAATTTATACCCGTATCTTAAAGGCTTTAAGAGTTTTTCCATACCATTGGGCAAAGCAAATTCTTACTGACAAGCTGAATTTTGCCTGTTAGTCTGCATAGTTTTAAGATTGCCAGACAATGGATGACTGCTTATTCAATAAGAAATGCCATTGAAAAAGCCAGATAAAAAAAATAATCCAAGTAAGTAATTGCACTTTTATATTCCCCAGCACCAGTGAAGTTAGTAAAAATGATTAGAAAACTAAACTTTTGAACCAGTTTCAAAAACACTGCTACTTTCAAAAGCACCCATCCGGTTTCATCAGTGCTTTTAAAACAGCCATTTTCCTTACACAAAATATCATTAGCCCATGTCACACATTATTTCATGCAAGCTGCCAAAAGTAAATCAAAACACTTTCTGAAGACATTGTGGATAAAGTTTGGCAACAACACATTCAAAATGGCGGCCAAGGTCCCATAGTTTATCTGGTGACTCGTACACTTTCTTCCATTCATCAGATTCTTCATCATACTGGTACAAAGAGTTCTTGCGGCTTGTACGGAAAACGTGCTCCTCCACCACTACTTGCGTTGCTCGCACAAAGAGATGCAGTTTGTTAAGGAGCAAGAAGAGTTTAATGTAGGGGTTTGTAGACTGATCTAATGGGAGATCCGCCTTGCGTATCCATTTATTAAGATGTATGTCATAAGCCTCTACTGTAAGCATTCGCTGATGTGCTTTACAAATTCCTGCTACATAGTAAATTAAATCTTTGCAGACCGCTGATAATCCTGCAGATCTAGGCACGCTCATTGGTGTCAGACAACCCCAGTAGTCTTTGTGAGGATTGTAGCACAGAAAAAATTCTCCTAAAACAAAACAAATTTAAATAATTTAGACTTTTTGCCCAATTCTCATAACATTGGAGGTAACTATTCAGCTGAGTCTCTCAGCCCTTAGTGCATTTCCATTCATTACAAACAATTGGACTGTACCAACCAGCTGCCTAACTAATATAGGCATTTAACATTACAAACTGCACTGCAGTGGTGATAACATGAATGTTTTATTCCCAAGCTCCTGAATTCAATGGTGCTGTGGAACCAGTATGATGCAAATTTGATGTATTCTGGGCTTTTCCTAGTGTCCAATTTAAAATATGTGGAAATAGTCACCTACCTGGCTGCAGTTTATGCAAAGCAAGCAAGAGAAACTGAGTTAAGGAGAAGAGAAATATGGAACAATGTTTAGGTTTTTAAATATGCAATATACTATTTTGTTAATATCCTAACCCCAAGTTATATGACAACCGGTACTCAGTTCCTCAGCCCAGGACCACAACAACAAGACATTCACTTCACTATGATGTTGGTCAGTTTGGGGAATTACCAAAAATAAGTAAATTTGTTGTAGAAAAATACAAGGGCTAGTTTTTCCAACTAATACATATTACACAAGAATGAACTACAGACAACTGTAAAAGATCAAGACCGGCAGATACATGACTTCATGTGGCATTATTGGGTTATTCAAAAAGAATACTATGTTGTGATCAACAACAATCTTGCAGCATATTAAAAGTTTGCAGAATATTGCTGGTTCAGTTGTCTGCCCCATTACTGGTTGAGTATAAATTAGCTAATCTAAAACAGTACAAATTTTAAAATGCAAATCTCAGCAGAGCACCAGATTTAATATGCCATCATAATCTACAAGAAACAGTAAAAGTGTGCCCTCACCAGTCACATTTTTGTGCTTTTAATTTTAAAATGTTACTGTTAAGGGTTTTTTTTTGTTTTCTCAATTTCTATTAACTGCATGCAAGCAGAAATGCAAAAGAAATTTCAAATGATAAAAATTAGCTTTTGACAAGGTGTGGGAGGTGCAATGAAAGGAATGGACTGGACGAACAGGCAACCTTAAGTGATTCAAGTTGTTGATTGTGCTCATTTCCCTGAGTATACAGGAAATCAAAGTAATACATTTAAAGATGAGTTAAACTTTTAAAGTTGCCCAAAGTAAAATACACTAGAAAACAAATTTAGAGCAGAAAGACTTTCTGAATTAAAGCAAACCAGCAAGTGCGAATATAAAGAAAATATCATTCCTTCAGCCTACATCAGGAAATGGGGAAAAGGGCAACATTGAACAATGATTTGATAATTCCAGTCAGTGGAAAATACACAGGTAATAGACAAAAATGATTTCCAAGTAATATTCCCCTATCCTTCCCAGTGCCAAGTCGCACAAACTTGCCAATTATCCAGTTTGCAGCTCACTAGTACTATCAGCATTGTAGCTGGCTCCCATCAGATGCTGAGCCCAGGATAAGGATTTTGTATTCTGTTTTGGATATTGATATTCTGAGCAGACACGACAGCAGTAACTTAAAAGTACCAGGAAAATAAAAAAAGTACCACAGTCAATAAAGGTATTCACAAATCTCTAGTGTCAATCACCAATGAATAAAAACTCTAACTAGCAATAACAGCTTCAACAGTCGATACAGTGCAGCACCACAGCAGAGTTAGCTTGGAAAATTTAGCTCATGAGATATATTTCTACCAACTGGCAAAAATAAAGTAAATCAAATCAACTCACTACAGTATTGAGAATTATTGAAATATGGTAGACTGCATATTGAATGGTGACATTAATACAAGAGCACAATAAACAAAGCACTCACAACCTTACCTTGTAATACATAGATTTTATCCTGATGCTCCACAGCAGTGTGAAATTCCATAGCAACAGGCATTGGACAGACAGCTATCCAGCAATTGTCTCTGCTATCATAGCACTCCACTGACTTTAGTGCATTCCGTCCATCACCTTCATACACCCGACCTCCAATTGCATAAATTTTGTTACAACAGTAAACTAACTTGCACCCTATTCGTGCCCTAAGCAATGGAGCTCTGGGCAGCCACCTATTTGCTGCATGGTCATGCATCCAGAAATCACTCTCTGCTTTATGATCTATAGAAACATCACTGTTACTTGGCCTGTAACCTCCTGCAATGTAAATGTCATTATCAGGTGACACCAGGATTCCCACCTCCCTCAAGTCATTAGGTGGTTTGCATAATTTGAAGACTTCTCCTGTGACAGTATCTAAACAAGGCACAGTCTGTTTCTTTCCTAAGTGTTTGTTGGCAGCCTCAAAGCAGATAATCATCTGTGAAGCAGTCATACCAAGTCTTGGCCTAGAGCCATCAGCCCCTTCGCAATTTCCATCTTCTAAAGAGTTTCTAGCCATAGCCTGTGCAAAAGTGCAAGGGATTTTCTTTAAAAAGTTCTCATCCATCAGAGGTACACGTATACATTTGGCAAAAATGTCTGCAAGATCTGGCTCCCTTTTGTCTCTATTATGCTCGAGCCACAGAATTATGCTTTCATAAACATACTCTTCCTTTTCTACATTTAAGTCATCACTATTTAAGATGCTCGTGAGCTGGTCTTTAGTCAAATGGAGGAATTCTTGCTCTTTGGCAACACACAAAATTTTCTTCCTAATGTAATCTTGTGATTTCTCTTTCAACTCCTTGTGTCCATAAGCATCAGCAAACATGAAAACCCCAATAGAATTCTGTGGATCCAGTCGGCTGATCATGTACTGGGCACACTGGTCCTGCAAGGATGGAATTTGGAAGAGACTAGCAGCTGTGAAAAGAGCCTGCACGTTGACCTCAGTCAATAATATTCGGGAAGTATACGCATAGTCTAACACAAGCCGCATTGCATCTTCTTCCACTCCCACAATTCGCACTCTCTTCTGTGTGCTCTCTGTAAGGCCACTTGTGAACATAGACCTATAATATTAAAAGGTTAAATACAATGAATCCATTCTTTAAAAAGATCTATCCACATAAAGCATTACATACAAATGTTTTCATACAGTACCTAGCAATTTGTGGAAAAACATTACAGTTTTGTTCTGCACAGCAAGAAACCATAAGTAGCAAAGAGATGACTATCAATTTTTAATTATAAATATTGAAGGAATTTTGACTGGGCACTGAGAAGGCTTTAAGAGACTTACTGACCTTCATATCTTTTGAACTATTTGAAAAGCTGGAAACTCTAAAATCAGATCCAAAAGAAAGTTTTAGTATGGCACTGGTAGAACTTAACATAACTATGTGCCAGTGTGGGAATTTACTGACCTAAATAATGTTACCTAATTATAATAAAAATTGAAAACTAAATTCCAAATTTTAACCATTTTACTCAAAAACTTTATGAAACCATCCTGAGTAACAAGAACCAAACATTGTCAATTACAGTGGTCATTGATCAAGGATTAATTTTTCATACTTCTAATCTTAATAAGAGTTGAAGATTCCAATAAAGCAAATTCTAATAAGTTTTCCATTGATTATAGTAGAGCAAGACTAATGAATCTTTGTAACTATGTTCAAGTTTAGTTCCTTATAACATTTAACTTAAAAACTTAAATGACCTGCTCATTCACTTACATATCACTTGGACATAGTTGATTAGTTCCAAAGTTATCTATAAAACTTAAACACTTTCACAACTTAGTTCAGATTAAAAGAAGTTTCATTACTCTATTGCCACTGCTTTGATACGCCACAAGCTGATTTGTAATATTAGTATGCAACTAGCTACCAAAACAGCAAAAGCGTACCTAAAGTAAGGACTAATTGCAGCGAGTACATTTCGGTGACAGGAAAACGTTTTTCCATGATCTACCTCCACCACAATGTCTGTCAGCTGCTGTTCATCGTACATACATTTAAGCTGCTGCAGTATGCAACACGCATGAGAAGGGTCCATCCCGACATTCTGGCTTGGACTTGAAATTCCATTGTGTCCCAGTAAAAACTTGTTCAATTCTGTGGAAACACAGATACACATACTTATTGCTTACCAGAAAAGTTTTAAGTATATTCACATTCAGATTTAGACCCCAGGAAATACATTTTAATATTAAATATTCTGCAGTACACCCAAAACATTAACCTGTTCTTTCAGATACTGACAAAGCAAGATACCTTTTCAGGTAGTTTTGTTTTTTATCCCAAGAGCACAAGGAGAAAGAACGTAGCAATTAATACATTTGCCTCTTGCCCCAATGCAAGATCAAAGCCCAGCTGTAGCCAAGCAATACATCAATAGCAAAAGAGGTAGAAAATGTTTAACTCAAAGTTTAATAAGCCTTAACCTCATTCTTAAAAGCTGCAAATATACAGAGGCCACTAGGATAGTAATACACAAATGTGACATCACCTCCATAAGAAATGCCAAGGTAAAATGCTTTTTCAGTGTTGCAGCAATAGCTATCTGACAATTAAATATTTTAGTGCAGTTTAGAGAAAAAGCTTAAACTGTACAGATCTGCAAAGTAAAAAGATATCTCCAAGCCCAATTTGCAAACACTTATAGGGAGCCACATTAAATTAATTTTACTTTTAAATTGGACAAAAATCTAGATATTGCGTACTTAGGGTCAATCTTCACTTAGGAAGGGAGTGAGGTTTTGTTGATTGGATTAGTTGCTAGTATTGAAAATGGGTTGATGAAATAGCACATAATAGTTCAGTATTACTCATTTGCAATTCATAATTCATGAAAATAGAAGAATCAGAAGGAGGAAAATTTTAAATACTGAATCAATCAAATCCTGGATTCAAAACTGGAAATGGAACAGATTTTTAAAAAACAGTTCAGTACAACCTCAATACATTGCTAATGATCAATTATTTTTAAGTACACATATATCTAGTAGCAATTTTGCCTACAACCAGGCCCTACAATTCAAGGTCAGATGCAGTTTTTTTGGCATGGTTGAATAAAAAATGCTGACAACATCATGAAAGTTCCTCTGCATATCCAGACTATCCCCCTCCTTGAGAAACAAGACCTGAAAATTCAAAAATTATCATGTGCTATACCAGTCATGTATATTCATGTGCCAAAGATTTGAATCTGCAATGACTGAAGTAGCAAACCAAAGCCTAATATCTTCCAAAGATCTGTTTCAATCTAGCACAAGAGTCCAGACTGACATTTGTTTACTATTTCTGCTCAAAGACAAACATTGTGTTGATCAAGAGCTTCCATGCTCATATCTCTGGTCTTCAAGAACATACTATTTCTTGTCTGGTTTCAGTGCTTGGGTTTCAAATTTATTAACCTTGCATCAGTCTCCCTTATCCTTGCCATGAGTCATTTCTAAATTTGACATGAAGACATCCGATTCCTTTCTGCTGTGCTTCTTATTTAAACAAGATATTGAATACTCAGAGATACAAAAGATGTCTAAATTTCTTTATAAACTACAGTGAAGAGTAATTTTATTAAAAAGCAAACTGAATATTTCAGAGTTTAATATTCAAGCAAATATTTACAGGACCTATACATGTAAATGCAGTTCATATTCTTTAAGTATCCAATTCTGATTCATTCTTTTGAAGTGTGTTCTTTTACCCAGGAAGTTTTAAAGAAAGAAACAATGCTGTAATCTGGACTTGGAAATCAAAAGGATTTAATTCCACAGAGTTGGAAAGGAAGGCGAATGGAGTAGATGTGAACAACTAACCCAGTTGTGTTAGAAACAGAAATCATAACCAACTATTCCCCATCACCTTTTGACAATATTGCCAACACTTATCTCTGCTTTTTCGGGGCTTATTAATCATCTTTTGCTGGTGGTAGAATAAGCTGCTTAAAGCACTAACAAGAAAATAAAAGCAGGAATAGGCTATAGGCATAGCAAATCAATCAGATTGAGGCAGATCCTGCATCTGGTCTACTTTACTGTTCAATTCCCTAAGTGTACAAAAATCTATTAGTGGAAATAAAGAGACTTTTGGATACTTAGGGAAAGCAGGTATATGGAAATTGACTATAGAGTGGACCTGGGATGCAGGATCTGCCATGAACTTTTGAATGGCACAGCAGGCTTGAGGCTGCCCAATCCATTCCTACTTCCAATTTGTTTTTAAAATAACTGCTTCAAGCAGCTGATATTTCTCCCCCTCCCCCCAACAGAAAGGCAAGCAATGAACCTAAAAAGAATAAATATTCACAATACATTAACATTTTAAAGTTATCTCAAAGCTGACCCAAGGACAGCAGCACAAGCTGAAGGGGGCCAGGAAGAGGCAAGAGGGAATCATGAGAGAAATTCAAAAAGAAAATAAACCAAAATCCAGTTGATTTTTCTGGATTCAAAGGAACTGAATACTATGCAACAGCTGACAGAATGTGATGCCTTGTAGTAAATTATAACAATTTTTTGTTACACCCACATTAGATTCTGCATTAACCCACACTTCACTATCCGTTTACTCCTATTGATAATTTTGCTCATGTTTTGCAGTACTTTATCAGTCATGTTTGAAGTTTGATAAAGAAATGGAGAGCTACGTGGGAGGGAAGGGTTAGATTGATCTTAGAGCGGGGATAAGATGTCAGCACAATATTGTGAGCCGAAGGGCCTGTACTGTGCTGTAATGTTCTATGTTCTGAAAATCCATATCCAACTACACTGCATTGAGCATGTTCTTACAGATGGTATCAGCTGTAGCTCATTTTGTATCCTAGCTTCACCAGTTGGAGGTGTCTAGGTTCAGATCTCGGTTCAGCAATTTGAGCGCTCACTTCATTGTACAAGGCAACGCTGTACTATGCTGGGGGTTGGTGGTGTGTGTGGTGATTACCCTTCAAATCAGATATTAAACCAAAAATTTAACATCTTTAACTTGAAGGCTCACACAAGATAAACAATCAAAAAGTTATTGTACATACCAAGGTGGTTCTATTCTTCAGTAACACCTACTTTCAAGACCCCACATTTAATTTTTGAGCCACCAAGGAGATAGTGGAGCAGCAATCAAAAAATTGATCAAGTGCCAAAGAGCATATTAGAAAGAATTTAGTAAAGTGATGAGGTTGAAGGAATTCCAAAGATTGGAACCTTGGAAGCCATTGATGGACCAACATGAAATGCTCAATAGACCCAGGTGGAGGAGCATGCATGAGGGATACAAGTGTGGAAGAGAAACAGGTGGAATGCAAAAGTCACTTTTTTTTGGGGGTGTGAAGAGATGTAGGAGGAAAGAATTCAAGAGCAAGGCAAATTTTTATCTCACTGGACCACTCAATCATGAGCCAACGTTGGTGTGAACCCAGTGGAAATAACAAAATGAGGTAGTACAAGATAAAGACTCAGGCAGCACGGTTTCAGATGCACAAGATCAGGGAAGGTACCAAAAATGCATTGAGAAAGGCAAGTCTAAAGGCAACAAGATATGAACGTGATGTGTTTTGGAAAAGCAGAGACATGGGTCCTATCCAATATTGCTGACGAGGTGGAAAAAGATAGTCAAAGAGATGACAGCACTCCAAAGTCCATTCTGAGGTTAAAATGACAAATGCTGCAAATGGTTAGGTTCAGTAAGACAGAGGCTAGGCAAAGTTTATAACACCAAGGAGAATACCTGTGCATTCCCACTATTAAATTGGAGGAATTTCTGCTCTTCCAATAGTGGCCAGCAAACAATTTAAAGAATGGAGAAGTCAAAATGGTAACATGGAAGTACTGTTGGCATATTAGTCCAAACTGACATATGTTTCAAATGAAGTTGCAGAGAGGCAGTATTACGTGGATGAGAAATACAAGAAACAAAGATAGATCCTTCGGGTAGACCGTAAGTTATATTATAAGATCCAATACAGTTTAGAGCAGGATACCCAAGTTTGAAACTGGGCCTGTGTTAAGATGATAGTAGCAGTAAGGCAAGGTTAATCAATATCTTGTGCAGTTTACTAAAACAAACATTTAGAGGTTATGACAAAATGATTGTGGAACTATTTAATAGAAAGTGTTTGGTTATGAAAGAGAATATCTAAAAATACAAGTTTCTGTCACAAGAGATCAATAATGAAGAAAGGAATGTACAAAAATAGAAAAATTTGAGAAAAGTGCTTTGTGAAAGCAGTTTTGTGAAAGGATATGGAATTCTGAGCTGGAGTTAACCAATAGATTCTTTCAATATTTGAAAGATTAGCTAGGTGGTTGAAGCTGATAAGGAAATAGAGGCTAATGTAAACCTAATTGGTCAACAACAGCTGAATGCAACAACCTTTACTAGTCAGCATAGCAAAAATAACAAAAACTATAAAACAAGACACATGTTCCATTATTTCTAAAATGTCCCAAACAAACATTCACAAGACAACTGCTGACAATGGATATTCAACTCAGCTGAACCTCATTAAATATGGGGGTCACTTAGTTATCCATCTTGTAAATACAGATCTTGAAGCCACAGTTCCCATTTTGAATTAACACAGGGCTTCCCAAATTAAAGGCGAACTTCTGCTTACATTTCTCGCAAAGTTATAACCTGCTGCTCACACAAGTATTTGCCCGATCACTTCAAATTACTTCCTTATCTGCGAAGTATGAAGTTTTTATTTTAATTGCTCCAACTTTACACCTTAAAAGCAGGCAGTGCGGGAACCAAGACTCATTGGCAAATAAACGAATGAGGTTTAAAGTCGTTCGTTATTTGGTGTAATACAACAAAAGGAACCCTGAACGAATCCTCTGGGGGGGGGGGGGGGGGGAAGGAACAAAAGGCGGAAGAAACAACAAAAAAAAATGCAGCGTTTTAGGAAGTGGAGGAGCAATGAGATGCAGGAGTCCCCAGGACGTCCCAGCTGGGAGCCCAGCACCCGAACCCCTGGAGCGGGGCCTACAAACCCAACCCCAGCCCCTCCCTGACCCCACCATTGTTTCCCAGGCTTGCCCCCGACTCTGCCACACAGACACCGCGGTCGTGCCTCGGCACCGGCTCCCAGCGCGGAGGGCGGCGGTGGCGCCACGTTCCTCCTCCCCTCCCTCCGCCCGGTGTCCGCCTCCAGCCCCGGCAACACGACGAACGGCGGCACAGCCCCCGACACTAACCCGCCGCTGCAGCCATTCTACCGCCTCGAATGACGGTAGCAGCCGCCCCTTCACCTTTTTTGCGGCGTCTCGGCCGCAGCCAATCACCAGCCGCCGCCGCCGTGCGCTCCTCCTCCTCCTCCTCCTCCTCCTCCGCCTCCTCCTGCGTATGCGCGCCCCGCCGCCGGCGCGGTGCACGCCGGGATTCGATATCCCCGTCCCGTCCAGGCAGACAGCAGATACGTGTGGGTGTTTCTTAGCTCAGCTCCTCTCCGTGCACAGGCTACAGGCAGAAATTAAACAATCAGCGTGCAAAGACTGAGCTGACAATGAAAGGGAAGGCTGACTGCTAGATATCCTCGATGCAAAGTCTTGAGGACAGAGAGGAACAGGTGTGAATGTTGCATGTGAAAATGTTGCTGGGGATGGGGACCAGGCCAGGATCTGCTTGGTTAGAGTTGCGAAAGACTATTCCAGACTGTTGCAGCACTGGCCTTCCACTCCAGATTCCAGCTCTGCGTGCTGGTGAGGGCAAAACTGAGAGGGCTGAGGCCATGGTGCAAAAGGATGGCTGGAGTGGAGAGAAGGCAAGTCAGAGAAGCTATTGTGATTGGAGGTTCGGTAGTTGGGGGTGGAGTGTAGCCAGTCATTTCTGTGGCCGCAGAGTAATTCAAGGCAGCCATACACAAAATGCTGGAGGAACTCAGCAGGTCAAGCAGCACCTATAGAGG
>JARFYF010000094.1:30236999-30256505 GCA_030265395.1 Rhina ancylostomus | reverse complement strand
CCTTCATCTGGACTGAAAGAGTAGAGGGGACAGAGCCAGCACAGAGAGGTGAGGGGGAGTGGTGAGGCAAAAGCGGGCAAGCAATAGGTAGACCCAGGTGAGGAGGGGTGATTGGCAGATGGAGGAGGGAAGGATGGAAAGTTTGATGGGCTGGTATCCAAAAGAAAACAGTGCTGAAAACAGAAGTTTCACATTTAATGTTGGGAGGGATCTTGCCTTGAGTGACCATTGGTCTTTGACAGGGAGGACTGCTCAGAGTGTCACTGCTGAGCCAATGGCAGCTGTCCTCTGACGAGGGTAGATAGTCAGAGTCTCTTTCCCAGAGTAGGGGAGTCTCAAACTACAGGGTAAAGGTTTAAGGTAAGAGGGGAGAAATTTAAAGGAGATTGAAGGGGCTAGTTTTTCACAGATATTGTAGTAGTTATATGGAGGTGGTGGAGTCAGATGCAATCATGTTTAAGAGACATTTAGACAAGCACTTAAATAGACAAGGCATAGAAGGATATGAAGTAGGTGGTAGAGGCAGATGTAATTACAATGTTGAAAAGGCAATTGGACAGGTACTTGGATGGGAAAGGAATAGAAGAATACAAGTCTACTGAGGGTAAATAGCATCAGTTAACGTTGACATCATGGTCAGCATGGATGAGTTGGACAAAAGGGCGTGTTTCTGTGCTGTACAGCTCTGCGACCCTATGACTCTTTGATAAGTTACATTGCTGATCTGCATTCTTCCACAAATGGTGAATGACTTAAAGACAGAACAAAGTGAAATGGATGAGGTGTGCATGTTATTGGAAAGATCCAGTACCACCAATAGCCCTGGTGCCTTGATTTGGATATCAGTCTAATAGTCTTGTCCTTTGTTGCCATCAGTGCTTGCATGTGTTTGTATATCCCTGCTCTTGTACAGCAACCCAAATGAGGTATATTTGTCCCATTATCTTTCAAAGTCTCCGCAATTTATACTTTATCTCTTTGGCTACGTAGACACACTGTGGTTAACCTTCCTTATCCACTCCCCATCACATATTACATTGTTAGTTTCAGTCAGTTATTCACCATTCCAGTTGGATCCTTTTCTTGTGTTGCATTCTGTAATCTGAAACATTTAAGCTCATTTGCTTCGTCTCATGTTGTCTGCCTTTGTCTATTATTAAATACAGTCTGCTACTCATCCACCATCTTTCCCATTCTATCACTACCTACTCCCTGTTGTCTGAAGTTTCCAACTTGGTAAAGCTTCTCTCCCTGGCTCTGAGATTTTAATACATGCTTTTAAATGTAATATTTCCAGCACAGACCCACGTAACATTGTACATGTGAACCCTTGGTGATGTTGACACAGCTCCATTCACAACCAGCTGGTGTTTTCCTTATTGTGGTCAATTCACCATAGGGGTTTCTTATTTTATGTCTGTGTACTTCCATTCACACTCTGAGTTTAATTTAGCTGCCTCACACTCTGGCTCAGTGATTTCCGGGAAGGCGTTTTTACTGTATCCCAGAATGATTGGAGTCAAGCCTCAATGTAAACAGTCAACAGCAGGGCAAAATTTCCTTTGTACACGTGATTTTGAACAGAAATCTCCCATGGTCGTTTAAATGTGCTAGAACACCTTACTGCAAGTCATATGACACAAATAGCACAGTGGCGACATGAGAGACTGCAGATGTTGAAATCTGGAGCAGCAAACAATCTGCTGGAGGAACTCAGCGGGTTGAGCAGCATCTGTGGGGGGAAAGAAACTGTTAATGTTTTGGGTCAAAACCCTGCATCATAAGAGTGGGGAGGGGAGATAGGTAGTCTGAATGGGGACTGGAGGGAAGACAACAGTAAAACAGAGGTTTAAACATGTCCTTTCATTGGCCTCCTGCACTGTTTTGATGAAGCTCAATGCAACACATCTTCCGTCTGGGTACGTTGCAGCCTTGTGGATTCAATATTGAATTCTACAGCATCAGGTAACTTGAATTCTTTGTCTGTATCAGTTGTCCATCTATGATATTGGCTCAATTTGTTTGTTTCCCCTCCCCACTGTTTTTCTTTTTTTTACTCTGTAAGTAAGTAACGTGCTCAAGCTGACTGGCTGGGCATGTCCTCCTGCTCTGCATTCCTCAACTCCTACATTCTTTTGTCTATGTTCGTTTGTCTACACTCCCACTCTCTGCTCCCATTCACTCATCAACTCATTGTTTACAGTTTATCCCCATGATCTTCCCGGTTTTACTCTCTCAGAGACATCCTACCCTTCAGTTCTCTCCCTTCCAGTTCGGGTGAAAGGTCCTCAGTATAAAACACTCTGAGTTAGTTTTTCTTCCCATGGATGCTGCCTGACCTGCTGAGTATTTCCAGAATTTTCTGTTTTTATTTTAGCTTTCCAACAACTATAGTTCTTCTGATTTTCCTTTCATCCTTCAGACCCACTGGAAGTTGATTCAGCATGTTTGTAAATGGGCTGGATATTTGTCTGGATTGGAACTCCTAACCTGACCGTGACCCTTTTGTCCCACTGCTGTCTGGCAAGCGGTCCTGGAGCATCTGGGTCAGAACTATTAGACTGTACAACAGATTCTTCCCCCAGGCTGTCAGGCTCCTGAATACAGTTTCAGAAAAAGGCTGTGTCAAAAGCCCTGGTTTGCATAATGGCGTATAAGAACTTTGGCTGCTGCTGAGCATATTTATACACTTAGTGCAATACACTGAATACTGTAGTTTCTTTGTCCACCTCAGTTTTGCACTAACTCTGCACTAATTTTGTAGTCTGTATATACCGTTTTTTACACTATTTGTACTTGCAACATTTTTTTGTCTGCATTTATTGTATGTTCTCTGTTCTATGTATGTTGTGTGAGCCTGGGGGGAAACAATATTTCGTTCCTCCATGTGTTTTTATAGCATATGGGTGAATGACAATAAGTATAACTTGACTTGACCTGAATCCATATTGTTAGCTCAGGCCTCATTAGTTATAAAGGTCACTAGATCACCTTATCGCTAGACTCAGTATAGGACCATTCTTACATAGGGGAAGTTCACCACTACTGGATGGGAAAGTCATATGGTGCTGTTACAGGATATCCTGTGCGGGGGGAATAGACCACATTCGAAAGAAAGCATAGAAATCCCAAGCCCAAAAGGCTCACTAGGAGCTGGGGATCAGCTGGCGTTAGTAAAGGTGCTGAAAGCAGGGAGTGGTGCCACTATGGAGCATCCCCTTTCAAAAATGCCAATACATTAGGGTGCAGGAGCATTGATTCTATATCTGTTTGAATGTCACTGCCACAGTCGGGGAGTTTAAATTCAAGTAACTTGGAATTGAAAAGAAAACTAATGTAAATAATAATGTCAGTGAAACTATTGGATTGCTGTAAAAATCTAGCTGGTTCACTTCACGGAAAGAAACCTGCCAGCTCTAACCCATCACGCTTATCTACTTATTTAACTCAGGACAACAACAATGTTGGTGATTGACTTCAATTGCCCTCCGAATTGGCCTAGCAAATCAATTTGGCCTTCCAAATTGGCTAGCAAGTCGAAGATTTCCACATTTGATCAGTGCAATGATGGATGTCTCAGACTTGCTGCTGTTTAATCAGATAAAAACTGATGGCTCTATTTAGAACCGCTGGAATTAGCCAATGAGATCTGGCCGTTTGACATCTACTTTGCATAACTTCTACTGTCTGCTTTGCATGAATCTGCTGTTTAAACCCTGTAATCTGACTGTTTTGGATCTGACCATTTCCTCAAACTAATAAACCTGCTACATATTCAGGGAAACACAAGCACGTCTACTATCACTAGCTGAACTTTGCTTCCAGAGAAGTGTTCATGTCGCTATGTCTCCCCACTGCTTCTTCTTGTGGATCTACAATGTGTGATGATAGGTTGCGGCTGGAGGAGAGTTTCTGAACTACATCAAAACTGGGGGTTGTGTTACTGATCATTATATGACTACCATTAGGAGTGATGCAGGGATCAAAGCAAAATCCCACGTTGAAAATATCTAACAATTAGGGTCGAAGCTGGGGAGCTGGGGGGAGGTGGGGGGAGATGGAATGTGAGAGGGACTTGGGTGACAGGTAGGAAGTTGTGGGAGGTACTTTTCCTTGTAACCCTCCCACCTGCTAAACTGAAACATCTTTTCCCCATAACAGCACAGGAAACTGTGCCCTCTTATTCAGGCAGTGGATATTGAATCAGTGCTAATCAGAAGATAAAATCAAGGAGAGAACCAACGTGTTAAGAAGCAGATGAAGCAAGATATAGAGAATCTAGAAGGAGCACAAAAAAACTACAGAGATGGATAGTTACTGTCTGCAGTGCTATGAATGAAAGACTTAATACTTCAATGATTGATAAGCAGCATACACTTCCTGTCAATAATTTCTATTGTAAATTATCACAAAAACGTATTGTGAAGTGGCAGATGGTAGGTGATGTGATGTTATTCTCTTTCTGGAACTGCAGAATAAAACCAACTATTTGGCCATACTGAGCTGGATCTGGCCCACTGTCCAGATTCCACAGCTGTCATCCACTTGGAGACGCCCAGATGGATATGGAGAGCAGATCAAGCTGAGTCCCCTGCACCTGGGGGACATCTAGTGAGGCATAGCAAGATCTCAAGAGTGACTAGACCTCCAGTCCCTTCAATCATCTGCCAGCCTTTGACATGAGGCAAGGCTGGGTGTTGCATTATGCTGTCACCAGTCGCGTATTATGTAAACATACTCCTTGTCACAACCTGTGGGTTCTTGGTGAGTTATGTTATGCCATAACTTTTGATAACTTACTATCTGCATGTGGTTCCTTTATCTTGGCAACAACCCCTGACCTGGAAATGCTTGCTACTTACAATTCTTGTGTTACCATGAGATGGCACTGGATGGCATAACATCACTTACATCCTTTTATATTCAAGATAATTCAACAATCAATTTCATATACTCCCAATAGTCCCATGAATCTCCAGAAATTTGCATGCATAATGTCCATTCATTTTCAGTCATTGCTTAACATAAACTACTATGCTGTTAACATACAATTTCAATATGTTTTTAATCCAATGGCATATACAGATGTATTCCAGCACAAGGCTCATGAGAAATGTTCTAGCTGGCAAACAGTTCTTCCAGATCTGAACATCACATTTTCATGTGAAGCCTTTCACTTCTGCTTTCATTCCTGGCCAGTCCAATGATTCATGAGCCCTCCTCAAACAGCCATTCTCTGTTGTCAGTTCCATTTGCTGGACTGCACTTCTACCAAGGAGTGTTAAACAGTTCTCTCCAAGTGCAACAAACTCTTCTTTTTACCATTTTTTCTTTCTCTGGGTTTATCATTTTCAGCTTGCATTTGCTCAGTGATACTCTGGTCTTGTTAGCACTTGTTTTGTTTTTTTTGAGCTTCCTTATAAACTTCTGAGAAATGATATTATGTGTTACATTTCTGTCTCTTGGAACTGTACCTCTCCTCTTTCTACTTGCAATGATCTGTGTTGCCTACTTGGTCTTCTCCACTGTGTTCAATTGATCCACTTCCTCTCTGCCTGGGTTCTTGTCTTGATTTTGATCTCTCATACAGTCTCTCCGATTTCCCACAGGAACTGTGCACAGGCCTTCTCCTTTTACTAGACTTCCTCTGCTTGCTACAAATCTTCTTCTGTCTCCACTGGAATGTAAAGTAATTCATCTCTTTGTATTTGTGGCATTCCTTCCCACAAGAGAATGCTTTCTCTTTCTGCTGTCCATGCTGTTTGCTGCAATATTTACATAGTTTACACTGTTCTTTCCCTCTGTGCTTCTGTTTGATTGTATGTAAGGTATTGTGTTTCCTGTTATCCCGTTAATTCATCTCTGATGATGGACGGTTCAGGGGCCCTACAGGATTTCACAAACTTTGCCAGGTTTATCCCAACGGTCACATTTACATTTTTGCAGCCAACAGTTCAGCCAAGAATGTATGAAATGACCCCTGATATCTAATATCCCACCTGATATCTCTTGAAAAACTGTCCACTGTCTCTGCATGAAGGATTGGGGTCATTGACAGAGGCATTCACAACCTTTTGCTTTGTTTCCCTGGTAGGGCTACACATTCACTAGAGTTTTCTTCCTTGGTGACCAACCAGATACAACAGAATCTTCATCGTTACCTGTTCTTTGTTAGCCAATTGCAACTTGATATAGTGAGAAAGTTCTTTGTTCTTTGCTTCCACTCATTTGGCAAACTGCTTGCCTTAACGTCTAGCTGATGTGGTGACTTTGGTTGATCCAATCTATAGTGTGCAGGGCATGGTATGGTATATGGCACAAAACCAAGTCTGGTACTTCTGCTCATCAGGTCCCACATTCACCTTGTACAAGCCAATGGTTTATTTCTATCCAGTATCCAGTCACATGGCCATCATCACCCATTTGCTTCCACCACCTCACCTGGCAGCATGTTCCAGGCACCTACCACTCTCTGTAAAAAACTTACCACGTAAATCTCCTTTAAACGTCTTGACGTAAACCTATGATTTCTAGTATTTGACACTTCCACTCAGGGAACAAGACTCTGACTATCTACTCTATCTATGACTCTCACAATCTTATATATTTTCATCAGGTTTCCCCTCAGCCTCTGATACTCCAGAGAAAGCAATCCAAGTCTGTACAACCTCTCCTTATAGCTAATGCTCTCTAATGCAGGCAACATCCCAACATTTTCCAGATGTGACTAGATCCTACCCCTAAGAATCTTCTCCAATAATTTACCTACCACTGATGTAAGGGTCACTGGCCTACAATGTCCTGGTTTGTCTCTATTGTCCTTTTTAAACAGAGGAAAAGAATTGGTTATTTTCTCATTCTCTGGGACCTCACCCCTGGCTAAAGATCTCTTCAAGCCTCCAGCAGCCTCTGCCCTTGCTTCTCTCAGTAACCTTGGATAGATCCCATCAGGCCTTGGGGAGTTATATACCTTAATGTTCTTCAAGATCCCTAACACCTCATCCTCCTTGATATCAGAATGCCATGGAATATCAGCACACCCTGTTTTCAACTGTTGCTGTTCTTTCAGTGAAGGTTCTCCCACAGTACTGTTTGGTAGAAACTTTCAGGATTTTGACCTAGCAACGATGAAGGAATGGTGATATATTTCCAAGTCAGGTACTCAATGTGAAAACGGGATTTTGTCTCTACAGAACCATACAACAGTCCCCTTTACCGATGCTATCATGGACTGATGCATCTGCCACAGGTAGATTAGTGGGAATGATGTCAGGTGGGGTTATTCCTCATGTTCATTCACTCATTACCTGCTATAAACCCAGCCTGGCAACTATGTTGTTCAGAACTTGCCCAACTTGGTTTGTGGTGATATAACCAGGCCCCCCACTCTTGGTGATTGATGTCTGTAAGCAATCCGTACACTTGCTACTTCATAATGTTGTTCAACGTGGAGGAGACCTGATTTGTCAGCTGAAGGAGAATGGTGGGTGGCAACTAGGCAGAGATTTGCTCACCCACGTTTGATTTGGTGCCATGAGGCTCCATGGGGTCTGGAGTTAATGCTGAGATCTCCAAGGCTTCTCCTTCCTACATGTATACCACTGAGCTGGCAGCCTTGGTGTGTATGTTCTGCTAGTGGGACAAGACAAGGATGGTGATGGAGGTATCTCTAGGCTATGGTTCTGTGAATACAACCATGCCAGAATGTTGTGTGGCTAATCTGTTGGCCAATCTCAAAGTTTAGAAACCAGTCTTAGGATATTTGTGAAAAAGACTTTGCAAGATTTACTGCACTGGGAACTGGGAGCATTGTGTCTGAATTTGGTGCCCAGATCAATGCTTGGTGGTCCATCTAGTTCAACTTATCTACCTACCTACCTATTTATCTATCTATCCATCTATCTATCTGTCACATGTACATCGAAACACACCGTTTTTGTTTTTGTGTTACTGAATCTTTAATTTTGGTCAGCAGATCTGTGCCCAGTGTTTCTATCAGGAATATCATACCCATCAAAGTGATTCTTCCCTCAATATCACTTGGCTATTTACCTGAATCCTATGTTGAAACCGTGACATGGAATAATCTTCATATTTAGAGGTTAGTGTATCAGTAACTGAGCCAAGCAGATTACAACATATTTGGAACTGAGGGTAAGTAGCACTGTTATAGATTGGTTCCCCAGATTTGTACACAAAGCACAGAATATGCTTCAATATGCCAAATCATCCTGTCTTAGTCCACACAACTCTGAACCTTACTGGCAATATTCACATACAGTGAGAGGGTATAGAATGGTACAGGTGATGAACTTTCCCCCCAAAAAATCATCTAATATGAAAGGAGCAAACAATTATGGAACAGTGGAGGAAAGTTCTGTATGGGTCATTTATGCCACAATAATTATATATTTTATGGTTTGCACAAAATTTTACATATTTCACTTGAGATCACCCCTTATTTTCCTCATAGGTCAATCTGATCGATATCTCCTCTTAGGAAAAATCTTCATCTAAGGATTAAAGTGAGTTTTTCTCCACTGCCTCCAAGACAAGTATCTCCTCCCTTCAGTAACGAGACCAAAACTCTATGCAGTAATAAAGGTGAAGACTCACCAAAACCCTGTCCAATAGTAACAGGAATTCTTTCTTCTTGTATAACACTCTGCTTTCAAGAAGGTCAACATTCCATCTGCCTTCATAAATTCTTGCTGCACCTTTGTGCTAACAATTCTGTTCAAACCAATGCTATGAACACAGAATTGTTCAGTTTCAGGTAACCCCTGCCTCATCTTCTTTCCCCACTCCCACCCGTCGACACAGGTTTTCTCTTCATTTGTCCATCTTTGCCATCCCTTCCCTTCCAGGTTAAGACCTGTTACCTTTCCCCACCTGGTTTCACCTACCCATCACTCACCTACCTATCTACTTAGGTTTCTCCTCCCTTGGTTCATCTTTCCTATCCCTTCCCCTTCTCTGGCCTGGCTCCATCTACCCATCATCCCTCCCTTATCTGGTTCCACCTGTCACCTACCAGCCTTTGTTTTAACACTTCCACTTTCCCCTCCCCCACCTGGCTCTATATCTTCCGATCTGTTTGACTCGCTAAGTTCTTACAGCAGTTTATTTTTTGCTCCAAATTCCAGCAGTCTGTGTCTCCCAACATTTCTGTATTTCTTGCATGAGGATATTCAAATCTCTCTGAATACTAAATATAATATTCTCTCACCACTTAAGTAATATTTTGTTTTTCTGTGCATGCCACCATATGGATAATCTCACATTTCCCCACATACTCTGTCTTCCATCCTTTTAGCCACTCGCTTAACCTATCTGCATCCCTTAGCTGACACTTTACATCTTCCTCACTTATCTTTCTATCAGCAAATTTGGAGATATTAAACCAAGGATGCTTCATCTATATCACCTATATGAATTGTAAATAACTGGGGCATCAGCATTGATACCTGAAGCACTCTACCAGTTACATTTTGCCAACCTAACCATGACAAATCTCCACATTCTCTCTGTATTCTGTTGGTTAATCTAATAAACATCATCTATGCATGCTAATGTTTTACCCCATGAGCCCTTATTTTGTAAGGAAGGTTTTTATGTGACACGTTTGCAAGTGCCTTTTGGAAAAACAAATACACTTTAGCCCTTGGATCCTCTTTATCTATCTTCCTGGTTACAAGCTCAAAGAACTCAAATAAAATTGTTAAACAGAATTTACCTTTCATAAACTATTTATCAACATGCGTACATGCTCAGGTGTAGAATTGAAATGTTCAGTCAAATGAAATTACAATGAGTTTGTGAACTTTGCAAATACTTTTTTCAATTCAGCATACAGGCAAATTATTCTCACTTATCTTCTGTGGAAATACAGACTTGAATTTTTCTTATTTCATCTCCCTTTCCATTTAGGGAAGATATGATATAAAGTATGCTATAGCCATCAGATAATACCAGTGGATAGAATTAGCATTCTGACAGTCTCCTACGTTGCCACTGCATTGACCTCTTTTTATGATTGCTTTCTTCGTTATGACTATGCCTCATCTCAGATTTACTGCTTCTCTTCTGCACAGTTATTACCCCTGATAGTTATAGGCACTGTATGAATCTTCAATTTTTGTGTGGAGTTTCATTAGTTGGTTTGCACTAGCATTTTTACGCACTTATTGCTTAATCCCTAGTGATGAGGTGAAGAAATTGTGCCAGTTTAAAACACTTTAAAGAAGCACTTTCTATCTGGAGATAAATACTTATCCAAGAGTTGTTTTTATAAGTCAAGTTAATTCAAATTTTGTGTGTTGCTCTTAACTCAGATTGCCAAGTGGCATAGCTATCATATTTGCTTTTAATAAGCTTGCATACTTGCTTCTTCTGATTAGTAAATGAAATATAAAGTGACTTGATGTGCCTGCATTCTGTGTTAAATAACACTCAAACATACAGCATATTTACAGTATTTACATTCAATTGCAATTGGATACATACTTGTGCTCTCATTGCAAAATCTTCTACATCTTGGTAACTTCAGCCATTATTTTTATAATAAGTAGATAATATGGCTAAAATTCATTCAACATAGATTGAAACAGTATTTTTGATTCAATGGACATTCTAATCATTCTGCAAAATCAAAATAGACAAATAATTATTGTTTTAGAAAATAAGTTCCTGATTTAAAAGAGTTCAATTCACTTTCAGTGATCAATTAACTCATCTGGAATCTGATTCCTTGCATTGAAAAATTGAACAATAATTAGTATTTTCATCTACATGCAAATCAAACAAAAGCAACAAATGTTCCACGAACTATATTTTGCAATAATCAAATAGAACTTTAATTAGAATAGTTCAATGAATTGCACAAGTTCATGTCAGAAGTTCATTCAAGTAAAACAGTTAGACTGATTTAATAGGTATTCATATGCACAATTATTGAAACAAAACTATGAAAATAGCCAAATAATTAATTGAAGCAGGCATTCACAATGAGATGGGCTTTTCTTTCCTGCATTGCTTTTATCCTCTTCATGAATTATGTAATTAGGGGCTTATGTGAAGGACAGTGCACTAATGCCATCTGCTGTCTTCTGCATCAATACTGAAAACAGTTACAAGACTTCCTAATGCTTCTTGATATGCTCCAAGAATAGATCAAACCACAAATGCTTTATACTGACATCAGTGTAATAATCCTTACAAGTCGATCACATAGATTATGAGCATTTTCTTTATGCTTCCACATGAGACAGATCAATGTCACTTTAGGGAAATAAATTGGTTTGTTTTATTTTTGGATATGTTATCAAGTTTTCTTAGATATTGATGACATTGTATTCCTATTATATGCTTTCTGCAGTTATTACACTCATTTCCTCTCATGTCGACAGACCTACGATTGCACTGATAACCGCTGCTAACAATCTGATCACTGCTGATAGTAAATGCGCCTTCAGTTGATGTCTTATCCACCATGACATCAGTTCCCGTAGTGATGATCAAAATGTCCAACGTCTTTACTGATGTGAGGAGAATATTCCAGTTACACCAAATTTTATTCTTAGGCAGACCTTGGGATCACAGATGACTTGCTCTCATTTTCATATTGTGGTTTCTCAGGTGATTGGTGAGGCCAGTGTTAGAACCACAGACCTTTCCATGGATTAGGCAGGAGGTGCCTGACGGGATGAGCAGGTGAGTAGTTTGTGAGATGCTGAACTCCTGTTTCTTAAAAAGGGCTTCAATGTGCTACTGTTGCATGGACTCACAGTTCTCAATACCATTCTGAATGCTCCTTCTCCACTCTGGACATTCATGAGCCTGAGGTTGCCACAAACCATTGGGTGATGTTGCATTTTGAGGAGGTTTTGACAACAGCCTTGAAACTCTTTATCTGTACACTGGTAATCTCTTCCCAGTGTTCAGAATAGAGTGTTGGTATGACAAGTCTGGAACTGGGCATGCAAACAATGTAACTTGTTGACTGAACATGACCCTGGCCTCAAGGCTGGGGATATAGACATAGAAGAACACTGATGTTGCCTTTGCTGAGAGTTGGCTCCCAAGGTATGGGAAGTGGTCCACTTTTTCCAGGGTCTTGACATGAACCTTTATTGTCAGAAAGCTAGTGTTGTGCAACAGGAACAGATTGGTAGAGAATCTTTGTTTTGTGGATGGAATTCTCTGCCCTCAAATGATGAAAGCTACATTGTTAGAAGAATTTAAACTGGAGGTAGATAGATATTTCATTGATTGAGGAATAAAGGGGCGTGGAGGAATGGCACAGAAGAGGAGTTGAGGCTAATGCAGATCAGCCAAGATAATATTAAATGGTGGGCCAGGCTAGAGGGGCCTGTTGGCCTCCTCCTGCTCCTATTTTGTGTTCTCGAGTGCAAGGCCCATCCTGCAATGATACAGCCTTATACAAACTGGTCATTGCCGAGTTTGGCTGGGTTGAAAAGGATCATGGCATGCACTTCACCATGAAGAGGATTTCTGCAGGTAGACAAATTTGAGGACTGTGTTCCACAGTCTGTCTCTGTTGATTGAATCAAAGCCTTTAGTGAGGTCAGAAAAAGCAATGTATAGTGATTGGTGCTGCTTCCTGCATTTCTTCTGGAGTTGTCATGCTTCTGGGGAAGACCATGTCTGCTGGGCCTCTAGATGGATGGAGTCCACATTGCAATTCAGACAGCAACTCTCAGCCATTGGGAGGAGGCAGTTGAGGAAGACCCTGGTGATGACATTGACCACAACATTACAGCAGGGAGCCCTCTCTGTCGTTAATACAGTCAGACTTGTGTCCTTTCGTTAACATGGTCACAATTATGGAACCTTTAAGGTCGCTTGGTATATCCTCCTCTTCCCAGACATGGATGATTGTGGATTCCTGACTGAAGCTCTTCACCACTAGATTTTCAGCAAATTTCAGTGGGGATGCCATCTGTTCCTGAGGCCTTGTTTGAAGTTCAATTGATGTATGGCCTTTGAAGTTTCTTATCATTCAGGAGTGGGGGTAAGGCTGGCCTGAATAGGCTGCTCTGGGATGGGGTCAAGGGCACACTTGTCAAGGGCAGCATTCTAGCTGAGGAGGTTTTGAAGGCTCCTTCTCTGCTGCTGGTTAGTGCACCCTCCTTTCTCAGCTTTCAGTGGAGTGGGGCTTTGAGTATTTGGGCCATAGATGGTGGAGACAGGACAGGAATAATCCACCTATGTTATGACCATCATTGAGTTGTTGAGCCTACTTCACTCCATCCAAGCATCATCGATTCTTTAGGTGCTGGCTTTTCTGCTGAACCTCTTCCCTCAGTACCTGTAAATCTGTTTCTTTATCTTTGAGAAGTGATGGATCTTTGAATCCAGGAACCACTTACTTTTCTGATTAATTAGATCCTCAGTTTTCTTATCATTCAAACCAGTTCTGGTCCTCTTGGTATAGAAGCCAAGAATCTCCTCACGAGGTGCCAATTATGGTGGAACCTCAAGGCAGTCCATAATCTGTGGACAGCCTCATAAACTGGAGTTGACAGATTACTTGCTTACCAAATCCAATTGTCTCTATAAGTGAAACATCAAGCTCAGAAGGATGCTGTTCAGAAGCTTTAAAAAAACTTGTACAATTAGTCCCACAAAGCTGCTTCTTCCCTCTTGACCTTTCTACCATCTCGCTTCAAGTATTTGTCCAATTTTCCTCTGAAAGTCATTATTACATTGCCTTCCACCATCCTTTCAAGTATTGCATTCCAGTTTGCAATAACTTCACTGCGTGTAAAAAGAATCTAATCTCAGCTCTCACACTTTTGATGGTTACTGTGTCCTCTGCTAACCACAAGTGTGCCAGTGGAAACAGTTTTTCCTTCTTATTTTATCAAAATCCTCTTCTCTGATCTGGAAAAACAACCCCAAGTTCTCCATTCTCTCCAGATCACTGAAGTCCTTCATTCCTGGTATCAGTCCAATGAATTTTTAATCAGTTTTTTGCAACATTTTTTTGCAACATTTTTTTGCAATTAATTTTGGCAGAATCAGACTTTCAGATCATTGGCATTCAAGCACTTCCAGGCAGGTAGGTATCCTCTCACACTGATACAGCATAAGTCAGGGAGTTCAGCTGTAGAGTTCAATTGTACTGAGATTCCCCAGCAACCCATCAAGGGATTGGCCTCTCCCAGCCTAGTCCTGTCACAAGATTGGAGTCTGCATTCACTTGAATGGAAATGCTCTACCATGTAGGTTAGCTAAGAAAAAAACAAGTGAGGCAAGGTCAGTTATTTACTTTTTCCCAAGTTAATTTAAAGATCATTTATTTTCATAATGATTTAATGTTTATTAATTAGTTTTTTAAAAAACTATTTCAGCCATTTTTATTAGGTTTTAAATGTCTCTAAATGTCTTGTCAAAGACTGTTGTGGGGCAGGGCCTCACTCATCATTAGCCTAAGCCCTACTTGTTTCTGAGACCTCACAAGGCCTTATCAGATGTCCTCCAGGTGTGACCGTGTCAGCTTATGTTGACTGAGGTAATCGTGGGTGACCAGGGACTCAGTTACCAACACCTGGTGACAGGCCAAGTCCAGCTCAATTCAATCTATTGCTTCTAGACTGCACAGTTTTGATGTCCCTCTAAAGCCTCATGCCCAGAATTAGATGCCATTATCTGGCTGATGACTGACCAGAGACTTATAACTTGCTTGCCTTTTATTTATTTATAAGCCAATTGTGCTGTATGCAATTTAATGAACAAGCTACTCCATTGTCAAAGATTTCTGTGAACAAAACCCCAGAATTTTCTGTTCCTGCATTGTGCCATTTAGTTTTTATTGCTGCTTCTTATTCTCCCTTCTCTCCTTTCTTGTTTTATTGCTATCTATGCACCGATGACAGAGAGTTAATAGTAGTGAAAATTATAGAAGAAAATAAATTTCCTTATCTGGCTTGATGCTGTTAATTTTGAGTACTTCTGAACCTATTCATCCACTACTATGGTGCTGAGCAGAAAACAGTGAAAGATGAATGTCTGTGTTTATTTCAGAATGTGTATCATTTTTTTGAACATTTGTATTAATGTTTAATTCTGTGAAGCTGCAAGATGAATTCCAAGATTAAAGGAAATATAAAGGAGCAATTTGATGCTGTTGTATGGGTCACCTGAATCACTTCCTCCTGTGTTGTTCTCGAGGGTTTCTTACTGTCGAAAACATTTCATTCCCTTCACTCTTCTACTTCACTTTAGTTCCAAATGAAGAGGGGAATACTAACTTTCCCTTTCCATTCCAGATCCAATTCTGTGCAAATAGTTAAATTTCTTAAAAATAATATTAATAAATCTTTTCATAACAGGTTGTATTTGTGCATCAGCCCCATTCCTGAGAGACATAGACATCAAAACAGCATGGAAACAAACCCATTGGCCCAACTCGTCCATGCCAATCATGTTGCCTAACTGAGCTACTTCCACTCGCCTGTATTTGGTCCGTGTCCCTCTAAACCTTTCCCATCCTTGTAACTATCCAATGTCTTTTAAATGTCAGAATTGGATCCACCTCTACCACTTCCTCTGGCAGCTTGTTCCATATACCCATCACCGTCTGTATGAAAAGGTTGTCCCTTAGGTCCCTTTTAAATCTTTAAATCTTACTTTAAACTTATGCCCTCTAGTTTTGGACTCCCCTACCCCAGGGAAAAGACTTTGGCTGTTCACCTTATCTCTGCCCCTCATGGTTTTATAAAGCTCTTTAAGGTCACCCCTCAGCCTCCTATGCTCCAGGGGAAAAAAGTCCCAACCTATCCAGCCTCTCCTTATAAGTCAAGCCCTCCAGTTCTGGTAACATCCTCACAAATCTTTTTTTGCACCCTCTCCAGTTTAATTACAATCTTCCTAAAGTAGGGCATCCAGAACCGCAGTACTCCAAATGTGAACTTACCAACATTTTGTACAGCTGTAACACAATTTTCCAACTCCTGTATTCAATTCTGACCAATGAAGGCAAGCATGCCAAATGTCTTCTTCATCACCCTATCTAACTCTGTTGTCACTATGTGTACCTGCATCCCTTGGTCTCTCTGTTCTACAAGACTCACCAGGACCCTACCATTTACTGTGCAAGTCCTGTCCTGGTTTGTCCTACCAAAATGCAACACTTCCCATCCATCTGCTATTCCTCAGCCCACTGGCTCAGTTGATCAAAATCCTTTTGTAAACTTAGATAACCTTCTTCACTGTCCACTATACCACCAATGTTAGTGTCATCTGCAAACTTCCTAACCATGCCACCAACATTCTCTTACTACTAGGTAACGAGTTTTAACATATTATTGTAGTTCTGAAGAATAGTTTGCTCTGTGATACAACTTGATGGTTAATGCTGTCATAAGATAAACCAAGTCTCACTGAACAGAAAAACTTGAATATGTCTATTCCTGTCCGTGATCAGTTTGATTTAGTAACGATTTAGGAGTCAGGTAGACATCCATACAGCCTGCTCACATAAAGATTTAGAAAAATGGTAGCCCAGCAATTTGTTATCAACTGCAAATTCACATTAATCAGTCAGTGCAGAATCAGCCAACAGCTGTTTTGAAAGTGGACTCTCTGTTCTGAATTTCACATAGCCAAAAGACTAAGGATTGGATGTTGCAGAATCCTCCTTTGAAAAGCAAAGGTCTTTTTCTCATGTTCTGCACCAGTTCAGAGCGTGAGAAGTAAAACAGGAAAATGTTGTGTTTGGGCTGAATGTGCCTCCATAACCCCATGTCAGGAAGAGGATCAGGATGACCATTAGCTGTGAGTAATCAGTGGTAGGTGGGCATATGAATGCTAGCCTGGAGCAGGTGAGTGTGCTTGGCTCTTGGCTTACTATTAGTACCCAGGACAGGGGATGGTTGGGGTGAGTGAGTGAGGCCCGGTTGTGGGGTTGATTGGGTGAGACGATGAAGTGATTGGATGCACTGTTGGGCTGAGTAATCTGCGGGTGAACATTCAGAGAGTTGTGAGCTTGTTGGGCAAATGATGATTGAATCTGTGGGGAATGGGGAAGAGCAAAAAAGAGAGCCAGTTTTTAAGTAACTAAAGGGGACCTACCTATGTCAGGTTCCCAGAACTGGTCTGGGCCCTAATTTAACTTATTCAGCTCAGAACAAACCACACTTAAGAATAACATAGCCTAACTTCTACCACCAGCACTCTGAAAGATTATTGCACTCTGAATTAATGTCCCCATCCAACATGAAAAGTGACTCTCCACATGGGAAGCACTGTCCAGCTTTCTGAGTCATGAGACTTAATCATCATCATGTTCCAGTCCAGCTAAACGTAGATTCTCCCACATGCAGCACTGAAAGGTGCGGCGCTCTATGATCATGTTCTTTGGCATGTAACTCAGACAATAATTAAAGGGGTAGTTACCCACTTTTACAAATTAAATAAGCTTAATAGTTATGCAGAATGTTTCTTCCATAAACATTCATCACCAGGAACACATGAAGACTTAAATACATCCTAATGATATTCTGGTGGGCTAATTGAAAATTGAGATTTCTTGAAAAAGTGCAATTATCATGGAAAAACTTATAAAAAGTATAAAATAAGGTCTCTGAAATATTAACAGCACATAACTTCATTTGACATCTCTATTAAACTGGTTTAGTCAGCCCCTTCATATATTGTTAAAGTATGTTAATAACTTGGTTGCCATTAGCCATTTAAAATAGAAACCAAATGCCTTTGTAACTACAGCCCTAGGAAAGGTTCTTTTGCTGTCAGTTGTCAAGGTACAATAATTGCATTTCTTTTTCTTAGACATACAGAGAAGCAACATACTATCCAAAATCATTTCTCAACTGAAATGGTCTCACAATAGTCAGAAATGTAACAGGCTTATAAAAATTAATTTATTTAAAGCAGGAGAATTATTCTGAACAACAATAAATAATTTATTTCTGTAATGAAAATATATCACAACTTCATTGAGTTATTGTAATACTGTTGTAAATCAATGTTTCCTTTTGTAAGGTGACATAATTTGACATTTTAATAATAAATTTCATAAATTATCATTTGCATTTTTGAAAGAAAATTGAATCCCAGTAGTTGTAACAGAGGATGAAATCAAACTAACCAGGATGACTGATTCTTCTTGAAGATCACTGATTTTATTCTTCCATTCTTTCACTGTGCTGCAACCCCTTTTTAAAGCCTGAAGTGTAACTATGATTGCTAAATGATGGACAGAATGTGGAGTGAATATTTTACACATTGTCCAAACATTTCCTGAGTACCAGCATTTTGTTTTGAGATAAGAGTTTTATCTTGAGCACTGATGATAAAGGACGGTGAGGCAATTTTCAAACTGTTCATTCTTGTTTAAGCCGGTGCAAGAGATAACGCACTTATCTTGCCTGAAATGCCAGACCTCAGCATATAAATCCATTATAAATCCTGAATTCTAAATTAATTTCCCTTCAGAACATTCCAATGCTCTTTTCATGAAAAAGAACATCACAATATTGTTTAATGTTTCAATTCATTTGAGTACACTGCAAAGTCGAAGGATCAATTACTTGCTTGGTCCCTTTTATAATTCTTTTTCTGAGGCAGTTTTGAATAATTGGTTTCTACCAACTTAGAATAATATCCCATGCTGATGATACGACCTTTTCATTCAACTACCATTACTTTTCACATGCTGTACTCACAGATGAATGCTAATGCATTGTCTAAATAGAATGTGAGGACATAACCTTAAAGTTAGAGCTCGGCCTTTGGGAATTAATATCAGGAAGCAGGCCTTTGTACAAAGAATGTATTTACCTGTATCTAGAACTTTCATCCCAAGATATTGAGGTTGGGTCAGTAGAAAATCTCTTCACCGAGATTTTTATTCTTATTCCTATGTTCCTAAGTCTATCAAAGATGAAAGTTCTGACTCTTAACATGTAAGAGATTGATTGATAGATAGATTTTTGTTTAAAAGAGATCTTGAAGTCTCCTCCACCTAATGCAAGAGGTCAATAGATTTTTAGATGGTAAGGGAATCAAAAGATATGTGATTAGTGGCAGAGCAGGCACTAATCCTAACTTGCACCTGCTCCTGTTTCTCATGTTCTTATTTAGTTTAGAGTTAAACAGTATTAAATTTAATAATTGTACTTAATGCTGTGTTTAATTCAGGGATAATACTAATCACATGTTAGGAGAGTGACTAGGAGTAGTCAAACACATAGTGATACACACCAAAAGCTGGAGGAACTCAGCAGGTCAGACAGCATCCATGGAGGGAAATGAACAATCAACATTCCAGGTTGAGACCCTTCATCAGGACTGGAAGAGGACAGAAGCCAGAATAAAAAGGTAGGGGGAGGAGCACAAGCTGGCAAGAGAAAGGTGAGAGGGGAAAGTAGATGGATGGGGAAGGGGGGAATGAAAGGGAATGATGTGAGAAGCTAGAAGGCGATGGGTGGAAGATGCAAAGGGCTAGAAGAGAATGAACCC
>JARFYF010000094.1:30076370-30087117 GCA_030265395.1 Rhina ancylostomus | reverse complement strand
AATTTAAAGAGCATTATTTTTCATCCAGATCCCAGCATCTGCAGTCCTTTGTTTTTCTAGTATTCACCTTAGGATACATTACACAGGTGTAACGGCCTAAGACTCCTAAGACCCTATTGTTGCAGCATATTCGGGAAGCCAAGCCTCTGCCCACTCACTCAGTGTGCAGGGTATGGTCACCTGCAAGCTGCTTCTCCATCATGAGCATTTCACTGTCATCCGTCTGCAATGGGTCAGCTACAATCTGATGCTGCTACCGACATTCCATTTGCCGGCCATCCCACTCCTTCACAGTCTTCTACTTAGGCAGTACTCCAGAACAAAGATGACTTGCTTCAACTCTGCCTTTGAGTGTTCTGAGATGGAAAATGAGGCCAATGTGGGACCTGCAGGCTCGTCCACAGGCTGGGCAGGAGGAGCTGGACAGGGTAGGCGGGTGGGTTGTTTTTGAGGTGGCACATGAGCTAACTGCTCCATAAAGGTGAGAGACCAAACTCCAGGAGGCAGATACTGAATAACATTACCTATAACCTCTCTAAACTTTGTCCAACATTTGCTAAGATCCAATACAATTCCTGTGAAATAAACTTTGCACTGTCCACTCAGGGCAATCGATGTGAACTTGCAGTGTTTTTGCAAGATTCACAAGGACGTAAGAAAATACGAGCAGGAATAGGCCACCAGCTCCTTTAAGTCCATCCTGCCATTCAGTCTGATTATGGCTGATCTATGGTAGCCTCAGCTCCTCTTCTGTGCCAGTTTCCCGTCCCCCTCAATTCCTCAATCTTTCAGATATTTATCTAACTCCACCTGAAGTACTTTGGCACTGTTATTGTCAGTTACTTAACACTGCCCCCTCCCCAATCCAATGGAGTTTCAGAGATCTATGAAAACCTATCCACCCTGGATTAAATCCCCAAACTACAGTTAAGGTCCCATCAATGAGCAATAACATGTTTAAATTACCAACCCCCAGCCCTCTCACAAAGATATTTCCCAACAGTGCCTGGTGCATTCTGGCAAGATCCAGAAGGTGGCGTATTTGTGTTGCAACATTTTACACACACCCCCCCCCCATCTCCCCTGCAAAACACACCCACTCTCAGGGGTTAAAATCCTCCATCCACCAATCATTCCCCCCACACCCCTCCACATGCACATACCTTTCAGTCTTAAGAGTTCTGACTTATCAAAGCCAGTTTAATACTTCAGTCAATATTCTGGAATTTACTGATACAGCTTTTTAAAATGTCCACCTGTGAACTATCTCAATGGGTGGGGTGAGGTGGGGAAAGCTGGGGGAGGGTGCCCTCCTTCAAACTGAAGAGATTTAAAGGTTTCACAAATCCCGTAAAAAGAAAACTTCAAGGAGCTGTAGGAATCCAATTCATCAAGGAGCCATGGGGTCAAAGGTCTTCTGACAGCAGCATGACCACAGATTGTTTTGCTATCACGCTCCAACAGGTGAGCCTGTAAGGAAATCACACACCACATTTGGCATGAACAAAGACTGGACAGTATGCCTGCAATCAACGGAACAAACAAGCCCCATCACTCAGTTCTACCCTCTTCAAAAGAAGCCAGCAGCCGGCGTCTCTTTTCAATGGTTTACAGATACATAGTGCTTTACCTGATTCGGCAATCTGCTCCCCATCACAGAGAAACTGTCAGTGTGCTCTTGGACTGGTACAATGTCAATATTTTCTTAGTGCTCTAGTTCTTGACAAGTAATTCAAAACAAATAAACTCACAGCTGTGTTGAGCAATTCAGCCAAGGTGTTAAAAAGAAGAGCTCTAATTAATATCTCCAAGGTAATTTGTTTACAGTCTATGACTGATTTTGTGGAGTAGAAATGAAAGTTCAGTAGTGTATGATGGTGAATGCATTTTATCACAAATCAGGAGACACAGTTTCCAAATCCTAGCCTTGGGTATGTTCACAGTATAGCCTCTGCTTGGCAATGTCCCAGTTTTGGTGAGGTTGCCTGACATTGCAGTAAAGATGCAAGAACCAGTTAGGAAATGAGAGGGAGATAGAACAGATGTAGTTAGCATTTCAGTACTCTCAGGTAGGCATATGTGAAGAGTATGTCCCCAATCTCCATTTGTCTCTCCCTATATCCTCATAAGCTGAATGGGATAAAGAAAGTTGAAATATTGATAACCATAAATTAATTTAAATAATGGCTAACATTATTTAACTAAAGGCCACGCGCTAAATAAATACAAATGAGAATTATTTTAATTCCTGGTGTTCTACTATACTGAAATTTCAGGTCTATTTTGAAACAGTGCCCAGAATATACTGAACATAATAATAAAAAGAAAGAAAGAAAATAGCCATTAAATACACTGTTCAGGTACATTCAGATGGAAAAATGGCAATCTTTTAACAAATCAGGACCATTCTTCCCAGCACATTGTACCTCTGACATCTAATAGAACCAAGAGCCATGTTATAACCAAATCTGTACACAGTGAAAGTAACTGTGAAAACGTGATATAAAATACTGACCCTATGGTTTGCCAAGCCAGGAACCAACACTTTCTGCAGACTACTTAGATTCAACAAAATAAGGGAGATTTCATGCCAAACTACAAAAAAAATTGATCAGCCTAGAATTACAATTTTATGTCGCACAACAACAAAACAAGTAAAAATAATTCTGGAGAAGCTCTAACAAAATAGGTCTCCTACTGAGGCACCATCAGCAGCAGATTTTAACACCAATAAACCAGGACCATCAGGGTTTCAATCTTTAAACAGCCTGAGCAGAGAACGAGATCTAAGCCAGCGGTTTGGAAAATAGGACACTCATGGTGGATGAATCCAAATTGTTGATAAAAGAACTACTAAACAAGTGTGTAATAAATGTGAAGCTCTGCTTGCCATCAAAAAATTGGCAAATGGCCCCTCAACCACCAGTTACATGATTGCACTGTGAAGGGAATGTCTGGGAAACATCTACAAAAGATGAGCTAAAATCAGTTCTTTTTAGACTAGGACTCTCTTGTAAATTGACTGCTTTTGCTGCCATTAATAAGTAACCCAACACATAACCCCTTACTTTTTCGATGCAGTATATATAGTGCATAATTTCTAATTTTCTAAGTTCTGCTCATTATTAGAGATTCTGAGGTTGATCTGGAGAAGCAGAGTATTAGAGAGTAGGATTCTGTTTGAACAGGATAATCCAAAAGAATGGCAGACACATATTTACTGTCACCCTGTTTCAAACACGTGGTGTGTGTGTGCGTGTGTGTGGGTGTATGTGCGTGTGTGTGTGTGTGTGTGTGTGTGTGTGTGTGTGTGTGTGTGTGTGTGTGTGTGTGTGCGCGCGCGCGTGTCCACTGAGTGTCATGCAACATCTTGTATTGCCTTAAAAATCTTGGTCACACAGTAAAGTCCATTTTTTACAATAAAGCCTTCTCCATGCCCTGTTGTTGTCTATGAGATTCTGGTGGTGGAGATCATTTAGAACCAATGGCCTTCAAAATCGCTACTTGTGATTAACAGCAGTTAACAGTCCCCACAGTTATATGCATATTCTACTAAGTAACAAGCTCAATGGTTAGTCCAAGCTTTCTGTCTCTCCGTAATTCCTAGGTGAAAATATTAGGGAAAAGAGCAGGTAAAGGCTATAAAGCTTATTGAACCGGCACCACCCTCCACTAAGAATTTGACTGAACATTTATAGTGACTTCCCCATCAGATCCTCATATTTTATGATCCCGTTAGGGCTCAAAAATCTATGGACCTCAGTCACAGGTGCACTCAGTGACTGATCATCAACAACCCTCTGGGAAAAAAATTATCCAAAGATTTATTATTTAATTAACAAAGAAAATTCTTCTCATCCTACTACTACATAGAAGAGTTTTAATCTCAAAACCATGAAGACCTGTTTATAAACTTTTAAGAAATGGAAATAGTCCCTTGTGTATACCCCATCAAATCCTCCAACAATCTTGTATGTTTAAATGACACAACGTTTTAGTCCTCTAGAAAATACACCTCACACTCCCCATGGTATAATTGTGTCAGTCTTGGTACCTGAGGTGGTATCTGCTCCCACGTATGAGCACAAGGCCCCCTGTGCTTCTGAATGTCCCCTTCTGTTTCCTAAACCACAATTCATCAGAACTGGCCATGACGCTTGTGTCTTCAGTCAAAAGTTGCTGTAATCCTTACCGCTCCCCTACAGCCAAGAAATCTTCACCTTAATGGGATCAGAATGTTCAGAGAAATGCTGAGCATAGTCCACAAACTCTTTGAAGTTTTCCTGCCACATTCCATCATTCTTTGCTCATGTTTACTTTTCTCACTAAATTTTTCACAGGAACACCAGGTGCAGATTGTTTAATTAATATAAAACACTGAGGTGATGTTTTTAGTAGGCACTATCATAAATTTTGATGACAGCCACCTGAAACTGTTTGAATGCCGGAAAGTCAGGGGGTATCATTAATTCTTGAGAGTTTCAATTCCCCACAAACACTTTATGCCACACCCTGAAATTTGACGTTTTGAGTGCTTGCTGGTATTACACTGGGGCAACAGGGACTACTAAAAAAATTAATAGGGGAGCTCTGCTACCTGCACTGTGAAGACCTGCCAACATTGCGCTTTCTGCTATGACAACTGCACTCAAGCTTTATGGCACTGACTCACTTTAGACAGCTGCTAAAATCTCCACAAGATCAGTCAGAGCACAGGAGAACAGTTTGCTCATCAGATGTCTGACAGGCAGAGAACCAGAAGTTTCATCCTGATTGCCATCACGGCAAGGCACCAGCAAGGCACAGCCACCTGAAACTGTTTGAATGCCGGTAAGTCAGGGGGTATCATTAAGAGAGGGCCATCAAGAGAATTGCTGGAAGATGTTGTAATATATTTATTCTCTGGAATTCAATATTCCCTGAGTTCTTGGAGGAATAAGACATTGCAAATGGATGGCTTGTGGGTGGCAAAATCCCAACTCTCTTGATCACAATTAGATTGCCCAGACATGGACAAAGAAGTGATTATAGAGAAGCAAATACCTCCAACTGGAGAGAGCACCAAGTGAACCATTAGTGTCTTAACAGCTGTGGAAGGCCTTAACTGGGCAATCCAGTTCATATTCTCCCAGGTACTCAATACACTCTGCCCTATAGAAATCAGAAATCCAAAACTGTCCCAAATACAGATATTCTTGAAGAGGTGTTCCTGGCCACTTTGAGAGGTAAAAATCCAAGGAGAGGAATATCTGAGAATCTGTCACCCGGAAGACTTCTTTGTGACTGCTGCAAACAAAATGATAGCAAAACAGACCCAGTGAAACTTTCTCTTCTAACCTAGAATAATCAATCTCTCTGTCCATGATACATCTCAGAAAATCCACCTTCTGCCTTCTCCCATCCACTGAAAGAGGTCGGTGCAAAATGACTGCACCCTGTCCTATGTGGCTTTAATCTTCATTAATAATAAAGTCCAACAAGAGTTAAAATTACCTGTAAAAACAACGGTTCCAAAGTGTAGATATAGTACTTGTCCTGGATGATGAAATTAGACTCTCTTTTTCTTTTTTTTCTTTTTAGTTTTTCTTTTTCCTATTCTAGCGTTTCATTGAGGTGCAGCCCAAGAGTGATTATTGTAAGAAGTGGTGATTAACAGTAACCAGGATGACTCTCTGGCCCTCCCTCATCCTCTCTGGCAGCTTGCCATTCTGCTGAGCCCTGGATATGGTCTCTGTTGGTCAACAGAATGGCCGACCCCAGACGGTATTCATTCTATTCAAGAATCCCTGGGAAAAAGTGACCAGCATCGCCCTTCATAAGCTATCAGTACCAGACCCTCCAGTTGGAAATATTATTGGAAAGTGGGACAAAATTACTTGTGAACCATTTAGTACAGGAACTCAGTGAACTCTGTAAGTGAAGTACCCTGAAATCTACTTGCTGTGCCATGGAATGGGGAAATATAAGGAGTAAATAACGGAATTATTTCCCTTTACTTCCTCTCCCACCAATGTGGGGGATAGTTGTCAGTAGGAAAATGGAAAGTTTTTAAAATATGGTATGAATATTTATAGAATGGGAGTGTCCTTTACTGGGATTATTAATGTCAGCAAAAAAATTCAAAACAATGTCTTAAATAATCAAATACAAATTTCAGCACTTTGTCAGTCAACACATCACCAACCACAGTGGCCTTTTTAACTGTTCAGTATTGACATGAAACTTTGTTTGCACTTGTAGTCAGTGAAAAAAATAAGGTGATCTGATGCTCAAGATAAAAGTACCATTTGTTTGTGAATTTTAGCTAAGGTATCCAAAAGAACTTGGCACAGGCAAAACTCAGAGACAAAAAAAGCCTTATTCTCTCAGCCGCTGTGGGAACAAACCAAGTTGCTTGGTTCTTTGCCAATCATCTGTGTGTTTTATATCCCTTATTTGCCCAGGAAAGGCTGGGTGAAAAGTATCTCCTCTCTTCGAGCATTTAATTAATTATCTTTCTAATTATATTGATGCACAGGACAAATTAAGGAACCAACAATTTTACATTTTCAATCTAATTCTGTCCAATAGCCATGATCCTTCAGGTATTCTCTGTGAGTACTTCCATCTCAGAAGAATTGAGTCATGTCAGTCTGAATCACAAATATGATGCACTTTCTTTTAATAAAAAAGGGATAATCACAAAGCATAAGTTGTTTAGTTGTGCAATTTTACTGTTTTCATTCTAAAAGATGTTCTGGTCAAATAGGCAAAAAAAAACATAACAGTTTGCAATGAAGGATCTATGAATTATTTAGAACTCCCTGACAGGCTAATGAATATTATAGTCCCTAACAGTGTGGAATTTCAAACAGACTTTGCTAAACTTGGCCACAGATAATAAAGGGCATTCTTTAGCATCTTTTTGGCTTTGAAGAGTGGCAGCAGGAACAGCATGGTCTGGATTGCTTTAGCAAAGAGCAAATGAGATTTAGAGGACTCAATAAATCACAGCTGTTCCGAAGAAACCTGTTCAAAGTGTGTGTGCCTCTGTTATTCTAGTACATACACAGAAGTTTAGAACGCATTCCACTAAGCAAGTAGCAGGCAATGGTAAATAGTCTCTTTGCTATATTTGGGATTTTATTGACAACTGATGAGGATTTTAAAAAGATGATATTTGACTGCCCCTGTGCTGAAGTGTGCCCCATAATTGTTCTAAATCTTGAATAGCTATAAACAAGATTTATTCCATAACAATACTATTGATGTGGAATTTTACATAGCAACAGACAGAAATATTTAAAGGATAAAATATCTAATACAAATACTGTTCACTTTCTATGTAAACTGTTTAAAATTAAGCTTTGCCTAGCATTTATCTGGCTGTAATGTAACTCTAATTTCATGTTCATATGCAAGCCGTATGGTGTTAGTTGGCATCAGGGAACAGTCTCCTGCCAAAATACTTTATTTAACCTAAGTGTCATTAACTCATTGGCCTCAGACCTACTGCTTACGTGTAACAGTTTGATAGAAAAGGATCAAGAAACTTCAGATGGGATTAAAGCCAAATTAAATTCCAAATTCAAATTAAATCAAAGCAATTCAGATTTTTATTTGGCTCGACCCGATCAGACCTGTAAGGTGCAGCTGGGTGAGGTCACCATTGCTTCAGTTTGTTTTCGATTACACTTAAGGTGAAGTAATACAGAGATACTAGTGAAAGATCGTGGTTTGAAAATCACAACCGGACATCCAGACATTTGGTACTAAAAAGCAAGTGCTGGATTAGCACAAGGGACCAGTGGCAATTAGACAAGGAGCCATTTGCACCTCAAATTTGTGAAATGTGAAATGTCTGAAGAGAATCATTGACACCCAATAGCTGGGTGTAATTCTAGGCTTCTAGAGCATCAGCTACAGTAACGAGGGCAGTCACCCCTTACACCTTTTAAAAGGTGAGTGCCTATAGCCCGCAGTGACTGGTGAAAGCCCTTGTAAAGAATTGGGAGCCATTATTGCAAATATAGCAGCATAGGAGATACTAGTGGAAGAGATGGGAGTCCAGAAGAGAGGTCTTGCACATTCAAGCATTCCAGAAGCCTTGCTGAGTAGAGATAAAACACGTGGGAAGAACGAGCAAAAGAGGCTCATGCCTGGACCCCAATGCCCCAAGGACCTTCTTGTGGTTTAATGACCTCACATATAAGATTAATTGCCAGTGAGCACATCAAGAAATCCTACGCATCAATAATCACGCCTTTATATTCCACATTACCCAATGCTTCCAAGACTCATCTAACATAAATCTGCATCATTCAGCATGCTTATCCAACATTCACACAACACACTACTAACTCACTCTAATAAAACCACTTCCAAAATCATCTACTTATCTCACAGCCTTTCACACCCTGTCAGCTTCTCAACCATGGTAGGTGTATCAAAGCAGCACGGACACGTTCCCTCTGGCAAGAGAAGGCAGCTGGCAAACATCGCCAGCAACAACAGACAGCTGGCAGCCATCACCCCTCCCTTCGCGCAGGCATTCTGAAGGGGAGAGCGTTTGAGGATGACAGTGTTCTCATATCCATGCCTCCTATTCATGTTCCAATTCCACTTTGTTGCACAATCTACAGGATGCAGACAGCTCTTGAACCACTGCAACTGCTACAATCCTTATAACGAAGACACTCTCACAGAGCTGTTTGGTCAGAAATTCCAGGATTTTGATCCAATAAGGATAAGGGATCAGAGTTAAATTTCCAGGTCAGGAATGTGTATGAATTGGAGGGTAATTTTAAGTAGTAGTGTTTCTATATGCCTGCTACATTTGTCCTTCTAAGTGGTAGGGGCCATGGTGTTTTGTAGCACTGTCAAAGAAGCTGAGTTGAGTTCCTACAGTATATATGTTAGACAATGAACAAGGCAATTATAGTGTATTGTTATTGGTTTATTATGGTCATTTGTACTGAGTGTACAATGAAAAACCTGGCTTGTATATCGTTTGTACAGATCATTTCATTACACAGTACATTGAAGTAGTGCAGGGTAAAAACAATAACAGAATACAGAGTGAAGTGTCACAGCTACAGAGGAAGTGCAGTGCAAGTAGACAATAAGATCCAAGGTCATAACAAGGTAGATTGTGAGGTCAAGAATCCAACTCATTGTATAAGGAAACCATTCAATAGTCTTATCACAGTGGGATAGAAACTGTCCTCGAGCCTGGTGGTATGTGCCTTCAGGCTCCTATATCTTCTGCCTGATGGGAGAGAGGAGAAGAGAGAATGTCCTAGATGGGTGGGGTCTTTGATTATGCTGGCTGCTTCACTAAGGCAGACAGACTCCACGGAGGGGAGGCTGGTTTCCATGATGTGCTAGGCTGTGTCCTCAACGCTCTGCAGTTTCTTGCAGTTCCGGGCAGGGCAGTTGGCATACCAAGCCGTGATGCATCCAGGTAGGATGCTTTCTATGGTGCATCGATAAAAGTTGGAGAGTGTCAAAGGGGACATACCAAATTTCTTTCGCCTCCTGAAGAAGTACAGGTAGAGTGCGGGCAATGGAAGGAGTGAAAATTTAGGGCAGTGGATGAAGAACCAATTAACTGGGCTTCTTTACACCAGATGGTGTTGAATTTTTTGGGTGTTGTTGGAGCTACACTCTTTCAGGCAAGTGCAGAGTATTCCATCAAACTCCTGATTTTACCACTTGTAGATGGTGGAAAAGGCTTTGAAGATTCAGGAATGAATCACTTACTATGGAATATCACAAGGTTATGACCTTACAGCCACAATATACATACATTGGAATTATTAAGCCTTGAGATATCAAAGATAGGAATGAAAATTTCACTAGAAAATGAGCCAGGGCAGGGGCAGGGGCAGGGACAGGAAAAGATACAGAGGTGAAACTTAGCCAGTTTGGAAATAGAGCACTATGTTGATAGGGAAACTGTTACAAACAATCTGGCTCAGCTTCAGACAGTATGTTGGAATGGGAATGGGGCCTGGTGAGCTGAAGTTTCAAAGTCAGTGGATTTAGTTTTCCGCACTTATGGTCGTAGGAAATTACTGCTCAACCGATTTTGAATGTCACAGAATCAGTGACAAATCTGAGGCAGTGCAGTGGTCCAGAGAGGTGCTTGAGATTAGTGTTGAATGTAGACTTGGTTGTGTCTTTGAATGAAGACACCAAGAGTGTGTGGCAAATGTAAAATAGAAGGAAGGACAGAATAGATTCATGGAAATCTCCAGCGCCCCAAAGCTGAGGATAGGATGAGAAACTATTGCAGGGAATTCTTGCGTTTTGGTTCAAAAATAATGGAACCAAGTAAGAGCTGTATATTCCAGCTAGTCAGTGGAGGGACAGTGTTGGAGACAAGCAGAGGGGCTGACTGTGTCCAAGGAAGAAGATAGGCCAAGAAGAATGCAGAGGGAGAGTTTACCACAGTCAGGATCACAAAGAATCTGTGCAACTTTAAACAGAAGCTGAGAGAAAGTTGGATACAGATTTGAGAGGCAATGACCTATTCAAAGAACTTGGACAGGATAGGGATATTAGAACACAGAACATAGAACACTACAGCACAGTACAGGCCCTTCGGCCCACGATGTTGTGCCGTCATTTTATCCTGCTCCATTATCTATCTAACCCTTCCCTCCCATTTCTCTGTCATTCATGTGTCTATCTAAGAGTCTCTTAAATGTACCCAATGTATCTGCCCCCACAACATCTGCTAGCAGTGCATTCCACGCACAGATCG
>JARFYF010000094.1:29942415-29957823 GCA_030265395.1 Rhina ancylostomus | reverse complement strand
TTGACTGGATCAGATTCACCGGCAGGGAGACAGTCCCTTCGCACCCCCCCCCCCACAAATCTGTGCCGACCCCAACCACCCATGTACCCCCCCAACACAATCGTCGGGACGTGAGAGGGAACTGGATCACCAGCGAGAACCCACGGGGTCTCAGGGGGAGCGTGCAGACTCCACACACACACAGAAACACACACACAGACAGACACACAGAAACATACACACAGACACTCACACAGACACACACAGACACACACACAGAAACACACACACAGACAGACACACACAGACACTCACACAGACACACACAGACACACACACAGAAACACACACACAGACACACACACAGAAACACACAAACACACACACAGACACACAAAGAAATACACAGACCCACACACAGAAACACACACACACACAGACACACACACACACAGACACACACACACACAGACACAGACACACACACAATCCAGATTGGAAAAAGCATTACCGTGATACATACTCAGAGCCAAACAGCCAAAGATCCTTGTCCAGAATCTCACTCATCTCATCTCAGTGACGACAGCCTTGGACACCACCAGCCTGCGCGTCCACACACTGCCCATAGGCCCTGGTAGGATACAGTTTCTCTGAAGACTGTGGGAGTTGGCTCTTTCCCAACAGACATGGCCCAACTTACCAAGTGGCCAGCCATGCTATAATGGGGCACTACTGGCACCCACTGGGGGAGCAGCTCAGTGCTGGAGAAGGGACTCTGGAAGGTGCTTGAAAGGCCTGCAGCAAGTTCTGAAGCGACTTATGTCACCTGAAGTGTCCCTGGAAATAACCCCCCCCCCCCACAAAATAGCAGCACACTGCACTCCCAGTGCACCACCCATTCCACAAAGGACACAGGCTGCAGCTTTCTGCTCTAGTTTGTTGGGAAGGGCAGAAATGGGTGTCCCAGTAGTATCACTGGCCTTGCACCTGCTGCAGGAGAATGCCATGGATACCCAGAGCTAAATGAACAATTGAGCAGCTGGTGTGATTTCACCCAGAAGGATCTCTAACTAAAGCTACTGAGGTAAAGCCCAAACTGGACTCCACTTTCCAAAATACAGGCACCGTGCAAATCCAATTTCCAGGCTCAGGTCTTCCAACACCAAAGATCAATCATGGCCAGTTAACTATTCCTTGCATGGTCTGATGGGTTGATCTATGAGAGGGCATTAAAATGTACTAAGGTATTTGATAGGAAATGTACAGATGAAATAAAATGGGGAATGTTGGAAATAACCACGTCAGGCAACATTCAGCATTTAGGGAAAAGTCATTGCCACGGAACATAACCGTTTTTCCCTTCAGACACTGCCTGACCTGCTGTGTTTTTCCCCCATTTATTTCAGATCCCCAGTATCTGCAGGATTTTATCTTCTGTAGATGTAGTGATTCTTCCACTAGTTGGGGAACCAAAAGCAGGGAATGAAAGGTGATCACTGGCAAATTCTGTAAGGAACTCTGAACGCAGAGCTGACCAGACCTAGGAGAATATGAGCAGGAGTAGGCCACTAGCCCCTCAAGCCTGCCCTGCCATTCGATATGATCTACCCCAAGCCTCATCTTTTCTGGTGTGTCAGATCCCCACAACTCCCAATTCCCTGACCTTTCAATAACCTATCTACCTCCTCATTAACCTTGTCCCATGATCCAACCTCTGGGTCAAGAATTCCAGAGATTCACCAGCCTCTGCAGCTCAGTGTTAAATCACTGACCCCTAACGGTGTAACTATGTCTCCTTGTCTGAGACTCTCCCGCCACTGGAAACATCTTGTCAGCTACCTTGTTTACTGTCCTGGGACTAAAGGGAAACTAGATAAATGAGAGGCAGAAAGTAATTGGATCGGTCAGGATGGGTCATCCATTTGCAGCTCCCCCTTGGTTTTGCCGATTCCTTTGCCTTTCTCACCCCTTGCCCCAACTATCAGACATTACTTCCCATGCTGGCTGAACACCTTTAAATCTCTTTCTAGCCTGCTCTGCCTCAAGTTCCTTATCATCAACATCCCAGAAATTCTCTGCACCTTAAGCTACAGTGTCCAAACTCTGACCCTGTGATTTACGAGTAACTGTGCTGCCACCACTAACCAAGAAACCTTGTGATTCCACACAGCTCACGTTCTGCGAGGCAAGGGTGTCACCCGGCAGGAGTATGAAGAAGCTGTGGCTTTACTGAGGGATCTACAGTTGAAATACATGGAGATGCGTAGGCAACTGGCAGCCAATGTCAACAGGCTGTGCGAAGAGTTCGGGAGCAAGATACCAGACCCAGAGGGTTCAGCAGATCAGGACACACCGAGTACCAGCCAGCCATAGGGGTTGCCAGCTCTGGTAGGATGGGTTCCTGAGGGGCTGCATTCATGATTCCCAATAAGGCCCCTCCCAGACCCCCTGCTGCCAAATGAGCCTTTCCCACAGCATCTATTGTTTTTATAGTCCCTGAGTGAGTGAGGACAAACACATCTTTTAAACTCCCATTACTTGAGTTGCTTCCAGCAATGTCTGGGAAAGTAATTTCATTCTCCCTGGCAGTACCATGACATCGAGAGTACAAGCAACCTAACTACCGGTGTAAAGAAAATAAATTGAAAGAAAATTTGATGATGAACATTAACTTTGCTTCAATTTTCTAGCTTCCTTCTTCACAGTTCTGCCTCGTTTCAGGGCAGGGGAGCTGGCAGCTTGCAATGAGTGAGCCAAGTTGGGGAATGGTTTCAGGGAGTCACTGTGCAGCAGTGGAACAGGACTGGGTATGAACACTGACAGAGCTGACTCTCAGCACTTCATGGGCAGGTCTCAGTAATTCCCAAGCTAGTTAGTCAGTCAGTCAGGATCTTGGTTTATTGAGAGATTGGATCAGCATGATACATGAACTAGCTGCAACTCAGAGGCAGTACAGAATTGGGGACAGGATAAGCCATCACAGCCTCACTCTTTATACTGCTGAACTCCAGTAACAAAATTCCCAACCTATTTCTGATGCCTTCAGCATCCCTCAGTTTCACTGCTGGTGGCCGTGCCTCCAGCTGCTCTGCATTTCTCAAGCACTTGTCACATCTCAAGATTTAATAAAAAACCGTCCAAGACTTTTAAAGTGCAGTTAGTTTATGTAGGCAAGGCAACAGTCCTTCACAGCAGATTATTAAAGGTTAAATTAATCTGTATTAGGGGTCAAAAGGAATCCTAGATAGGAACTCCCTGATCAATTGAACACAGAACTCACTAGAGAGGTTTAATATCTCATTCAGAAGACAGCATTCTTTCAGCCTGGATCACGTGCAAGTCTCTGGAGTCTGAGACAAACCATGAACTTCTGACTGGGGAAGAAAGTGCTGCTCACTGACACCCTTCCGAACACAGCCCATTTCACCATCTTCAAAGAGGAGCCCCTACCAGTGCAAACTTTGGTCTAGATTTTCCCATTCATGTGATTCAAACAGTGGTGATAAAACTCTGATGTTAAAGACATAATTATTGTGACCCAATTCACTGCGTCCAGGTCAGGAACACTTGAGTCAGGCTGCTGGCCTGGCGTTGTGTTTCAAGCACTCCACTCTGGCCAGCCGTCTCATTATTGTGCACTAAACCATCAACTTAATAACTTTATGCACTGGGAATAAGTTCAGTTACAGTAGAGCCACCACGACCTGCACTCTAATTATTTGCTAAGGACACATTCTTTGCCCATCTGGTTATGATTGCAGTGCCGTCTGACCGATGCAACAGTTAACCTCCATTGGCCTTTACATCAACCTCTAAACTACATACAGGGTGGGAAGTGAAGAACAACAGAGGCAGACACCAGGAAAAGTCAACCAGAAAGTCCAGAATAAGTCTCTCTTTATATACAATCCCTTGAACCAACTCTTTTTTGGCACTAAGTCTCAGCGCAAAATTCCATTCTGTGCAAATGTCAGTTTTGTGACCAAAGTTCTGCTTTCCTGAAAATTCTTCCACAGGCTCTCTTGCTTAATTTTTTTTTACATAAATCTTTGGCAAATATTTTTCCTTTAAAGAATTTCAATGGGGTTGGAGGAATCCAAGTGCTTTACTGGGTTTAGTATAAAGTGAACTAATAAAATATTCTCTGGTTTCATTAGTCCCATACTGCTTTCATACAGAAAAGTCTTAATATCTTCCACAATGTTAGATAAAAATATTAGCCCTTGTCTGCAATTTCCAATCCAATGTAGAAGCCAATACAGGAAACAAGTAGCTCAAATTGACAGAATTTAAATTATGAACCTAAAATTACTGTAAATACCAGGCATAAACAAGACTTGTATGCAAGAGGCAGATAAATCCATGAATAGGGATAGAAAGCAGTAGTTTTTGCACTGTAAGTTCCATGAAATCTCACTGAATTAATGTACCAATACTTGCTCCCACCCACCTACTGCTGATCAACAGGGTGCCAAGCCTCCCCATCAGTATACCGCTCACGTACACAGTACAGTGGGGGGAAGCAGGAGCAGTCTGAAGATCTGAGCTCCTCTTGTGTATCAGGTTCCTGAGGCACTCAGCTCAGTGCTTCATTTTGTTCTAGGATCAGAGACTGACAGAACCTGTTCTGTCCGTCTCACACACCAGGACAGCCAATGTTCAGTGTTGGTGCTCCAGAGTGGAAGGCTGCCTAATTACTAGTGGTGCCAAAACTGATTAAGAAAAGCCAACATTGCATGGGCCAGCAGAAAGATGGAACATCTGACCCAACGCAGAGCAGCGGACACTGCAATTCTGTGCTCACTGCTCCAAGATCCTCGTCCAAGATCCTCCCTGACACACGGCTTCAGGACTGGGACTGGAGGGAAAGGCCGTTGTTCCACTTTCCAAGGCCATCTGGTTATTTTACAAGTGGCGCTCTTGAACTGGCGAAGATGGAGAGAGCAAGGAGTCTGTTAGGGTGCATCAGGCATGAGCTGGGATCAAGAACTGGCAATAAGTACGATGGTACAGTAGTGCAGCTGGTAGAGCTGCTGCCTCACAACACCAGAGACTTGGGTTCTATCCCAACCTCTGGAGCTGTCTGTGTGGAGTTTGCACATTCCCCCTCTGGGTTTCCCCAAGTGCTCTGGCTTCCTCCCACATCCCACAGACGGTTGGTAGGTTAATTGGCCACTGTAAATTGCCCCTAGTGTGGATGGTACAATCTGGAGGGAGTTGATGGGAATGTGGGGAGAATAAAAAGGAATTAGTGTAAATGCATGGTCGATGGTCAGCATGGACTTGCTGGGCCGAAGGGCCTATTTCTGTGCTGTAAATATGAGTAAAATTGAGTTGTCCAAATCCAGAGATTATATCGTTGGTGCCCCACAGTTTTATACACACTGCACTGCTATATCCACAGGATTAAACAAGGTGGCACATTTAAAGAATAGTTCAGAATAGGGTACCCTGCTGAACTAACATCTGATAACTATATAAAGATTTCTCAGCTGAAAAAGTATTAGACAGCATAGAAGAGGGGAACCGTACCAAGCCAGACCTGGCCAGGAGGTCCAGAGGAACGTGTGGCAAGTAAATAATTTTAAACAACTTTAAAAATAATTGTGGTTATAAATCTTCAGTGGATTGCAAAGGACAGAGATGCTAAGGTGGACACATTTCTCTCCTGCCATTTATTGCACCTTGTGGGCTTTCACCCTTTGTATGCTGTAGTTTCAGAGCAGGGCAGGCAAAGTAGCCAGAGATGTTCTAAATCCTTAAAGAAAACTGTATTTTTTGGTGGGAATAGTGCGGTGCACTGTTGTCAGTTTACATAAACATCAGCACTCCTCACCCCCACAGGACAGCTCCAATACCACATGGAGCACCACCAACATTTGGGGGTCTCTGGAACTCAGGAACTGATTGAGATCTTTCGTCCTCTCAAAACAGGAATGCAGGAGGTGACCCTTACCCACACTGCTGCCCATTAACCAAACCCCTCACATCAACAGCAAAGGGCTCACTTGTGAGGCCTCACCAGTAACGGGATGGGGCAGGATTGATAGGCCAGCTGGTCTTTTCCTGCCATCAGCTGGAAGGTTGCAGGCCCGAGAGAAGTACACTATATTTAAAAAGTGAAATTGTTCCCCATATATAAAAAAAAGTACAGGCTGTGGATTGGTACAAGACCTGTGAAGTGCCAATGCCCCAGTGCTCAAACTACTTGTCCTGGTCGGCATGTGTTAGCTCAGCAACCATGACCCATTGAGCGACTGAATTGTCCTGGGGCGAAGGCAGGGGTGGGGGCCGGGGAAAGAGTGGGGGTGAAGTGCCTGGTGCAGGAGAGGTTTACAGAGTGCAAGAGGAGCATTGGGGGAACTAAGGACTGGAATATGGTGAATGCAAAAGGAATGTTGGGGGCTGGGGGGTTGGAGAGGAGAATGGCAGGTGATTCAAGGACAAGTGATGAATGGGAGGCAAGGAAAGGGGAGAAAGGAGACTGGACAAGGTCAACAGTGTCTGAGCCAACCCATGCTTTTGCATGAGTGTGAGTGTATATGTGCTGAATAACACCTGTGTCTGTGTGTGTGTGTGTGTGTGTGTGTGTGTGTATGGTTATGTCCATACTGGTAGCTGATGCATTATGGCCATTCCACATTTGAAGAATTTGTTCCCACCTTTTTTAGCTGTGCCTGACATCTGTACATTTTACCCTCTCATTGAACTAGGATTTCCCTCTGGTTCATTAGTTAAAGGTTACAGTTTGTGGTGAAATATAATTTTGCTTCTGATGTCTCAGCAAGTTTGGTAGATGGTTTGTTCTGAACTGTTAGATTTGTTCTGAAACTTCCCATTTTAGCATAAAGATGTCACAACACCAATGAAGCATTTTGCTTCAACGGGGATTTTGCAGCGGTTGCTTCTGCCAATAATCTTGGGAACTGATGAGCACGGATGAGGTCAGAAAACTGAACTATGGGCCAGTTTTGAACTTGCCTTAATTATGAGCCCATTGTGAGAACTTGGCAGGCCAGGTCCTCATCAATGAGGTCAACCACCGTACAGGAACTTCTATGAGTATATCTTATGTTGGGGCAGAACAAACATTGCACATGAGAAGGCTGAGTTGTCACATCTGTCATATTCATATTCATTGTGATTTAGAAGGTGACAGTTTGGCCCATTTGAGACCATGCTAGCTCTCAGAGCAATCTGTTCAATCCCATTCCCCACCATGTTTTTTCCTGACTTTGTTTCTCCCTACTTCATTTCCCTGTAACCCATTGTCACCCATACCAGTGTATTCCACCCTGATTTTCTCCATGGTATGGAGTTTCCTTTTCCCTGATTTGTACATTGGTAGATCTGTGGTGTTTATTCATAGTAATGTTTGAACAGACCAACATTTAAACAAAATTGGAAAGAAAAATTATATTTTGACAAAATCATATGGGGATGAGGAAGAAAACAATGTTATTAGAAACTCAAAATAACTTTTTTTATAGCTGTAGAAATTGCACATGTTCTGAGGGATTTGCAGCCCCCACACATGATTTTGTATTTTAGGATCATAGGAGTTTAGCAGTATTTTTAAAAAAAAATTCTACTGCATTTCATTCAAAATGCCTTACCATTTTTTTCATTTATTAAGGGAAACTGAAAAGCTTGCCACTGCAATATTATCTCGTTTATGTACTTCTGCTTCTTCCTGTAGAATTCTATTCCTTGGCGATGGTAAAACTGCCAGAATTCTTGATGTTCACTCAAAAAAGCATGGTCTTTTTAAAAGTCAAAAAACTTGTGTCTCAGTAAATTGATGCCCAGGTGAAGGAATTAATGTTTGATGGCAGTCCTACTGTTTTAAGTACTTATATGAGTAGACATTTTGTTTTATGCAGTACATTCTGTTTTATGAATACTGCAGTTAATGCTGTTACTTCACTCAGGTGGTTTGCATGCGTGTGTTATGTGATTTTAATAGACCTGCAAGAGAAAGTCCTTTGCAAGCATTTCAATCGCAATGAATTATGGAAAATTTTTCAAGTGAAACAGGTGGAATCAAAAGCAATTGACCTGTCCTTGGATGGAGTATATTGAATTTAAAATAAATTGTGACATTAGTGTGATCAGTATGTTTAATCTGCACCTGTAGACTTTCCAAACTAGAAATATGCTCCAGTCAAGGACCAATACAACACAAACATTTAAACACTCCAGATGTGATTGAGATCCTTTCACCTAAATGAATCTCACTACTAACAATTTCATTTATACCTTGCGTTAATGATTTTTATTAGAAAGGAAGTGTCCATTTTCACTTTTTTCAATGAATTTGAAATTTTGACTTGTTTTTGACTGGTTGTTTTAATCTTTTAGTGTATGGTAGTGAATCTCCTTTGATATTGCTCAAGGTGATTGACAGAAATTTGTTTTATAATGTGGGCCTGCTAAAAGTTGTAAATTTCTTCCTCAGTCAATAGAAATGTGAATTTATGCTTTTTATTTTAAGAACATAATCAAAAAATGGTATGGGTCATGATTTATTTTGATTCTCCTTGTCATTGAGCATGCTGATATTCCAAATGGCAAATTCTTGTGAAGGAGTGGAAGTTGCCTATGCCTGAATATTTTTAACATGAGTTGGTTGTTGCACCCCAGCTACCACGTAGGCATGACTGGGCTTTGGATTGACTTTGGTCCAGTTGCAAGAGGTCCAGGATAACTGGAGACCAGATTCTGCTACATGGACATTAGCACACGCAGATATGTAGGCACACGTATGAATGTTCACAGGCACTCCTCCACTTCTGCCTCCCTGCCTCTCCCCCCACCACCCCAATCACCTAATATCTTGAATGACTTGTTTCACTTCTATATTTTTTCTTTAACAGGCATCACAATAAGATCCGCAGCATTGAGGCAAATCATTTGAAGCTTTATGAGTCCCTAGAAACATTGGATCTAACTTACAATGAAATAACTGAAATCCAAAATAATTGCTTTCCACAGCAACTCAAAATTAAAGACCTGTGAGTATTGTACTCTATGTTTAAAATATTTAACAAGATCAAGGACTGGAGAGCAGTTTCTCTTTCCTCTATATTAAGAAAAAAAAATCAGTTGTGTAGTTTAATTCCTTACAGTTTTCTGTCTTACTGTCACCTTGCTCCATTACATGAAATTCCTGTGTCCTACCTACTTTTGAAAGTGGATTGGCTGTCTATTCTGCTGCAGTTAAAAGCACAAGTTTGGGTTGGTTTGAAGTTCATTTTTTGTTTTATGGCACTGTAGAGCATTATGGCACAGAAGGAGTATCATACCTATGGATGGGTTAAGAAAAAGCTGATTGGACTATTTCCATGTTTTGGCTGTTGGCCTGTAGCTTTGTAGCCATAGGTGCTTTGATGCTCATCCAGGTACCTTTTAAGTGTGGTGAGCGATGTAATAATTGGATAATCTGTTTGGTTAATACTAAAATAGAAATGTTAGGAGGGTACTGGAGATAATTCCCCCACACTTAGAAAAAGTGCCATGTGAGCTTTTGCTTCCATTCAAGAAGACATTCAGGCTGCTCTTCAATATCTCATCTGTAATGTGATGTTCCCTACAGTACAGTACTGGGTGTTACACTGGATTGGCGTTCCAGGCTTCTGTAGTTGACACTGGAGTAGGCCTTGAACCTGCAGTCTAAAATTCATTAGTTTTTAATGTGTGTTAGACTGACTGGAAGGATAACTATCTGAAGCGGTGGAAGAAACAGGGCTCTTTGAATAGAGGACAGCATTTTCAACTTTTTCCATGTGGTAAAGAGTTAGCAAGTTGATGATGCATCCTCCTCTCTTGTACATTTGTGTGGCTTGTTAAATATAAGCCAAAAAACCAATTATCCAAAGATAATATTGGTAATCTAAGATTGAAATTCATTTCACAAAAACATAGTTCACTAGATCATTGTTTTTGAAGAAAACAATTGTAATGTCTTATTTTGCTCATAGATTTTTTGATTCTATTTGGATTTTTTCAGAATAAAATGGTATTAAAGATGTGACTAAAATACATGTTCTGTACTGTGACCTATATCTCTATAATGTTTCTATTGCTGGTGGGTCTGCTAATAACACCTACTGTAACCTATCAATCTATATTCTTGTAGATATCTGGGTAATAACCGAATAAGTATTGTGGAACCTGGCACATTTGATAATTTGTCAAGCACCTTACAAGTTCTTAGGCTAAGCAAAAATCGAATTTCACATCTGCCTGTCAAGGTCTTCAAATTGCCACATTTGGTGCAACTGTGAGTAGAAATGGAGAACCTTTTTATCAGTCAATTTTACTAGGATTGTTGTATTTTTTGCACAGTAAACAGTTTTTTTTTTCCGGTGTATTGAATGTCAAGTATTCAATATAGTGCTTACATACTGTGGCCCTGAATTTGTGGCTAGCAGCAAAGCAATGAAGCATTGATCTAGTGAATCTCGGTTAGAAACCTCCCTTTTCCAAAGCCTACAGCTCTTCAAGGGAATTCTTGTTGTACAGCTCGTAAAATTCAACTGAATCACTGACAGCAACCAGAATTTCTGGGTTTAAAATATCCTACTGTTTGTTCATTTGTGCTGTGTAGCAAAGTCATTCCAGTTGGATCAAATCTACTCATGCAATATATTTAGTGTTGCTTATAAACTGAATTGTTTTATCATGTCTATTTACTTAATTTGATCCTTGAAGCAGAATAAATTGAATCAAAGTTATATTTTATTAAATCCCAATTTGACATGATTTTTTTTTACCTGATGTAAAAAACATAGAAACTGAAATCTACTCTTCCTTTTTGATCAACAGTTTTGGTGGTTTCTGAATTTCTTCTTTCAAAACATGGATTATTTAATTTGTTGAATTAGAGTGGGAGATAATGCCCATCCTTCTAAAAATAAAGTTAACTAAGTACATAAATTGAAAGTCACATATTTGGACGGTTTTTACAAAAAAACATGTATTGATTTACTAGAAACTCTCAAATACATTCTTTATTGGGAAGTTCTGCTTGACTACATTATCATTCACAATCTTCACACTTCCCTTTTGTATGTTTTGGTGTTACTTATCTCTTTGTATATAATAGTTTAGACCCAATTAATTTCACAAGGCAAGGTCAGATTACTCAAGTATGTGGCTAATCTAATAGTAGCTGAGAATTTTATTTAAGTAATTTATTTTCCCAAGAAAAGATAATCAAATAGAGCAATTCATTGACTAAGTTTTCATTCCCCATTCTGAATGCAGAATCAGATTTATTATCACTGACATATGTCATGAAACTGTTGTTTTGTGGCAGCAGTACAGTGCAAGACATGAAGACGTAAAAAGGAGGGGAAGAAGCTGTTCCTGAAATGTTGAGTGTGGGTCTTCAGGCAAATAATATAGCTGTGTTTTCTAAATTGTTATAGCTGTGTTGTCTTGCTATCATTGTTGAGAATACAAATGGGATTACCGATGTGGAATATGAATTTTGACTTCTGTGGTAATTTTTTTTTTCAGGTTTTGCTCATTGATTTGTAAAGCTAAACAATTTTAGGTTATGCTTGTTAAAGTTTTGACCTATTTCTGCTGGAATTAATACACTCGCTTAAGTAAAGATCACAGTATGACTTGGCAAGACTGCTTTCCCATGGAATTTGTAGTGATCAGATGAAAATTGGAACTGAAGGTGGCCTTTTTGGAGCCTTGCGCAAATTAACACATTCTGTTGAAGATTCTCACGGAATCAAAGCATGCTAGTGTGTCATATCATAAAAACATAATTGTGTCACATCTTGTTGGTCAGTTTACTTGTAGTTTGAGTCTTCCATTCTGGGATCAAATTTCGAGAGTTATTAATGAGTATTTTGATAAACGGCATAGATGAAGGACAAAGAATATTTGTTTTTTTAAGTCTGTGCAGTCTTGATAATTGAACTCTGAGAAGACAGTGAAAAAGATAATGCCTCCTTTGAAAATTGATCAGTTACTTTGGGAGCTGCCAGTCTCCTTGAAGAAGGGCAGCAGCAAGTGGAAGCAGGTTGACACTGTATTTTTGTGTATTGTGTTCTAGTGAACTGAACCGGAACAGAATACGTCTCATCGATGGGCTAACATTTCATGGACTAGACAACTTGGAAGTTCTTAAGCTGCAGCGGAATAACATCAGCAAGCTTATGGATGGAGCCTTTTGGGGTCTTGCCAGGATGCAAGTTCTGTAAGTCACTTTTAAGGAATGATGTCACATTTGATGAGACTGGATCTCACAGACTGCAACAGTTTAAGAAGGCAGCTCACCACCACTGCCACCTCAAGGATAATTAGGGATGGGCAATAAATATCAGCCATGTCAGCCATACCCTGTTTCCAAAAATAAGTAAAAACTGTGAGGCCATTTTGGAATACAGTTATATTGTATGATTTTACACTATCATCTCTCCATTTGCCCTTTTTCCCTTCCCTCCTGTGCACTTGCATATGAATAAATGCATATTGATAAAAGTTATCAAAGCTTGGTGTTCAATCTGAGATGTAGATATGTGGTTCTGAAGAATAGATGAATTTTCACATCCTGTCCTTGATTTTCTGTCAGAATAAATCTGATACTTTAAATGCCTCAAGTTTAGTTTACCTTAGGATCAAATGCTTCAATGTTGTGATGGGATGAAAAGCCACAGCTCATTTGACACTTCTCCAGATTGATGCAGGGCAGAATGGGAGCTATTTGAATATTGTAACTGTAGTCTAGTAGAGTAGATGGGCAGTGTGTTTCTTGATCACATCCTTAGTGTTGCTACTTCTAATTTTTGAAATATGCACTGTATTCAGTTTTATAGTCACCTTTCTTAAGTGATGAGTCTTCAAAACAAACAGTAACAGATTCTTTATTTTTGAAAAGGTGGCATTTGCTGCCATAATGGTAGAAGATAATGTAACAAATCTTCAATCATTTCTAGGCATTTAGATAACAATATCTTGAATGAAGTGACAAGTGGCTGGCTTTATGGACTGTCCTCCCTGCAGCAGCTTTTCTTGAGCTATAACAGCATCTCTCGAATAAACCCTGATGCCTGGGGATTCTGCCAGAAGCTAGTAGAACTGTAAGTAGCATGAGGTATCTGATTTTAACTTCTGCCTGTGTTGTATAGGCTTTAAATATTGATCCACATTCCAAATTTTAATTGAATTCCTCTACTTAAAAAGTATTTTGAAGTTACTAATACTTGTAATCATCACTTTGCCCTCAGTATTTCATGCTTACCCAAACTGGGACAAATATTACACAGAATGGAATAATTGGAATTACATAATTAACATAGTTTTGATTATAGGACAGTTACTCCAGTTATATTGCACAAAGCTGGTTGCTATAAAGGAAATTCTGTTTTACAGTGATAGTGAATACATTATAATTGCAGCTAGATTGGTGTCTGTTAGTCAATCAGCTGTACTTGAGGTTATCTTTTAGATGAACTGTTTAAAATTCCCACTAACTGCAGTATAGCTACAGATGTGGTTAATTATTTCCAAAGGTAAATTTTTGAATATCAGATTGAAAATCTCATAAGGTTGGAGACTCGTTGCAGGAATATTAACAACAACCTCTGCTTTTTGATCATTTGTGTTGTCATTGTGAAGAGGTTGTATTTACTATTAGAAATGACTCAGGTTTTTAAAAAATGTATTCAAAACCTAAAATACCCATTTCAGCACTTTGAACAGGTTGATGTGAATTGGTATCTAATTGTTACATGTGAGATTGTGGATAAATTAGGGCAATGCATTGCTTTTCTGAATAAATTCTTGTGATTTGAGTTCTCTCCTTGCTCTTGATTTGAAATGAATACAGAATTGGGATATAGAGAGTAATATGGAGCCTTCACACTTGACTGTAGAATCCAGTACATGTTTGCTCTACTTCCTTCATAATAGCTATCTATTTACTTTTACTAGGTTGCATGGAGCATGAGGTGTGATGAAAGTAGATTTCAGTGTTTTCTTTTTATCCTGACTGCTTTAGTTGCTAGTTCATTATAGCTGTGACACTTTAAACCCTATTGCTATTCTGCTGGTTTAAGAAGTAAATAGCTGAGTTATAGAGGGTGCAGCACTGAGAATATCCAAGGTCTGTTTTTCTTTGATCTCAGTAAGGCTGGGTGATGGTAAGAATGCTGAACTACGTTCAGCTTCCGTGATTTAAGGAGTTCCTGTAAACGGACACTGCGGTGTCCTCAACTGGGAATGTTTAAATGAAAACTGGATTAGGGTCAGTGACTTTTCTCCCTATTTTCTAAATCTCTGTTTTCTACTTTCTCAGGAATCTTTCACACAACAACCTGATGAGATTGGATGAGGGAAGCCTAGTGGGGCTGAGTGGACTGCATTTCCTCCGTTTAAGCCATAACTCAATAAATCATATTGCAGATGGAGCTTTTAAAGGATTAAGAAGTCTACAAGTATTGTAAGTACTAAAATCAGTTGTACAGTGAGACAAAAACAAGATTGATTTCCATGTGGATAATCTAGGGTAAGGTCTGCAGCATATTTTGACAACTATTATATGTACTAGTGCTGTGCTTTGGAGTTCAGTATACACTTAAGTAAAGGAATTGGCTCTTGGTCAGTGAGACACTGCCCACAGTCATTGCTGAAATGTGTCAATACTGCATACTTACCTTATCTGTGTCTGGATACAGTAATCTACCAGCTGAAACCATCCTGGAGCTGAGCACTGGGGCCCTGAGCTGTGCCAGGACCTTAACGCAGCAGAATGGGGCTGCGTGAATGTGCCAGAGCAGAGTTAGTGCAATAAACATTTCCAGAAAGTAAATGGCAAAGCTACAGTGGCATGCAAAAGTTTGGGCACTCCTGGTCAAAATTTCTGTTCCTGTGAATAGCTAAGCAAGTAAAAGATGACCTGATTTCCAAAAGGCATAAAGTTAAAGATGACACACTTCTTTAATATTTTAAGCAAGATTATTTTTTTTATTTCCATCTTTTACAGTTTCAAAGTAACATAGGAAAAGGGCCCGAAGCAAACGTTTGGGCACCATGCATGGTCAATACTTAGTAACATCCCCTTTGGCAGGTATCACAGCTTGTAAATGCTTTCTGCAGCCAGCTAAGAGTCTTTCAATTCTTGGGGGATTTTAACCCATTCTTCCTTACAAAAGGCTTCTAGAGATTCTTCGGCTGTCTTGCATTCACTGCTCTTTTGAGGTCTATCCACAGATTTTCAATGATGTTTGGGTCAGGGGACTAAGGGCCATGGCAGAACCTTCAGTTGTGCCTCTTAAGGTAGTCCATTTGGATTCTGAGGTGTGTTTGGGATGGTTATCCTGTTGTAGAAGCCATCCTCTTTTTTTTCATCATCAGCTTTTTTTTTACAGATGATGTGATGTTTGCTTCCAGAATTTGCTGATATTT
>JARFYF010000094.1:29896410-29908643 GCA_030265395.1 Rhina ancylostomus | reverse complement strand
GCACATCAAAACAAAATGCCACAGTGGATGCACTATCATGTCTGCCTAACATGGTTCAGGGTATTTTTCAATTGCTTGTTGCTGATGGGAATTTTTTTCAGATCTGATTAGTTAAGACATACAGCAAATCAATCTACCCTTGGAAAAAGATGATCTTTCATAATTGTATAAATTTCTATCAGGTCCTCAGCCTCCAACACTCCAGAGAAAACAATCCAAGTTTGTCCAACCTCTCCTTATAGTTAATACTCTCTAACCCAGGCAACATCCTGGTGAACCTCTTCCGGACCCTTTCCAGAGCCTCCACGTCCTCCCTGTAATGCGGCAACCAGAACTGGGTATAATACTCAAAATGTGGCTTAAGCAAGTTATATATAGTTGCAACATGACTTCCCGAATGTAATAGTCAACACCCCGACTGATGAAGCATGCTGTACATCTTCTTTTCCAGTCTATCTACTTGTGCTGACATTTTCAGGGAGCTATGGACTTGAACTCCAAGATCCCTCTGTACATCAATGCTCCTAAGGATCCTGCCATTTCCTGTACACTTTCTATTTGCATTTGACTTCCAAAAGTGCAACACCTTACACGTGTCTGGATTAATCGCCATCTGCCATTTCTCATACCTTCAATTAATATATATCCTGCTGTATCCTTTGACCACCTTCTTCACTATCCACAATGCCACAAATTTAATCTGTAAACTTACTACTCAGCCCATCTACGCTTTTATCCAAATTATTTAAATATAAAATCACAAACAACAGAAGTCCTAGCACTGATCCCTGTAGAACACCACTGGTCACAGATCTCCACTCAGAGAAATACCCCATGTACAACTACCCTGTCTTCCATGGCCAAGCCAATTTTGAATCCAATTTATGAAGTCACCGTGGATCCCATGCATCTTTTGGATCAGCCTACCATGAGAGACCTTGTCAAGTACCTTACTAAAGTTCATCTAGACAACATCCACTGCCCTACCCTCATCAATCATTTCCATTGACTTCTCAAAAAGCTCAATAAAGCTCGTAAGGCTTGACCTGCCCTGCACAAAGCCATGCTGACTATCCCTAATAAGCCCATGCTTTTCCAAATGCGAGTAAATCCTATTCCTAAGAATACTCTCCAATAGCTTCCCTACCACTGTTTTACAACTTGTAGGATTACTGCCTTTCTTCAACAAAGGAACAATTGGCTACAGTCCGGTGCTCTGGTACCTGCCCCATGGTTAGAGAGGAAACAAAGATCTCTGTCAAGGCCTTAGCAATCTTCTCTTTTGCTTTTCTCAATAACCTGGGATATATCCCATCAGGCCCTGGAGACTTGTCTACCTTAATGCTCTCGGAGAGCCAACACCTCCTCCTTCTTGATATAAACATGCCCTAGAATATTAGTGTATGTCACACTGATCTCGCTATGTTCCATATCCTTCTCCTTGGTGAATACCAATGAAAAGTACTATTTTAGTACCTCGCCCACATCCTCTGGGTCCAGGCATAAATTCCGTCCTTTGTCCTGGAGTGGTCCTACCCTCTCCCTAGTTACCCACTTGTTTTGAATATATGTATAAAATGCCTTGGGATTTTCCTTAATTCACCTTGCCAAAGACATTCAATGGCCCCTTTTGGCCCTTATAATTCCCTGTTTGAGTTCTTTCCTGCTTTCCTTATACTCCTTAAGGGCCCTGTCTGATTTCAGCTTCCTGAACCTTTCATACACTTCCTTTGGATTTGCTGCTTGAGGTGGTAGCAAGACAGCGATCTGGTGCAAAGGAAATGGAGTAAAGGTTTCTCCAAGGGTAGATGCCAGGCAGTGTTATGCACAGACTCAGCCATTTGCCCTGCGTATGAAACAAGTGGAAACATTCATGAGGACAAGCACCACTGTTAAGGTAACGAGTAAGGGATAGAACTGAGAAATGCAGTGATGTACAGGAGAAGCAAAGTGTCTTTGTTGCTGGTCATAGGGGTGTAATTATACGAACTGTTGATAAGTCTACCAATGCCTATATATATACAATCTTGACTATATTTTTAATGTCTCTCATCATCCAAGGTTTCAAACCTGGCCGTCCTTGTATTTCTTCCTCACAAGAATATGCCGGTCCTGAATTCTGATCAATTGGTGTTTAAATGACTCCCACATGTTAGACGTGGACTTACCCAATGACAGCTGCTCCCAATCTACTCTTCCCAGCCCATGCTTAATAATGTTGTAATTTGCATTCCCCCAATTTAGATCTCCACCCTCCCACCCAGGGCCCAGGCTTGTCTTTATCCATAATTATTTTAAAGAGTTATGATCACTGTTCCAAAAATACTCTCCCACTGAAACCCCAATCACTTGGCCAGGATAATTTCCCAGTACAAGTTCTAGTATGGTCTCTGCCCTGGTTGGACTACCTACATACTGTTTCAAGAAACCCTCTTGGATTCACCTAACAAATTCTTCACTAAGGAAGTCCCAATTAATATTGGGCAAGTTAAAGTCACCCACTATGACAACCCTGTTGCTTTTCATCTCTCCTTAATCTGCCTATTTAACTGTTGCTCTATCTCCTGCTGACTATCAGGAGGCTTACAGTAGAACCCAACCATAGTGAAAGTATCTTTCTTATTTCTGAGCTCTACCCATATTGCTTCATTGGATGAGCCCTCCAGTACATCCTCCCTGAGTTCAGTTGCTACATTCTCCCTGATCAGTTATACAATTCCCCAACCTCTTTTACATCCATCTCTCCATCTCTATCATTTCTGAAACAGGAACATTGAGCTACCAGTCCTGCTCCTCTCTCAAACAACTCTGTGTAATGACTGTGTATTTGGTGATAGTGTTTTAAGGTTGAAGTGAATTCACTAACAATGGGTTGAAACTAGTCCCTAGTCAAACATACATATGGTAAAGTTAAAGCAAAAGTAGATTTTTATGGGACCAGCAGGAGCTGATATTTATTCATGAAACATTGTATTTGAAGGTAGATAGTTCAATAGTTCATCTGCTTGTTTTGCTAGTTGTTTTGGTTTTCTAAAAAAGATATGGAGCTGGCAGATGGAAACAGTTTATGGTTTAACTGGACAGTAATTCAGCTGATTACTATAATTATAGCTTTAAGGCACTGCAATTTGTAAACTAGGCAGATACTGGTCACACTGTACATTAGATTTGGACTTAAATGTGTGAAGCTAGTAAATGCTACCCAGTTTACTTTTAGGTTCCACATTATCTTTCAAAACTTTTCAGACTAATGAGTTCTTCCAGGATACTTGTATGTCACATTGTAGTCGGCAGAATGAGCCAAAGGCAAGTCTGAAACAATTTAGAACTATGGTTTAGAAACGTGCAGCACAGAGTTCTCTATCTGTGCAAACTCTTTGCCAAAGCAATCCAAAATCTAATTCTACTATCTAGGGCTGACCTTATCGCGTTGTGATCTCTTCCACCTCAGACATGCATCCAAATTTTCCTTAAAAAGTACTGTGCTTGCTTCAACCACTTATAGCATTCAGAGCTCCAACAGTCCTCAGTGTATATATATTTTCCTTAACCCTGTATTTACTCTCACAGAATGTTAGAATTGGAATGGCCTCCTTTTTAATCCACCCTTCGATAGTCCTTGACATCCAAGGTTCCTTGGACTTGCTGGTCCTACCTTTCACTCTTATGGGAACGTATTGGGCCCAAACTCTCATTGTTTCTCAAGATATTAATATCTACTTTGTCTTAAGTTATTGATCGTGACCTTTCCCAATCCAGGACCTTAATTCTGGATTACCCTTTCCATAACTATCTTGAAATTCACTTGATGAGTAGCAGTCCCTATCTCCACTCACACTTCAACCTCTTGGCAAGCTGGATTTCCTATGATTAGGTTCAGTCTAGAACCATGCATCAATCTAGCCGTCCAGAACCATGGATAGTCTCAAAACAAGGGGCCAGCCATTCAGGGTAGAATGAGAAGAAATTTCTTCACCCAGGGAATATTAAGACTTTGGAATTATCTTCCCTGAGAAGCCTCTGCATTGTCTAGTGTATTCAAGACAGCGACTGATAAGAGTTTTACATATGAAGGGAATCAAGAGAGGAATGGGGTGAGTGCAGGAAAGTGATGCTGAGCTGAAAGATCAGCCGTGAACTAAATGAACGACAAAGCAGGGACTAGAAGGAGAATGGCTTACTTTTCCTTCCACTTCTTAGTCCTGATTGATCCTGCTTCCACCACCCCAACTGACAATGTGTTCCAGATGATAACATTTACCAGCTGAAAAAAAAAGTACCCCTGCACTTTTTGTTTAAAATTTTAAACATGCTCACTTGGCCCTTGACCCATCAGGTAAATGAGAACAGCTTCCCTCTATTTAATCTATCCCAATTAGTTACAATACCGTACACCCCTGTCAAATATCTCTGAGCTTTCTTTGCTCCTAAAACCACCATCCTGCATGATTTAATAGCAAAAATTCCCTTTCCCCAGAGTCATTCTAGTGAGGCCTTGCTGCACCCTAACACACAGGAGCCTCACATCTTCCCTGAGGTTATGTGAGAAGAATTGGAATCAACACTCCAGCTGAGGCCTGTCCAGTGTTTTATACGGGTTCAACGTTCCCACCCTGCTGTTGTACCATGTGCTTATTAATGAATCTCAGGATTACTTGTTCTGCCAACCTCTCTCTGAATATGACTTTCCACTTTTGAAGATGAATGCACATCCCCAGATCCCACCTTTCAGACTGTGCCATTTCATATACATGGTCTCTCCATTTTCTTTCAACCAAAGTGCAACACTTCACATTTATCTGGTCCATGTTCAAAGACTCAGCTGCCAGCCTCGATGAGTATGCTACCACTGTCACAGACTTTATCAGCAAATGTGTTGAGGACTGTGTACTAAAGAGAACAATCCGGGTGTTCCCAAACTGGAAACCATGGACGAACCGGGAGATCCACTCCCTACTGAAGTCTAGGACTGTGATCTTCAGATCAGGTGATCCTGACCTCGACAACAAATCGAGATACGACCTCTGTAAAGCTACCAGAGATGCCAAGGGACAACACCAGTCCAAAATCGAGTCCCAGACCAGCCGTCAGTTGTGGCAGGGCGTACATGCTACAATGGGCTATAAAACAAAGTCTGGCAGCATCGCTGACAACAACGCATCTCTTCCCAATGAGCTTAACGTATTCTATGCACATTTTGAACAGAAGTGTGTTGGAATGTCACTACCCACCCTGACAGCCTCCAATGCACCTGAACCCACAGTCACCATTGCAGAGAGTGAACCTGCGGAGAGCACCTGGCCCAGATGGTGTCCCTGGCCGTGTCCTTAGATCCTGTGCATATCAGCTGGTGGGGGTATTTGCAAACATTTTTAACCTCTCCCTGCTTCAATCTGAGGTTCCCACCTGCTTTAAGAAGACCACTATCATCTTGGTACCTAAGAAAAACAAGGTAACGTGCCTTAATGACTCCCGCCCAGTGGCTCTGACATCCACCATCATGAAATTCTTTGAGAGGCTGGTTATGGCATCAACTCCAGCCTCACAGACAGCCTCAACCCACTGCAATTCACCTACCGCCGAAACAGGTCTACAGTGGATGCCATCTCCCTGGCCCTACATTCATCTCTGGAGCATCTGAACAGTAAAGACACCTATGTTAAACTATTGTTTATTGACTATAGCTCCACCTTCAATACCATAATTCCAAGCAAACTCATCTCCAAACTCCAAGATCTGGGACTAAACACCTCCCTTTGCAACTGAATCCTTGACTTGCTGACCAACAGACCGCAATCAGTGAAGATAGGCAGCAACACCTCCAGCACGATTATTCTCAACACTGGTGCCCCACAAGGCTGCATTTCCTTGTGTGTTTGCAGCTTATTACTGTCCTCCTCACTGCAGATTGGGTAATGTTACCCTGCTCATTTACATCTACATTACTAATGTATACCAAAATATGCAATCGTCCTCTCACTAACCCTTCTGAGAAAGAATAGCCACCATCCCAAGTGTGAAAAACCTCCAGGTACACAACCTCTGCCTTTAAGCCAATTGCCCATCCATACCGCCAGTGACCCTTTAATTCCATGGGCCTCGATTGTGCTAACCAGCCTTGTGTGTGGAACCTTATTACATGTCTCTGAAAATCCACAAAGACAACATTCACTGCATTCCCAGCAATCTTCTCTATTACCTCACCACATCATCAGTGAAGATCATCAAACATAATTTGCCTTTAATAAATTTGTGCTGGCTCTCCTTTATAAACTAAAACTTCTCAGTTACCTCTTAATTGTTTCCTTGATCATTATTTCTAAAAACTACTCTATAACCGTGGAGATTCGGAATATCTGCCAGGAATGTCTGGAAACACTGAAAATGGATGTCAAGGAAGCCAATCAGCCCATCGTGTTTGTGCCAGTTGTAAAAGGGCCAATATGACCTATCCCACTTGATTTGCAGCCCTGGGGGTCATGTGCACAGCCAAGTTCTGCTTAAATGTGATAAGGGCTGCTGTCTTTACCATCCTGTGAGGCAGTAAACTCCAGTCTCCTTAGGCTGAAGAAGTTCTTCCTTCACACATTCTCTATTCCTCTATCAATTCCTCTACTTCTCTGCATCCTGATTCTTGACCCATCTAGGAAGGGAAATATGCTGAAGATCCCTGCACCTCGTGAGGAAAGGCACAACTGTTCTTTCCTGTTTGGTTTGAATGCAAAATAAAGGTTGGGAGATCACTGGGTAAATATTTCCTAACATAAGACAACTTTTAGTTAGCTTCTTGGTTTAAAAATATTCTTAATTATCTGAAGAAATTTTTTGAACAAACAATCATGGATTGTTAGTTTCATTTTTTTAAAGTGATTACAGAGGTTTTGAAATAGCTTTTAAAATGTTTGTTTTTTTCAACTATTTTTACTTTTGCTTTTCTTTTAACTTGGGTTGTGTAATTTTGGTTTAAATTTTTAAATGGTCTTGAATTTTTGTTAATGCCTCAAGGACATTCGGTGCATCTAAATGTGTGGATAGTCTCAGTTGAGTCAAGCAGCGAGATGTACACAGCTCTCGATATTTTCCCCCTTTCTATGGGCAGGGCAGGTCAATAGACACTGATTACAATCTTACTACAGCACAGAAGATGCTCCTGTCGAGGTTCTCACCACGCTAGGTTTTTGACCTTACTGCAGGGAGGGTGGGGAAAAACAAGTCTGAATTTATTTCTGATGTTTTACAGTCACTTGGTAGGGGTAACCAGAAAGCCCACCGACTCCCCAACTTCAATTCCCCCTTGCTGTCTATCTGTAAACTAGGTCACTTTGCTTACCTAAGGACATTTACCAAGGGTTGAACTATGCAATTCCAAAATGGCATTTTAGCCCTTTGCTGATGATAAGGATTTCGGATTTTCCCTGGGGATTTTTGCATGTTTGATGGAGTATTGGAGTAAAAAAAACAGTTAAGGCAGCTGTTCAAAGAAAAGCAACAGATTTCTGCTGCATTTTTTTCCCCATCTGGGTGACATGAAATATCGTGAACCAAAATACTCTTCTAAACCTTGGTGACAGATTTTTGAATCCAGCCCAATGAACTATCAGGACAAAAATGTGAAGGGGAAAGTACATTAATGTGGAGTACTTTTTGTTCAAAGCACTGACCTCATTGTACATTAATAAGATACCTGTAGCTTGCATCTTAGACATCTACCACTTATAATAGCACAGCTGTTGGACTTGAACGTCTCTTACAATTTGTGCCTGATTAGCTCCAGTATGAAGTTCATAAAATGGCAACAAATTATAAAGTAGGAATCCAACCAATGTGGAAAAAAGGCACCTTGTGAGAGAGAAGAAATCAGGTCAATTCCTGATGTTTTATTTATAGGTGACTCTGGGGAATTCATGATATAAACCAACATTGCTGAGACAAAGAATTCATTTCCAAGACTTTAATAGCTTGGTTTCCTGGTAGTGAAATAGACAATGGCACTTCTACACTGCAATAAATAAAACTAACATACATCCTTTCCGTTTTTCAATCTTATTTTTTTCTGGGCAGGAGTTAAACGTAAATCTGCATCTGCTATGTATTTGCCCACTCACTTCACTTGTCTAAAATGTCTTGAAATCACTTTGCTTCATCCTCACAACCCGACCCACTCATGTCATCAGTCAACTTAGAAATATTACATTTGGTTCCTTCATCCAAAGCATTGTTAGTAGCTGGAGCACAATGACTGATCCCTGCAGTATACCATGAGTCATCACCTGCCACCTAAAATAGAATCTATTTTTTACTCCTACTCCTCATTTCCTAACAACCAATTTTGAATCCATGCCAACATCTAACCTCCAATCTCATGTTTTAATCTTTCCACATCAACCTCCTACGTGGGACTTTATCATGGCTAACTGAAAATCCAAACACAGCATATCTGTTGATTCCCTTATCTACTCTACATCCTCAAAAACATTCCACCAGGTATGTTAAATACAGTTACCCCTTCATAAACCAGTGCTGACTTTATCCAATCCCAATAATATTTTCTAAGCATTTATCTCATTATCACATCCTTTAGCATTTTCATTGCTTTTCATAGCATCAAACAAATTGGTTTGCAGTTTCATTATTTCGCTCTCTGTTTCAAATACTAAGATCACATTTACCTACCACTTCCCAAGATGACCACTATAATACATTCAAATTTCCATGGCCATCTCGTTGGTCTTCACACTGGAGTCCATGGCATGGTCTGGATGGCACCATGGCTTTTGCGTTTTACAGTGTGTTGGTAAAAGTTAGCCCTCTCTCACCCAGTCAGCCAGTAAACATTTATTTTACAGACAAGTCCATCACTCAAAGAATACACAGGAGTTTTTTGGGTCCTGATGTAATGGAGTGCAACTTGAGAATTTGTGTTGTAAAAATATAACAAGAGAGCACTTTGCAGATACTGGCTCTAATATCTATTTTATTTTCCATTATAGTTCAAGGTTTAACCATGGAAATTTAATTTAAAATAATAAAAATATAATTCCAAGGTACTCATTCATGACTGTCAGCTCATTGTCTACAAACATGTCCTTCCTAAATACCAGCCATAACATCTGGAGATGTGGAGTTACAGTGAACACCCAACTGTAGTAGTGTTTAAAGCAAAAAGTAAGTGCATGCCCTCACATCTTTCTACAAACAACAACTTTTAATCAATTAAACAATGGCTATTTGCCTTCAACATTCTCCATTTCTGCCCTCCAAGATGAGTATCACAGTAGTGTAGTGTTAGCGTAACACTTTACAGTGCTAGTGACCTGGGTTCAATTCCTGCCGCCGTCTGTATCCCCATGTCTGCGTGGGTTTCCTCCCACATTCCAAAGACGTACGGGTTAGGAAGTTGTGGGCATGTTATGTTGGTGCCGGAAGCGTGGTGACACTTGTGGACTGCCCCCAGAACACTCTACGCAAAAGATGCATTTCACTGTGTGTTTCGATGTACATGTGACTGATAAAGATATTTTAAACTTAATCTTGTCTAACTTGCCATTGCTTAATCTAGGCTTTGATTTGAGAGGACTGGACAAAGAAAAACAGCCACATTGAGGCTAACCTCAAAAATTGTGAATGACCAGTTCACAGCAGCTGGAACTCTCTGACCCTATATCTCACACTCTCCTTTAGGCACTAATCCATATCATTGTTTGTTCCCGAGTTTTGCTTGTGGACTATATAAAAAAAAACAAGAGTTTTTGTACCTTCCAATAATTAATTCCAAGATCACCACAATAATAATCTTTAGTTTTAATTAGCATAGCGCTAAATTTGCTTACCGCCCAAATACAGATCTAATATCAATAAAAGTCATGGATTCCTCATATTTAACTTGGGCGATATTTCTAAAATCAGTTAGTTTCAGTCATTGGTTTGTCACGTCAAGTTAGATATCTCACTTCTTCCATGCACACACAAGTGCTGAGCATTCAATATTATCCAATGCAGGAAACAATTCATTCTTGAACAATGAAACTCTAATTGCATATGGAAAAAATGCATCAGCATGGAATTTGTGATCAGTGCTGGGCAAAACACAACGGCATTTTACAATTAGGCAAAAACTTACTTTTGGCTTTTGCACTGGAGGTTGTGATATCCAGTAATTATCTAGAGTTTGTGTGAACAGGATAACAATAGCATACCCCTTTAATAAATCAGACTGTGGAATTCTTGCCAAGATAGGTAGAACAGAAAGAGGAAGTGAAAATTAGAAAATATAAATCAATGGCAAATCATGTACACAAAGATACACAAGTTGAGGAAAAAAGGATTAAAAGAGAGAAATAAGGAGACAGAAAGCTGGATTGCTTTGTGCAGAAGAGTGGAGGAGCCGGCAATTTGGACAGCAACTTCCTGAATTTTGTGTTTAATTGTGTATGTATGGTCACCAGAGGTTGCTCTCCAGTTTATTGCATGATAACTGATTGCTTTAATATTTTACTGTTAAACTTGGCCACTATCACATCAAAAGTTAATTTATTATACTTGCTTGGATGCATCAGAAAATTGATATAGTGACTTAAGATGGAAGATTCTTACTTGGATTGCAAGCCCAGACTTAAACATACCTAAAGCAATGGGGACACACTGGGTTTTAAATATGCTTTACGTGGCAGCTAACTTTACACTTGATGGACTTCATTAAGTGCAAGATCAGCAGATGTCTTATCCAACAAGTTCTGTTCCGCCGGGCAGGCGAGATTCAAACTAGGATTTTACTATTCCATGGGATACTGACATCATGGCGGATAACTTTTGTCACATATTCATCAAGAAAGAAAGCAAAAGCTCACCCAGAAATGCCTCGAGTCTTCCAGATATTGCTCAGGGTTGGCAGTACCTTTCCACTGGCTGTCGTAGTACCTTTCTGAATTAAATGAAAGCACAGATCAGACGTCTAAAGAGAACCTTGGCAATAAATCATTTCTGTCTCAACAGTTTCCTTCTTGATATCACACTAATGCAAGTGGCACCTTGTTCAGGCAGTGTGTGAACTGTTTCTCTATCAGTGCTTCAGAAAAGTCTTCCCAAATAAAGCCACTTTTATGTGAGGAGAGATCCAGCCTGTGTAAGTTTGAATCAAAGACCGACAATAAAATTGTGATCAAGAACTTGTTGCCTTTGGTGAAAAGGTCAAGAACCAGAGCACAGATCATGAAGGTAAATGGCAAAAGAAAAGAGGAATTGACTAAGAATATGTAATTAAAAACAAAATGTTGGAGGAACTCAGCGGGTCAGGCAGCATCTTTAGAGGGAATTGGACAGTCTGCGTTTCAGGTCGATGCCCTTCATCTAGAATATGTAGTGATCAGAGATGCCCTGCCAGAGAAGGGGAAGGAAAAGCATTCAAAAGGGAATTGGATAAGTACTTCAAAAGATAAAACAAAATGTCGGGCTATGAGAAGAGGTAGAGAGACAGGACAATCCTGATGGGCAGAGTGGCTTCCTTCCATGTTGTAATCTTTCTACTTTAAATCATTGATTTCAAGTCTACATTAAAAAAAGAATGATTTTCCCAGAAAGCCAGCTCAATCTGATAGGCTGCTGTCTTGGTAAACAATCAACTGCAACATATTTGCATAAAGTTACACTAATTCCCAAATCAATTATTTTTTTCCTCTATTAAAAAGCATTCTATACCATAGTGCTGAAAATTGTGGGCACCAGGTGGAATATCAGCAGAAACACTTAAGGATATAAACTTGTAATTGATTCATTTAGGCTAAGAATCATTTTGCAAAATTAGTAAGAAATGTATTATATGATTCACAAGACTATCAATTTAAAAGATGAATATCCATCAAAGTAATGTACAACACCCTTTTGTCTTTCCTGCAATATTATTCCACAAACATACCTTTGCCAACATGATTCTTGTCTTTGCCACATCAAGAGGTGTGGTGACTGCAGCTGCAAAGCCACCTGAAAAGAGACAGGTTAATCATAAACCAAAGTGTCAAAGATTATTGTATAATTATATGTTGACGTGAATGCCTATTTGCAAAAACTCTGAACAAAACATTGCTACCACCCTAATTTCCACAAAATAATCTTTTGTTCAATCTGTCCAACCAATTTACATCCTCAAATAACTTGGCAGAACTTGACAACCGTAATCAAAAGGAGGAACATCAATCAAGATGGGAATTTAAGTTTCCGACTTGAGAGTCAAGTGCTCC
>JARFYF010000094.1:29760977-29772857 GCA_030265395.1 Rhina ancylostomus | reverse complement strand
TGTGCTCTGGAGCTCTCCCCCCCCCGTCCCCCTTCCCCATGCTCCGGGGGTCTCTACCCACTCCCCCATCCCTCATTCCTCCACTCCATGACCTCTTCCTCCCAATACCCCACCCTGCCCTCTCCAACCCATCTACCTCTGCCTCTCCCTCACTCCCACACCCTCCTCTTCGCTCCTTCACCTCTTTGTCCCACCCCCCACCTTTGCTGATTTCTCTGCCCGTCGTCCCAACAGGTTCTGGTCGATGAGCTTGAGCAGAAAATACACCAGTGCCACTCCCGAGGGATGGACAATGGTGATCTGGCAGATGTCAACCCGGGGCCAAAGGCTACCAACAAAAGAGAACTGTACTTTTCTCAGCCAAAAAATTTGTGTCATGAATCCACCTGATTTTTCCCATTATTAATTTCATTACATATCCAGGAAGGCCTTAGTGTGCAAAAACAAAATTCTACACTGCTGGAGATCTACATTAAATAACAGAATGCTGGATATACTCAGTAGGTCAGGCTGCAGCTGAAAGGCCTGCACTTTCTGTTGGCAATTTCACATGTTCATCTTCTATTCCTATTCAATATGCACCTTCCAGATACAATTCTAGTTATATACCTATTCCTGTACCATCCTCATCATCACCCTCAATATCTTCTTATTTTCCCACCCACTCTTGGATGTTTCCTTTCTTTTATCCTAAACCATTGAACTCATCTTGCCTCTAATTATTTCTCTGCCCACAGATGCAGACTTCCAATTACCAGTATTTGATCCACAGCGTTATATGCTTTGGCAATTCAAGTGCTCTAAATACCATGACAGTAACTGCCTCCCCCATCTCCTCAACTAGTACATTCCAGATTTTGAACATCCTCTCAGTGAAAGAAAATTCCCCCTCAGAACCCCTCTAAACCTCTTACCCTAAACCTATGTCATGCAGTTTTAGACACCTCAGTGATGAGGGCAAAACTTATTATCTATTCCATTCATTCCCCTCAAAATGTTGTACACCTCTATCAAGTCCTCCCTCAGCCTCAAGGAAATCAAACCCAGCAAATCCACTCTCTCTTGATAATTGAAGAATTCCATCCCAAGCAACATCCGGTGAATCTCCTCTGCAGTGCAAACATGTCCTTATTGTTCTCTCTGTAGGGCCTCTGCATTTTGGGTGTTTGTGTTCTCTTCATGTGACAATGTTGCACCAGTATTAAAGTGACAGCAATTTTCATTGCTATGTCTCAGGCAGTCCTCCTGAAAGACCACACCAGTACATTATTTTAACTTAAGATTGTCCCATCAGGACCCCAGCGGTGAATGATCCGGTTTTTGATACTGAGGAAAGGTGCACCATACAGACCAAGGAATATGCCAAGTGGAAGGAAATTACTTGGCACAAAACACTGTTCTGGCTAACCTCACCAAATCACTCAGTTCAAACAGTTCGCTGCATCACGTGGGGAGCCCGAGTTTATGCAGACAATCAGAAATTGAAAGAACTGCCACTACTGTCAGTCCCACAAACTGGAGTCATGATCTACAGAGAATAACTAGGATGACAGAACAACCATCCAGGCACTTGCTTTTCACCAGTAAAGCAAAAAGACAATGCTGGATTAGTGAAATACAAAATGCAGCATAATTTCATTCACACAGTTTAGTGACTGGCATCACACATCACCTACTGATTTGAGTAATACCTTTCCCCTTTCACAAATGGTGCTCCCAAATGGGATGCAAAGAGTTAGAATACAAATTAAAATTACATGGTTCCAATAGAAATGTTGCAGCATTCAGCAACATGGAGATGGAAAATAAATAAAAATTGAAGAAATATTTTTTCTAGTTTCATCAAGTTCACAATGTTACAAAGGACAGTTTTGGCTGTGTTCATGGTATCTTGCCTTAATTTAGTAAGCAACAATGTTTTTCTGCAAGTCTTTGTTTTAAGAGGGAGGTTATAATTTACAAGAAGCAAATGCTTGAATAACAAGTCTATTCATTTTTATTTAATTGCAATGAGGGAGCAAGCAGCAAGCCTTTTTGGCCACTAACTTAGGCTAAATGTCATGGTTGGTACACCCCCCCCATAGCAAAACTGAAAAAACAAAATCAGTGTAGTTTCTTCTTCAATGTGATAAAATAGATATTCAAAAGAACATTCTCACAGCATGAAGGGTAATATTCACATCACTACATAATTCAGCTTACCTCTTGTTTTATAGTCTCAAGAAACACCTTGTAAGTACCCAGGGTGGGGCAAGCTTGGGATCGCTGTTTGACAACTTCAGTAGGAACCCTAATGAGACATGCGACCTGTAAACAAACAAAACTTCACATCAAGCACAATTAGAGATAGGCCATTGCACATTGGATGAAAATAAACATGATTTTTCAAAATGTGAGCATATGGCTTACAAAATAACAAAGTAATTTTGCAAGAATAAATCCTTTCAGTTTCCTGTTTTTATAACAACTCCAACTTTTTGAATTCTACATCACACAAGTGGAACATTTATGGACAATGGCCCAAGTGCCACATAGACATAAGAAAACTTGCATTTTTTTTTAAAAAACTAATATTTACCAAAGCATGGTCTTCTCTATAATACCTTAATTCAAGGATACATAATGCTGTGAAGGAGGGCAAGATACCAGTGTCAAAAGTAGTAAATGGGACATACACTCAAAGGAAAAATAAGCGACCACCAAATAAGTAATGAGCCAACAAAGAAAATTCAAGACTTTCCAAACCTGAGAATGCTGGCACACAGAAAACAAATCTTCACAATCAAAAAAATCCAATATGTTAAATGCTCCAGACTCAAGTATTTCAAATTTTCATTGTCCGTTCCAACCGCTTATCGTCCCCCTCACTGAGAGCTTAAAAAGTTGGAAGTTTCTGCCTCTTTACATTTCAGGGATGTGAAGAGTGATAAACATTGACTTCTGATTAGTGAAGGAATAATCCTTCCTCAGTCAAATCCATCCATCGGGAGTGCCTATGGTATTGACCCTTCCACTTTAGCTTCACACAAAAGCAAGCAAAGTAAGGGGAATCCTGTGGCATTGCTTCTATGAAAAGAAAATTTGATTCCTGTTTTTTTTAATCTGTAAATGTTTTCCATTTGACCTTATCCTCCACAGTCACTCAGTCATTCATTTATTCTACCTGAACCTTTCCACATTCACTACCCTTGTAAATCTCTCCCTCCATATATGGCAACCACAAGCATTTTGTATCTGTTGTGTCCTGCCTTTTCTCTGTCACCTTAGGTGTGTGCTTGAACTGCACACATGGGAGTTTTCACTGTTTGCAATGAAGTAAACAACCAGATAACCTAGTCAGGAGGCAAAGGAAACCTGTCTTTATTTTTTCCCAAATGAAGAAGTGGGGCTTATAATGCCTACAGGAGAACAGTCAAGGTCCTTTTAAACATCACTTTTAAAAGGCGCCATTGCCAACATGTCTCTCTTATTACTGCAGTGGCAGCCTGTTGACTCAGTGGCAGCAGATCTACTTAGGCAAGGCTGACATATTAATATACCATCAAATTCATTAGTATCCTTCTTGTCATAATTGCTATAATTCAAATCCCTTCTTCCTCATTTCCAATGAGGCATTAAGATGGAAATACCCACCAAGAGGAAAACTCCACAAAATTCCTCTCCAACTCCCTCAAAAAAAATCAAGCACATCTCCTGGAAGTAGTACTAGCACAAAACTCATTACCTATCTACTAATGATCGTAAAATCTTCCTCACTCAGGAACCTGCCCACATTCCTGATTGGAGTAATGAACAAAATTCATTTACACCACACATGGAATGTGTCTATGGCAAAAGGTGATACTGCAAAACTAAACTAGCTGTTACATTCTAAATTTCTAGTCTTGGTATTTACGTTCATCAAAATTGTAGATTACAACCAAACTCTTATAAAAACTTCTAAGCTTTTGTTTCTCCATGGTTGATTACCCTAAATCTTGGAGATTTTCCCAAAAACAATGAACCCCAAGGCCAGTTTAATTGTAGCTACACTCTTTGGCTTTTTTTTCCTCCCAATGAGTCCAGATAATCTTCACCATATGAGAGGAGCATGGTTTAATCTTACTGGAAACAGAAATGTATATCAACAGAAGTACAATGGTGGCTGCATTATCAAATAACTAATTAGTCAAGCAAGATTTATATTTCTCAAAGCCATGCTGGAAATCTCTAAAAGCCACAAACTTTTCCAGGGATCATAATACATATTCCATACAATGCTATCCAAAAGCTCTCCTTTGAAGACGAATCAAAGCCGGGGAATTATAATTCCCCAAATCCTATTTCTTCTCCAGGAACCACAAAACATTCTTCCAATTCTCAGCAATTCTAGGAGAAATATAATTAGTTTCTACTCTTTGAACAATCAAGGTCAGAAGTGAAAGTTGATGTAAAGTATCTTTTAGCTCATTCACCACAGAAATCTTCATCCTCATACCTCACTTATCCTGATAAATCTTAAGTTTACCACAATTACTTCTTAACAAGTTGGCATTCATTTCATACAAATTACAAGTTGCCATGCAGACACATACAAGTCTGTTAAGGATCCACCTGGTGAATGCCAACTGGGCTAAGAGAATTTAACAAATCCTGACTTCCACAGCAAAACTGAAGATACTGATTTCATCTGACCTTTGCCTTTAATCTTTCAGTATTGTATTAGAATGAAAACTAGACTAAAACACTGAGGAAGATAATTAATTTCAAACATTAACTCTTTGCCTCTCTACAAATTCTGCACGAACCTACTGAATATTTCAAGTATTTAATAACATCACTATCTAGTATATTACTTTAGCTATAAAGGTTGTCATTTGCTCCAAGACCTCAGTGCAGATGTGGGCCAAATGGCATGTTTCTATGCTCAATGACTATGACTCAGTCATCGAAAGCAAATGATCACATCAAATAAAAAATGTTAAGCAGGTAAGGAATAGTATTTAATCTGGTTCGATATAGTTAAAGATCCTTCCTATCAAATCTTTGAACACTGCAAAGTTTACACTTTAAAAACTTCAATTTACACTTTACTGGTTGTAACTGTTAAACAATATAGCTTTAATTTCTCGACACATAATCTAATGAATCTCTGTTATTCCGTTCTTTTTCAAACTGATTAATTTAATCTGGTCAGGAACTTTGCTTTGAAAATAGCTCCTTTTCAACTTTGGCAAAGAATTAGCTGACCTCCTTGATTGGGAACCTAAAAATTTAAGAACAGGCTGAACCAACCCACAGCAGTTGGAACATTCCTTCCTCCAATGAAGTCTAAATCTGCTCTGGAAAATTCTCCTGCAAAAGTCACATTTCCAATTACCTTTGGCAACTTAGTGATAGAAGTTCCAAAGAAATTTCCAGTGATTACAGTGGAATAAATTTGGTGTAAAAATCATAAATTTGCCTTGTTTTGTATTTGTATGCTGCGATTGGATTTAAAAGGTTAACCAATGACTAAAACTAAATAGTATCTCAATGCATTTCTCAGTGCAAATGTCAGAACTAGGATTCTTTCAAATACTGGCTGAACATTCCCAAAGAAATGAGTGCGCAAGTTTATTTTTATTTGAAAAAGACATTCCTCCAAGGATTGGCCAAAAAAAAAATCACCCATAACATCAAAACACAAATTCAATAAGGTCTCATCCGTTGAACTTGGTTTTATTTCAAATTTGCCAGCACACAAAGAAACAACTTCAATCCTTTAATCTGCAATAAATTCCAAAGCTTCACATCATTGTTGAGCTTGGACTCTTCTCCTTTAGCTCCAATTAACACTGCAAGCCAACATCTTGATAGACAGGGCAATGCCAGGTAGACATGCATGGAGTCGAGAGATACAGCAAGGAAACAGGCCCTTTGGCCCAGGATTCACACTCATCATCAAGCACCCATTTACATTAATCCTACATAGTAGAAAGATGTTAAGCAATTTAACAGTAATCTTTGTACAAAGTGGAAGAACCCTGAACTCCAGCTCTGCTAATCCATGCACTTAAACCCTGTGGACCCACTGAAGTATAGGTTGTCCTTATGTTCCAGTGAATACTGAACCAACAGAAAGCCCATGTATTTCTTACCAACCTCAACTCAAACATGGCAATATGTCAGATTTCAAGTGCCAAACAACCATGAAATATCTAGATTAATTGCTGCTAATGTAAAGGAAAAAAAATATTTTTGCAATTAAAGCCCTCAGTGGTGGTGTCTGGAAAAGATTTGCATTCATGAACCAAACCAAGTTCATGAATGCAAATTTTTCCCACCAGCAGTTGTGGATCAGAGAGGGCACACCTTCCTCAGACAGAAGATTGCATCTTCAAAGCCAATTCCAGAGTCTGGAGCAAATAATTTAGGCAACCAGTTCAGCGTAGTATTCAAGGTGTGCTAACCACCGTAAGAGCATCCTTCTAATGAAAGTTTAGAATGAGGACCTCTCAGGTCGAGGCAAAGGATTCCATGGGACATATTTCCAATAGCAAGGAAATTATCTCACACACACCCCTCCCCCACTAGAACAACTTATTTGATCATAATCATAGAAGGCTTGTGGCTGTAGGAGGTCAATCATCCCAACACCAAGCCATCACTGCAGGAGTTCCTCAGGAAAGTGTTCTAGGGTCTTGAGTTACTTGCATTACAAGGTCAGAAATGGGAATGTTCAATGATGATTGTACAATGTTCAATTCAATTGATAACTTTTCAACAAAGAAAGCAATCCTTGCAGCAGAACCTGGACAACATTCAGGCAGGGGTCAATAAGTGCAAGCATCATTCGCATCAAAGAAGTGCCAAGATATGACCATCTCCAAGCCTAAGCCTAACCACCTGCACTTGACATTCTGTGGCATTACCATCACTAAATCCAGAGGTTACCAATGACTAGAAACTCAACTGGACCAACCACACGAATACTATGGTGACAAGAGGTAAGAATCCTGCAGCGAGTGACTCACCTCCAGAACCTACACCATTCCCCTGGCGGTCTGGGTGCAAATGAGCTTGAGGCCTCGCTGCCACTCCTGTCCCACAAGGTCCAGCAGCCCGTGAGCAGCCATCAGGCTCAGCAAGTGAATCACAAGGATCAGCCCAGGATAGTTCAGATGGCACTTGTCCTGTCAAAGGCATTTCTAAATGTCTCTAATTATTAAAATTATTGATTTATATTTCAACTAATGTTATATTATTTAAGCAATTAAATGTTATTAAGATAAAAATTATAATAGTTATTTTTTTAAAAACTTAGCTGATATAAATATCATGTCTGTAAGAACAGGTTAGAGACTGGCAACACTGTGACAAGTGACTCATCCATTGACATCACAAGGCTTTTCTGCCATCTACAAGGCATAAACCAAGAGCATATTGGAATACACTCCTGATGGGCAGCTGCACTGAAGAAGTTTGACACCATCTAGGACAAAGCGGCTCACTTAAATGATAGCCCATCCACCATACTAAACATTCATTCCCTCCATCACTGGTACAGTGGGTGCAGTGTGTAACATCTAGAAATTTAACTGCAGTTACTTGCCCAAACTACTCTGATAGCACCTCCTATAACTGTAACCTCTTCCAAAAAGTGCAAGCACAGCAGATGCATGGGAACACTACCACCTACAGGTTTCCCTCCCATATCACATACCAGCCTGACTTGGAAATATAGCACCATACCTTCAGTGTTACTGGGTCAAAATCCTGGCACTCTCTTCCCACTGTGGGAGTACTTCGAGCAGAAGAACCACAATGGTTCAAGGTGCTGCTCACCACTACCTTCTCCAGGGCAATTAGGAATGGGCAATAAATGCCAGCAGAACCAAAAATGAATTTTAAAAAAATACGCAAATTAAAATGCAGTTTCCTTAAAGTAAAAGAAAAATTGAAACCACCTCCCAGGCCAGCGATTCCATTCAAATGAATGGGGTTAGGGGGTGCCCCAGAAACACCAGCCTCAGCTGACATAATGCTACGGGTCACATGACCTACTGAGAGTTCCTGAGAACTGTGCTGCAATGCACAGGCATGGAAGTCAGGAGTCTACTTACCCACAACGAGCCCTTCACCGGTGGTTTGCTTCTCAGCTACCAGGAAAAAAATTGAGTACATTTCAACCTATTTATTCTTCTTTGATACTTGTGCAGGGAATATTTTTCCTCAGACCTTAACCAAATAGTCCCTTTCAAAACAAGTGCATCCAGTTTTATCATCAATAAATGGTACAGCAAAGCCTTGGCTTGCTGTCATTGACACTATTCAAAAGAGCAATGATTTAAATTCATGGCTTCATCTTATGTTTGAAATAGCTTACAATCAAAGATTAATTTTCTTTGTGCTATTATGAAAAGTGTATTTAAAATAATAAAGGGAATATTTTAGCATTCATATCAACTAATTATAATACATCCCCATCAATCTTCTTGATTCTCAAAGGAACAGTCAAAATTTCTAACCTATCTACACAGCATTTTGATCTCACAACTGGTAATCACTGCAGTTACTCACACATGTTCTAGGATTTCAAATGGAAAAAACAATTTTAACAGGACAAAATATATCTTGCTTCAATTTGTTAATTTTAATAGCACATATCAATCTTGAAGACATTCTCAGAAGCCGAATTATTTTAATGAGGTAAATGTCAGTGGCTTTTGAGTAAAAATAATTTTTGTTCAAGACAATCTTGTACTGATACAGATAAACTCAATTCAATTATGAATGCATTTAAGAATAGACTTTACTTGAAATACCCTTCATGAATTCAAAAAGATAACAATTCTGGTGTTCTTGGAATTAGGGTTAACAATGAGTTATGACCTCAATGTGTCAAAAAAATAGGAATTGTCATCTTTTGAAGTAGGCATAAATATTTATAGCACTTCATGCTTCATGTCATCACATGTCCTTATGCTGGCTTTTTATCTCTTATTAATATGGTGACAAGGTGAACTGTTAAAAAGTCAGTGATGAAAAGCAATCTCTCCAGCTGAGGGGTACAAAGGAGCCAGCAGGGACTCCCGGATTCCAACATGCAGCAATTTCACCATCCAATGACGCACAAAGTAGCCAGCAGTCCATCCTGATTTCTATATTGTTTTTTGAATTAACTTTCATCTCTTTCAGAATCCAGTCAGGCCTACCAGGTTTGTATTGAAAAACAAATGTGCATGTCATCTGAGCTCCATAGCAGAATTTGGGAACTTCAAATACTTAAAGGACAATTTACCTTTTGAGATAGAATTAAAAGATTTGATGAGGAAATACTGAAAACTATAGGTCTGATGTTAATTTTAGATCTGTGATTTCTTCAATAACGTATTTGCCCTCATCTATTTCAGCCCTCCTCTACTAATTCTCAATGTTTTTGAGGCAGTAAAAGATATAATATTAAGCATTTGCAAATTCATTAAGAATTTATTCTACATCTTCCTCAGAAGCTAAGCTTTGATGACCCCTTTCCCAGAAAAATATTTCCTGCTTGAAAACAATACATTACAGCAGTCGAGGGTAGATTACAGTGTATATTTGCACTCAATTGCACTGAACACTTGTTTCTGAATTGTGATGATTCAAATACATCAGAGAACACTTAAATTGTAATAATGGTGAGAAAAATTGCACAGCTTAACATGTGAAAGGAAACACAAATTTTAAATATTGTTAAATGCTGAAACTTCAAACACGATGCAATTACTGTTTATAAGTGATGAATAAACTTCAAACTGCATTACCATCTGGCTACAGACTAATTCCTGTGCCAGGCTTTGTTATGAGAGAAGTAAGCTCTTCTACTAGATCAGGGGTAAAAAAATTCAACTTTCTTTGCCCGTAATTAGTCCACATCCATCAATGATACCTTTTCCTGTGAAAAATTCATCCATCTTGTGCACCATACCCTCAAAAAAGGCACAGATTAATGCTTCTCACAGCTCACTGCTGAACAGCCAAGCTTTCCTTTAAATATCTAAAGGGCCTTGGAAATGAAGCATTTACTGTGTTTCTCTTTTCAAAGATGCTACCTAACCTGCTGAGTGCTTCCAGCATTTTCTGTTTTTATTTCAGATTTCTAAAATCTTCAGTTTTCTTTCATTTAACTTAAATATTATATCCCTTTGAATTTATAATTGAAGCTGGCCATATAGAGTTATAATGACATAAATGGTTACTTATCACAATGTAGTTGCAGACCTATAGCTACCAGATGTGCTATGATGGACTCAACCACTTTCAGCCACCATTTCTACTCTATATGACGTTACTGGTTACATTTCTTATTTCTCAAATAATAGCTTTATTTTTCTTTTAGGTCCTTTGCCCCCTTCACTTGCAGTAGCAGTTTCATTTGAGTTCCACCAGTTTTGACCCCTCTCCTTTCTGTCCTGCATTAAACAGGCCTACTACTTCAGTCCTTGCTGCCTGATTCCAAAGTTCTAACTCCAGATGCCTCGTTTGCAAATCAGACTTCCAGTTATTCAAAAGCCTTCTTTTTGACCTTGTGGCTTAGTTCCTCTCAAGTATTAACAAAAATACAATTAATTCCTGAGGCTCCATCTTCCATCCAGAAAAAAAAGGTTTCATAATTCAGCCACATTCTTTAGTTAAAAGGAAATGAAATGTAGCATTCTTCGCATAGCCAGCCCTGCAAAGATGTTTTATTTGTGGCAACTCTATTCCTCACTCTCCTGCCTTAGGCCTTCTATAACTCCCACCTTTCATCTAAAGTTCAGCACCATATAACATCACTCATCTCCTGTCAGCAATGTCAAACATGAAAAGAAAATTTTGACTCCAAACCCAGAGTGTTACCAGCTGCAAAATAAATAATTGCCAAAACTCAGGCCCCACTCCCACCTCTGCCTGGCTGTGCAATCTGACCTTATAAAGATTACAGTTTGCTACTCCAGTCTTTTTTTGAAAACAAAAGCTATCTACTCTGACCTCTGCAAACCGACAGAAAGAAATGTGCGACCATCAGATTCTAAAGCACAGTATAGCTTAAGAGTTCTGAGGCAATGCACACCAGAAGTTGAAGGATTCCTTCCTAGCTCATCATCTTCTCATTGCCTTTTCTTTCTGTCTTTCTTTTCTGTCTGCTTCTTTAGTTGTCAATTTTCTTCTCACTTCTATACTTGTTTCATTGTTCCTTGTTTCCATCTGGGTGTGAGGCAGTGGCATCAAAAGCAACTGTTAACTCCTTTTTACGAAAGCTGCAGAAGTTCAAGCAAACCCGTTGCCAAGTCAGGACAAGTACCATTGCTACTAGCAGTGCCTTTTCTGGTGAACAAATAAAGTGAAAGTGTATCTTACAATCAACATTGCAGGGAATGTATTACTTGCAGTCAACAGCTGGTTCTTTTTCCTGCACCATCCCCCTCTCACATCCTCACTGATCAGATTACAGATCTAAGTTCTTTGCTTTATATAAAAAAAATTTGCTCCTCCTGATTACCATGGAGGAGGATTGACAAGATAGATGTTGAGAAATAGCTGCCTCCAGCTGAAGTCTTGAACTGGGTAATCTAGATACAGGAGGAAGGGTTAACCATTTTCCTCCTCTCAGTCATTGTCTCCCCATCATCCTTCATCTGATATTAAGTTTAAGACCCAAATTTCAGCCTCAAGTATATTGCTGTTCAACTAAAGGCAAAATTTTACTATATGACTTGTCAGAAGCCCATGCCATAAATTTACTTGTTAAAGAGTAAATGAAATCTAAAATATCATATTCTCTGGAGGTACAGAAGCCTGAAGTCCCACACCACCAGGTTCAAGAACAGCAACTTCCCTTCAACCATTCAGTTCTTGAACCAACTGGCAAAACTCTAACCACCACTACAATTTAGC
>JARFYF010000094.1:29732872-29743871 GCA_030265395.1 Rhina ancylostomus | reverse complement strand
GAAATAAAAGCCAGAATGTGTAGATCAGAAGCCTCCAAAGTTGTATCTTTTTCTCCAACAATCCCAAATAATGCAGTCAAAGGATGAGATTTAAAATTTATTTTAAAGAGCACAGAAAAAGTTTGAAACACCTCTGTCTGATATTTTTTAAGATTGACATGTCCAAAACATGTGAATTAAAGAAGCCTTTCCATTATTGCATTTATCACAATAAGGAGATACATCCAAATAAAAACAGGATAGCTTGTCTTTAGACAAGTGAGGTCTGTGGACCACTTTAAATTGAAGGAGATTGGCAGGATTTTAAAAGAGTTAGGAAAATAATTGGGGTAAAAAAACCATCAACAGAATAACCTTGCTTGAAAGTAGCAAAACAGGAAGCTGGTGCAGAAAAATACATGATTGGAGAAGTGCTATAAGAGGGAGAGAAGTGCTACAACAGGGGAAAGGCTGTGAAAGGAGCTGTGTTGGTGGGGTGGATGGGGGAAAAGAAGTGATACTTGTGTAAAGATGGACTGTCTGCACCAAAAGAGCCACATACAATATTCTCACTGAAATTTACTTGTACTGTTGATGAGGGATTAAACTAATTGGCAAGAAGTGGGGAAGCCAAAGGTATCAGTAAGGAGATCAGAATATATATTGTATATATGTAAGCAAATTAGACAGATTGCCATTTACAGATTGAGGAAATAGTGAGAGAAAAATAAACTATTAGATTTTATTTGTTGACACCTGTGGTGTAATCATTGATTCACTGGAGGGACAAATTGCACATGAGAAATTATAATGTCTTTGCATTGAGAAAGGCTCAAAGACCAGGAATGGAGTCTTATTATTCCTGGTTACCCAAGATTCAGCATTTATAGAAGAGGAAAGTGGGCATTAAGGGATTGACTAAGGTTGACACCGCAGTACTAAATAGGATCAAATCAAGTTATTACACTTCTGGAAGTTTTTTTTGGCACCAAATTTTTGCCAAAGAATTTGCTCAAAGGCTGTAACTAAAAAGTAAAATTAAAAGTTATTAATTACTGTAGTATATCCATAATAAACAGAGGGTAGGGAAAACAACTTAGCAGAATTCTCAATCTAAATAAATCTAGTCCAAGGAGGAAGGAAGTAGTTAGCGTAATGATATTACAGCGCCAGCAATCAGGGTTCAATTCCGGCCACTGTCTGCAAGGAGTTTGTACGTTCTCCCCGTGACTGCGTGCGTTTCCTTCAGGTGCTCTGGTTTCCTCCCACATACCAAAGACTTATGAGTTAGTAGGTTAACATGGGTGTAATTGGGCGGTGCAGGCTCATTTGGTTGGCAGGGCTGTTACCATGCTATATAAATAAAAGTTTTAAAAAAGTTTAAGGTAGTATTAATTCTGGGAAATAGAATACAACAGGTGAAGTTTATTGCAGGAGGAGATTACGTGGCTAATATTAGTTAAGAGCCACTATGGAAAGAGACTGGAAAATATTGAAGGTGAAATGCTCAACTGGAGAAGAACCAAAAGTATTAATTTTAGACACCAAATACAATGACATTAGAAAAAGTCATTGCACAGTATCAGTAATGTAGGGCATTCAATGGGAAAGTTCAGATACAAACCAGCCACATTCCTTTGAAAAGCAAAACTGAAGTTAAAATAAAAGCTATGAACAAAACAGAACAAAAGTTTATGATAAGTATCTACAGCAAGATTGATTTAATAATATTATAAAGAAATGAGAATTAAGAAAATTAACTAGGAAAGTTTCAACAAATAGATCAACAGTCAACACAGAACAGAACCAAAAAATATATATAAACTTGGGTATAGGGACAATCCATGCAATATTTTCAGGTAACTTTAAGTTTTGCAGCCATTTAGACCTAGATGTGAATAAGCTTCAAGTTAGCAGACATGGTGGTATAATAAGCAAATGCATGTTCCACACCTCGGAAAAATTAAAGGCCTTAAAGAATAGTTTACATTAAACAGAATGTTCCAAGGGATGGAGGGAGTAAGCTCCGAGAGGCAAGTCAAGGTAGTCATCAAGCTCAGAAGCATAGCCTTCAGCCCACCACGTTTATGACAGCTATCAAGTACGTATCTATACAAATCCAATTTACCAGCACATGGCCAACAGCCTTCTATGCCATGACACTTGAAGTGCTCATCTAAATACTTCTTAAATGCTGCAAGATGTTGTACCTGCCTCTGTCATCCCTTCAGGCAATGAGTTCTAGATTTCAACTACCCTCTGGATGAAAAAGTTCTTCCTTAAATCTAAATCTCCTACTCCTCAGCCTTAAAGCCATGTCCCCTGGACATAGACACGTCTGCTAAAGGGAAAACAGTTTCTCACTATCTGCTCTATCCACACCTATCATCATTTTGAATACATCATTCAGGACCCACCTCAGCCTTTACTGCTCCAAAAGGAGCAAACTTAAAACATCCAGCTTCACTTCTTAGCCTGAACTGCTCCATCCAGGCAACATCCTGATGAATCTTGACTGCACCTTCTCCAGTACAATCACTTTAATGCAACAACCGGAACTTCACATAATGCTGAAGTGTTATCTGTCAGTGGACTTCCAGAACATTGGACCCAAAAATTTGAAGTTATTGGCGAAAGACAGAAGGGAGAGGAGGAGAAATATCTTAAATAAAGAAGTTTCACGCATGTTCCACAGCTGTAGTTTTGCATAGGACTACTAACAAAGCCCAAGTCCATCTTGAATTAATCTTTTAAATTGCATTTTTACAATCTTTCTGATTATGAAAAACTATTAGAAAATACAACTCCTTATACTAGGGCACAACTGAACATTAATCTGCAGAATTTCAGTATACAATTCACTACCTTCCAAAGACCAGGTTGTCTGAAAATACTGAGAAATAGCCTTGAAAGCAGCCTTTTTCCAACAAAAGTTCAACTGACAAGAGCACCTTCAGCATTAAGCGGGACTAGCAGGACAACAGGACAGATTTTGAAGAAAGTCTAAAGGATGACAGAGTGGTGGAACAGTTTAAAACAGGGATTCCAAGTCAAAGACCTGGATGGGTGAAAATACAGTTCACCTTTAATGCATCAACAGGAGTGAGGTCTGTGCAAGAGAAGAACAGAAGTCTGGTATTTTCCAATTTGGCAGGCAACTCATTGCTCAGTAGATTAAAGACTGCAGCAGGTGCTTGCTCAAGCAAAGCCTCTGCATATTAGACATAAATGGGTTTACTGGCCACAATTATTTTTCTCATTTCAATGTTAATACTCATATTTCCTTATGACATAGGAGGTCATACATCCTATCGAGTTTGCGCTAGCCCTCATAGCAATCCCATCAACCCCATTCATTTCCGTGCAACCTACTATCTCTCTCTCTCTCATACTTTGTAACTTCTCCCATCATACACCTCAATGACTGGTAATTTACAGTGGTCATCTAACCTTGCAATGTGTAAGTCTTTGTAATATAGGAAGAAACAAAACAGGAGAAACACATGTAGTCACAGGATTTGACATGTGAAACAGTCAGCATCAAAGATCAGGATTGAACCCAGGTTGATGGGTACACTATTGTACCACCCATAGTCCCCACAATTTGAAACCCAGCTACCACAGAAACCTAACTGAACAGAATGAAACACAATAAATGCACAGTTTGAGTCATTCTGTAAACTTAAGACATGTATTGTTCTTGATAATGTCAATGTTTTCCATACCACTGAAAAATCATCGAAGCATTAGTTTATAAGGGAAAAAACAGGCAATGTCTTTTTTATACAAATGCAAAGCATTTTGTTTCAAGCAGCTTTTTGCATCCAAAAATTTGTGGATGAGTTGACATGCCAAGTTAAATGCTTGCCAATTGCTTTGCCTTGTCATGTCACACAGTATTTTCTAGCATGTCCTCAGGGAGAATAAGGTTTATAAATGCAAGTAAGCGATTCACTCCAACTTGACAAATGAGCTCTCCAGAAATACATACATGGAATACAAATGAAGTTAAACCAGAATAAGGGTTCATGAGAGATACAACAGCACAGTATAATAACCCTATTGAGGTTCACTTTGACATCAAAACATTTTAAATAGTTTCTGCAATACAATGAAAGATTCTGCACACTGCAAATTATCCCCACATAATTAGCACATTAGCCAAATCTTCATTGTATTGTATGTAATAATCTACAATACTCAAATTTGTACCAGTGAAACTGTTTTTATGTATGATTCTATGCATCTTGTTCCTGACTGCTTGTCCCAAGCTGGGACAGCTGGGTCCTGGAGCTAGAATCTGGGTGTAATAATAGCCATTCAAATGATTATGCATGTTGAAATACTTGAAGTCACTATTTTGAGATTAATGTATAAAATACCCCCAGCACACCTGGAGATAAATAAAAGTCAAAAGCTGAAGGAAGACAAACACCAAATAATTACACATACAGCTCCATTTTGACATTAATTACTTCTGGATAAAAAACATGATATTCATTTATGATATATGCAGAAAAAATAGACCATGCCACATAATTCAACATCAGTAAAAATCCCAAAATATGACAGAGCCAGAATTTGACTTAGTCACCACCAGTTAAATCAATCACCCTAATCAGCTAGTCATTGTGCATTACAGCATATAAATGCATCCTGCAACTCTTTATCAACAATAGTAGGGGAAACCCAATATATTAAAGCAAAAAATGTAAATGCATCAAATATCATATTTTCTTAGAAATGCATAGCAAAGCAAGTGTGACATAAACCCTATTAGTCTTATGCTTGCCGAGGTATATTAATTTCCAGTCTAACAACTATTCAAATGCAAAATTTTCAGCCACATTTTCAAATCCCTTCATAGTCTCCTTATCTCTGAAACCTGCTCCAGCCCTGTAACCCTCAGATCTCTGTATTCTGCCAATTCAGGCCTTATTTGCTCAATCCAAATTTAAAAATCAAATTATTAGCCTTCAGCTGCCTAGCCCTGGGTTCCAAATTCCTTTTCTAACTCTTCTAAAATAAAAACCTTCTTTAAGATCCTCCTTCAAACCACTTTCTTTTGCCAAATTTTTGGTCATCTGTCCCAACAGCTCAGTACATCTTATATATTAGTGACAGTAGAAAAAACCCACATTAAATCTAATACTCTTTCATCCAATTCCATCAACGGATCCTTCTACCCCATTCATTCTTGCTCGTATATTTATTTTCCCCTTAAGTCCATCTATGCTATTCACTTTAACTACCTTGTAATTAAAACTACCCTAATAGCAAGTTCTACATTTCACCCATTTCTTGGGTGAAGTTTGTTCCAAAGTCTTGAGTAAAAATAAAAGGAATTTTTAAAAAATATTTAAGGCAACTGGTTCTCATCTTCTCAACAAATAAAACTTTTTCCCTTCCTCAACAAATCCTTTCACGGTCTTGAAGACCTGTATCAGATTACTTCCTCCAAATTATCTTTAAGAGCCTGAGACAGTTCAATGCCACCACTCACCCCCCCACCCCCTGAATTGAAATAATCCCTAGTTTTAGCATTGAGTAAATCTGTTGTCTTTTTTTAAATCTTCCCCAGTGAAACCCTATGTCATTGCATGACGTAATCGTTCACTGCAAACCTCCTCCAAATATGATGCAAACAATATTCCATGCAAATGCTATTGACAACTCCTCTCAAGTACCAAAAATCATTTTTTCCCATTTTAAAGGCATTGTTAAAAACATCAGGTTTTTTTTGCATTGGCTCATTTTAAACTTTAATATAGAGCGTAATAATTCAGAACTTACCACCTCCCCCAGAGAAGCAGCAAACATATGCAGAAGTGGAGCCTTTTTTGCAGAAATTTGAGGACCCAGCATAGATTTTGTGCACTCGTAGGTAACAAAAAAAAGAGCAGCTGAAATTAATAATATACAAAATATAAAGAATACAACCAGCGGAAAATCGAAGCGTTATCAAATTGCTGTAAAAAGAATTCCTAATACACAAATAGAACAACTGATCATTTATTCAAATTACCTTGAACATTTTGTGAATAACTCATTTAAATTTGAAATCTTATAACTGCTAAAGTGAGTATCTATTGTGTCATTAAAACATAAAGCACGAAAAGTTTCACTTTCAATACAAGATATTGGCTTTTTAATTTAATTCTAGACACTTAGTGGATTTGGCATGTGCCATGCAAAAGCTTGATGTCATATACCATAATAAACTAGCACTATTTAACGTCAACCTCTTGTTCCAAAGTAGTGGTCTTTTCTTTGAATCAGGGATATTGCTATAATGCTGGTGCCGTCAGGAGAGTGTTAAACCGAAAGTTAGCAATGAAAGAACAATGACCTGGATGGCTTTTGATTTATCTTTCAAATTTTTCTTATGCATGGGAGAGCAGGAAATAAACATAAGAAAATCTTCAATGACATCAGATTAATTTGCTCTTGCAGCACTTTTGTTTAAATAATGATTGAGCAGACTCTGCAACACATTTTTAAACATCTCCAATTTTCAAGGGAGATACAAACAAAAAATCTGACAAGTCAGAGCATAAAATTATGGGAAACACATCAATAGCGAGATGAAATGTAAATCTTAATTGGAGTAATTTAAAAGAAAAATATACACAAGAACACAGCCACATCCTGCAGGATTACCAACTTTCTGCCTGCATATGACAGAAAACTAAGCATGATTAACCTTGAAAAGAATGCAAGCAAGGAGCACAAGTCTCAGACACCTCTCAACCTGGCAGTTAGTGTGGATGAAGGCTGTTACAAACTTTATTTGAAAGGCAGTTGAAAGTTTCACAATTACAAGAATAATTGCAGCATATGGTGGATAATATTACAACCACAGTTCAAGCATCTAAGAAAATCACTACTACACCGAGGGAGGGCACATTGGTGCTTTAAGAGTCTTTGATCACAGTGAACACACCACTGCTGCACAGAAGCAACTGAACATCATGAAATGCAATGTAATTTTATTTAGAAGTGTTAACAACTAAATAGAAGGTAATTTGTAACACATTTTCGACAGCTTATCCAAATGGAATATATAATGGAAAATTGATACAAAATCAAAATGCTCCTTTAAAGTAATTGCCTCAAATACATTTTCTTGTTAAACATGCTCTCTTCAGCCTCAACTCATACCATCTTGGAGTCGAGATCAAGTCCAGAAATTTAAATTTGAGCACAATGTCAGCTACACATTACTGTAGTACTTGAAGATGGCTGGATTATCAAATGAAACTCAAAACATAAAACCATTGCTGTCTCCAGGTGGATGTAAATAAATCCTATGGCACAACTGTGAAACAAGATCCCATGGATCAAAAGTATCATGAGATTGATTCAAAAGAACGGAGAGTTCTCTTGGTATTTTTGCCATGATCCAGAACACATCACCTGGTCATTTATCATGTTTTTGTTTGTGGGACCTGATGAGTTGACTATTGCCACTTTTCCAAATATTACAACACGGGCTAAAATTAAATCAAATATACAAATACTTTGAGAAATTCAGTACATGAGAGGACCATACAAAAGCTTTTCCAAGTGGTGTTTAGGAGGAAATCCCTTCACTGGAAAGAGAAACAGAATATATACACAGTGCCATTTGTAGAGATCATGAATTTGGGACGACGTGATGCTTTGGCAATTTGTTGCAGTGTTGATCCCATAGCTGGCACACACCACAGTTACTGTGTGGCGAGGGTGGAGATTTTTACTGCTGAAGGTTGTGGATACTGATTGGATCCGACTGATTTATTATGGATGGCATTAAACTTCAGTGCTATTAGAAAGAAAGAGCGCTGCTCTTGGAAATATTTATTGTTTGCCACCTTGTGTGTTACAAATATCAATTGCCCCTTATTATCACATGGTTGAACATCATCCAGATCTTGGTGCACTGATGTTCTCCATACAAACAAGCAGCAAATGCAGCTAAAGACTGAGCAATCAGAACATTTTTATTTCTGATCTTATGGCAGCAGGAAGATCACCAGCAAAGCAAATGAAGACATTGGACTCAAAAAACTGGCATGCTGAACTATGGCAACAAAATCTTGGCACTGAAATGGACTGGCCTACAACAATTACTTGTGAAGCAGATATAACTCTGGCCAAAGGTTACCCTTCCACCGCCAGCCCTGCATGACCTCAATTCTATTAATACAATGATTCCACATGCAAGACAGATGCTAAAGTGCAATCAAGAGCCACCACTTCAATCTCTGGAATGCAACTATTTAGTCCATGGTTGGGCTACGACTGCAAAGGACATCTGGTGCCAAGTGGTCCTGACGACATCCAAACTAAGCAGTGGACACATTGAGGAGTATGTGCCACAACAGCACTGCCAGCAGTAATCATCAGCAAATCAACTGATGGTGAGAGAAGACTGATGGGGCAATGATTAGCCAAATTGGATTTGTCCAGCTTTCCATGTGCAAGATAAACTTAGCAATTTTCCACATTATCAGTTTAAATGCTAGTGTTGTATCTGTTTGACTTGAAATGTTGAGAGTTTTGCGGCACAAATCTTCATTAAAGTAGCTGCGTGTTTGTCATCCCATAGATTTTGTTGTACCCAATGTGCTGAGCTGTTTTGTGATTTTATGGGCAGTAAGTCAAAGTTACAAGAGGACTGAAACTACTATAAATGGGAGCTCAGGTGAGGATCAAAGAAGATCATCCACTCAGCACTTCTGCCTGAATATGGTTGTAAATCCTTTAACCATGAATTTTCAAAGACATGCCAGGCTCTTTCATCTTTGAGGACAGACACTTATGGAATCCACCACTTTTAAGGGTGGGTCTGGCAGGTTTCAATTGATGGAATCACTTAGCTCTATCTATACCACACTGCCTCTCTTCAGAATCTTGCACTGTAGTTTTTAAGATATGGTTGATGCTGCCTCTGGCATATCCTCCTACGCTCCTCAATAAACTAGTATCTGTTATCTAGATTGATGATAATGGTACAGTAACTGATGGACCAGACTACAAGATTACAAATTGTAGAAATATAATTCTGCTGGCAATAATGCACAGCAGCTCAGTTTTGAACTGCGAGATGCGATTTGAATCCACCCCATATACCACAAGGGTGACACTTCACAATACACTAGAGAATTTTGTCATGTCAAAGACAGGACAACTATTAAACAAAAAAATCACAGCAGGCAATGCAATGTCAAAAATTAATCACCCAGCAGTAAAGAAATAAAACATACATTTCAATACTGACATAGCTGATAAACAGAGTTCAAACTATTTTCAAAAAAGGCATATTAATTTATTTATAATTGTATTAGCTTCCAAGTTTTTGGCAGAAGTGTCTTCTGGAACTTAAGGTGCTGTCTTCACCAATTTCATAAAATTGAAACAAAATGCCTTTCTGAATGAAAAGCGTTTGAAACACAGAATAATCTGAATACACTGGGTAAGTGATGCCTACAGTTAAATGTGGAATAAACTCAAAATTTCACATAACTATGCCATAGCTATCCATTATATTTGTCAAATGTGCTTCACTTTAAAAATTGTTGATTGCAATTATTATTAACTGGAAAAATTAAGGGGTTAAACTGCTCATTTTCTATTTTACTAAATTTAAATAACTCCAAAAGGGTGCTGTCATAACCTTTAGCCCCATACAACACATGCCATTTCAAAATGCAACAGTAGGATTTCTACCATGGGCATGGTGAGCAATCTAATTGAAAATTAGAGTAGTAGGAATCAAAAAAATTTCTACTCATTTGTTTAGCTGCGATTGTAAAATCTCCCATGAAACAGCATTATAGGTAACATTGAGAACATACACTTGCATTGAAAATATTCCTTGATCCAAGAGTGGCAATCTGAAACAGACTTAATAATATGATTACCACAAAAAATAGGTTTCCTTTAACCATTGTGCCTATTGCATTATCCATGACAACCTTGATATTAAAAAAAGCACTGAAAATGACAAGAAAATATTTTGAATTATTTATAACATACAAGTGTGCATGGTTTTAGTAAATGAGTTAACTTGCAATATTTAATCCTTTCCAAAGCAGGAACTGGTGTCCTGGCAAGCTTAAAATGAAAGATCATTCATTCATGGACACTCCCCTGCCTAAATAATTTAATTGTGGGCAGGTCTGCAGCCAAATCAGTGGCTTTAAAACCACTGCAAAGAATGGTACAACTTATGCTAGAACTAACCCAGCAGGTAAGTGATTTTTAATCTAATCGGAAATAGCGGGGCTCGAGTGTGCAGACGCGTGACGTAAGTGGGTAGCGTGCAAGAGGTTTAAAAAGAGAAAGAACAAACTTCAGCAGTTTTGTTTCGGCGAACTTCGGAGCAGCTAAGTGTTTTTTTCTCTTTCTCTAATCGGAAATAGCGGGGTTTGAGTGCACAGGTGCGTGAAGTAAGCAGGTAGCACACAAGAGGTTTAAAAAGACTGTCATATCCAACAGGCAGCATTTGGAGCGGGCAGCAGAGTGGTTGGGCTTTGGCTCAACGGGCTTGGGTGAGAACGGGTAAGAGGAGAGATTTATAGAGCGAGGGTAAGTTTCTAGTTTATTTATTTTAGTAACATTAGACAGTGCCATAGCAGTATGCATCTGGGATTAGTTTTATGTTTGGAGTGCCAGATGTGGGGACCCTGGGAAACTACCAGCCTCCCCAAGGACTACATCTGCGCAAAGTGCATTGAGATGCGGCTCCTCAGATCGTGTTGGAGGGCCTGGAACTGTAGCTCAATGACCTTTGGCTGATTAGGGAGAGTGAGGAGATAGTCAGAAGCTATAAAGAATTTGTAGAGAGTACCTCTGTGGCGGTCCCCCTCAAAAATCAGTATATTATTTTAGATTCTGTTGGAGAGGATGATCCGACAGAGTAAGACCACAGCAAACGGGACTTTGGCACTGTGCCTGGTGCTGTCCTCCAGCAGGCAAGGAGAAATGCAGTGGTTATTGAGGATTCTATACTGAGAGGAACAGAAAAGATTCTGCA
>JARFYF010000094.1:29706665-29719879 GCA_030265395.1 Rhina ancylostomus | reverse complement strand
CCCTCAGCTTCGTCTCTCACAAAGTCTTGAAAAAAAATGCCTAGTTCATCAAAATTTCCATGGTGGTGTCTGTGGAACCTACTCCAGCCTTCAGAGAAGTCTAAGTTCCTCCAAGTCTGGCCTTGTGCCAGCCTGGTTTCAAATGTTCATCAGTTGGCAGTAACGCCTTTAATGTCCAGGACCTTCTACACTTCTGTAAGTCACAACTTACAGTCTAATTTTTTATTAGGGCTCAGGTTAATATCCCCTGATGTGACAGATTCTGTTTGATAATACTCCTCTGAAACTCTTTGGAATGTTTTACAATGTTAGACACCATAGAAGTGTTATTGTTTTATGTTATGTACATAAGTTGGTGTACTTTTGAGATGGGGGAATCAAACTTGTCACTGAAAGTTGATGAGAGCTTTGCAGAACATAATTTTAACAAAGAGTTACTTGTTAGTTACTGCTAGTCAACATCTCTGGTCCAGAAATTCATCTAATGCTAGTGCAGATTCCCATTCCTTCAGGTTTCAATTGTTTTCAGAGTGTTCTGACCCTTCTTTCTCTTCCTTTTAAACTATTCTTTTTTGTGATTTTCTTCTGTGTCTAATTGAACATTGGAATCACTATGATAATTTGCACCTCCTATTCCATCCTTGCTCTATTAATTTCACAATACCAAACTGATTTATTAAGGAGACACAGACCAGTTTTCTCAATCTCTTAGATCCCAAATAAAAACAGAAAACATTGGAAATAGTTAGAAGTGTGGCAAGATGTGTTGTCCCATCTCACACATCCAGATAACTGTCTTCATCATTGAATGAGGAGCAGTGGTTGAACTAACAAAACTGCAGTTGATGAGCCAATAACTTCATGCAATTTTTCAAAGAAATAGTATCCCATTTTACAAAAATTATAGACTTTCTCAAATCATGGTGCTATGGTTTCAAAATTTTGGTTCATACACTTCCACTTTATTTTGTTAAAATCCCATACATACCTTTCTGCTGTGTAACCATATGATTTAATTTCATTTTTATTTCACCAAACACTTCAACTTAATTTTGTTGTAATCATCCATTTTCATGTCATGTAGCTGGATTCTTCCACCTGCTGAGATCTTGCAAAAACACTGCTTTTTCTACCAGAGTATTGATTTGTTGGATTATTTATTCTGCTGCTGCTCAAAAACATTTAACACATTGGGTTGTCATTAATGATTTTTATTAATAGCTGATTTTTTCCCCATTTCATCACAGCAGGAATAATTCACTGTTTCCTCTCCTGTGATTGATAGAATGTGCAATGGGAAAAAGTGCACCTGTAACAGATCAGAAACTTAAATAGTTTATCTTTTGTAATTAAAACTAACATAGTTCATCAAATTTATATATAATTGCAAAATGTAGAGACATAATAAATGACATTGCAGCAGTAGAATACATAAAGCAGTCACATCCTGATGCAAACTGCATAATTCATCCTTCCAGCTCAAGGTGTAACAATGCTGGGTGGACTATTTTAAATACTCTCAGTTACTCTTGATTTATTGTTATCTAACTTGCAATTTGCAGTGCTGTCACCTCAAGGGCAATGAAGTATTCCATTCTAATTATTCCTGCAGTAAAATGTATTTTAAAATTCTTCTCCATTTTTATTTATCTGCTTCTCATTGGAAAAAAAAGGTGCTACACTGAAAAATTACACTAATCTCAAATGTATCAATTATTCCAGCTCTGTATGTCCATAAAAATAAGAAGGAATGCAACAGTGGTAATGCAGTTTACATTTAAATTTAACCTGCTTTGATATAGTGAATGAGGGTGTTATATGGTTGAGTAATGGTGAATTATGGAGATGGGTAATAAAAAAGTTCATTTTATGGATTTTATAATGAATAGAATGATATATATGATTGCTAATGAACTGAGCAGGCTACGCCTCAGCGTAGTCGATGGAGTGAAATGTGTTAGGAACAGAGCAAGTAATACAGTTGTGCAATGAATGGACTAAATGTATGACATGCTAAAGGAATTATATAATGGATTATATGATCTTGTAAAGGTCTGAGTGAGTTATATCATGGCGAAGTTAACTGAATGGCCCATATTTTCCTGAGAAATGCCAAGCTAGTTCCTGAACTGCCATAATTCCCGCTTTATTATCATGAAGTTCAGGACTTGCTTGAGAACATGGGGTCCTGGTGCAAGAAAAGTAACTCTTTATTTCAATGAGAAGAATAGCTATGGTGAGAAAGGAACATTTTACGTAATTTATATTTATTTGGCGTTAATTTAAATTTTGATAAAAATAAATATGTTACTCATTTAATCACTTTTTAAAACAGCTGTGATTCTCAGAATTTTTTGTTTCACAGGTGTGATAAGCAGCTGAGCTTGGGGATGTGGCCAAACTGCTGAGAAAGACTTTTTTCAAATCATTTTGCCTTACCACATGATGGTACTTACATTTCAAAGGGTCTTCACTCTGACAAGTTTGGGGCCAGCTTCATCGGAAAAGTTCCATCTACAATATTGGCTTAAGATAAGTACAGATTTAGCGGGTAGGCAAATGGTGACCGAAGTAGATCTGCCTCTGATTGGACATTCTAGGTCAGACTGTCATTTGGCAATGTAATGGACATTGTGGGTCTTTTGATTGTTCACTGAGCAGAGTGAACCTGATTGATTGTATGATGGACAGAGGGTGTTAACTGAGATTTGTGGGATATTTATAGTTGTTTAATGGAAAGTTTGAACCATGTGATAGTTTAAGTATGTGATTTATTTATAACTTTTCGAAAGACATTTGGAAACATTGGTTTCTATTTTATAATTCAGAGACTTTTATTTTGAAAGATGCTAGGACGAGTAAAAAGTTTTTCCTCAATCATTCACATAAATTACACAAATTTGAATTTAGCTTGACATGTACCTATCTGTTGTTCATTAAACTGAGTTATATTTAAATTCTAGAAAGTTCAAGGAAAATGTCCCCAAGGGAAAAGAATATCTTAACTTTAAAAAAATAGCTTTACAGACATAGTTGATCACTAATGGGCTGTAATGACATTACTCTCAAATTAGTTTGATGTTCATTCCCATACTTCTTCAGTTTTACAGCAACCAGTAACTACCCAATTAATATACTTTAGCAGCAATGACTCCTCGGGGTATTGATAAAAATTGTAATTAAAGCTTTGTAGTACAAATGCCTGGGGACGCTGTTAAAAATCATGTTATAATTTTTGTAATATATTTCTCCACTAAGTATGTCTGAGTAGGTATAATTATATACCTCAAAATATTAACCAAAAATGCTATTATTTATGAAGTTGATATCTACTTAAGGAATATATTTTTGTAATTTTAACTGTTTAACTCTGATTTTGTTTTGTAAAATACTGCATACTTTAAACTATTGTGTTTAAGAAGACACTTTATATGCAATTATTACAAAGGCATCTAATTAAGGTAGGGCTTTTTCGATTTAAACAGACAAGCTTTACATAATTAAAGGGTTGCTCCACTTACCAATTTTGTTCATTATTGCTATTTTTGAATTGTTTAAGAAGATGCACAAGTTCTCAAGATGTGATAAGATGTGGAATAACTGCGCATTCTGCTTTGCTGTTTATACATCACATGCAAGTATATTTATTGGGAACAGAGCATGGGAACAAGAAGGGTAGTTTGGCTGACTATTAGATTGGAGCAGCAGCTGGAATTTGTGGGAGGTGAGAGACTGGGTGGGAGGAAGGATCTCTTCATTGCAAAAGTGGAAACCTTTCAGCTGTGGGAGTATGTTGTAAGCCTGGATGACATTCTAATGCATCTGTTGGAATTTGGCAAATATCCTGCAGGTTTGTTGTCATAAATTTGCAGTGAGGATGTTGTGTTACACTTGGGCTGAAGGTGGAATAGTTTACCGTCTTGAATATGGGGTGGGCAAGCAAAAAGTGTAAGTTGCTTGACTGACATTCTGTTTGCTAAATAGGCATATCCTGGCTTTTTGGCTTCCAGAATCTCTGCCCAAATGTTCAGGAAGTAGGTGCCTTCTGAAATCCTATATATAGTTATGCTTTTAATGTCCTCATCCTCCCTGAACTCATTCAACAGGTTTTCGCTGATCTCTGAGGCAGTTATTTATCCGCATCAGTTGTGATACAATAGAACAACATGCTCCCAGGCAAGAACTTTTTCATAAGTTCTACTTACTTCAAGGCCATATTTCGCTGCTATTAAAGTTATCTTCTGAAGGAGTTCTTCCTTTACTCTTTTGTAATGGAATGTAACAATACCCAAAGATCATTACATTTAGCCTGAGTCATTTGTCCAGCAATGCTTTACCATTGTAATCAAAAATCAAAAAAATGCAGATATGGGAAGACTGCAATAAAAAAACCACACCAGGCATGGAGGGAGAAGTAGAGTTAACATTTCATCTTAATCTTTCTTCTTCAGAACTGGGATTTTTTGAGATCTGGCCTCTTTAAAGTTGTGGAGAAATGTTGTGTTGGGGTGATGGGGATGAAGAAAACAAAGAGCATGTTTGTGACAGCATAGAGACCAACACAAGAAGGATGACACAGATTGGTGTTGACTAAGACATTGTGTTAAAGGTTTGTTAACAGCAACTAGTCTGTCTTAAGGAGGGTAAATAGAGGGAGGCTAGACAAGAGAGAAGACAAACAATCTGGAACTGAGAGATACAGAGCACAGCTGTTGCTGGAATTCTAAAATGGAGAAAGCCAGCAGGTCAAATAGCATCTTTTAAGTACTTACATCAGAATTGGCCAAGGATTGAAAAGCAAAAAAATTGCAGATGCTGGAAATCTGAAAAACAAACTGAAAATGCTGGAAACACTCGGAAGATCAGGCAGCATGCAGGAAGAGAGGATCAGACTGAGGCCGATGACACCCCCACCCCACCCCACCCCACCCCACCCCACCAACCTGCCAAGCACCCTCAACTAGAATAGGCCAGTTCTAACACAAGCTGAAAAGGCTGGTTATTTCAAATTGGTGAATTTATTATTAAACTCTAAGGGCTGATGTGTGTGCTCCTTGAGCCAATGTTGGGCTTCATTGGAAAAGCAAGAAGTCAAAGAGTATTTGCCATGGAGAAGATCATGGAAGTTAATGAAAAAAGGGAAATGAACAGTGATGTTTTGGAAAACACATCAACGTTGCAAAAAAAAAGGTGCTGGCTATCTTAAAGCTTTAAGGTTTGAAGATGGACAAGTCCCTGGTGCCTTCATCAGTCAGGGCATTGAGTACAGGACATCGTATTACAACTGCATAAGTCATTGGTGAAACTACACTTTTGAAGTATTGTGTGTAGTTCTGGTTCCCTAGTAATAGAAAAGATGGCAGTAAGCTGGAAAGGGTGCAGAAAAGATTCATGAGGATGTTACCAGGACTGGAGGGCTTGTGTTATAAGGAGAGGCTGCATAGGCTGGGACTTTTTCCTTGGAGCAGAGGAGGCTAAGGGGAGACCTTATAGAGGTATAAAAAATCATGAGGGCATAGACAAGATGAATGGTCACAGTCTTTCTCCCAGAGTTGGGGAGTCTAAAACTAGAGAGCACGGGTTAAAGGTGAGCAGGAAAGGGAAAGAGACCAGAGTGGCAACTTTCTCACACAGAAGGTAGTCAGTATAGGGAACGAGCTGCCAGAGGAAGCTGTAGAGGCGGGTACAATTGTACTGTTTAAAAGATATCTAGAGAGGTACATGAATAAGAAAGGTTTGCCAAACGCAGGAAAATGGAAATAGCTCAGGAAGACAACTTGGTCGGTAGGATGATTTAGGACGAAGGGGCTGTATGACTCTGTCTCTCTGACTCTGACCCAGAGGTCAAACTGGGAATGAGATGGATAATTAACGTGTCGGCTAACTGGAGGCTCAAAGTCCGAGTCAGTCTTGTGGATGACAGCAGTCACCCAATCTGTTTTCTCCATTCTAGGGGAACTCACATTGTGAGCACTGAATGCAGTACACAAAATTAGAAGAAATACAAGTGAATCACTGCTTTGCCTGGAAGAGATGCAGTAATGAAGTCAATTCCCCCAGCATTCCTTTTCATCCCTCAAAACATCTCCCACAGACAGATTCACTCCCATTAACAATGCCATAGCACCCTCTACTAGCCTACATCATTCTGTGTCATCCATTTTCTCAAGGTCTCCAGTCTATCACAGATATTCCCTTTGTTCCTTCCAAGTCTCCCTCCCACTTCTTTGAAAGTTTAGGAATGTCTGTTTTCTAAATTTTCTAAAGTTCTGAAGAAGGGACATTTCTCTCTCCAGCATTTTCTGTTTTTATTAAAGCTTTTGCAGAGTCTGAAATACTCTTTTAAGTCTGGTTTGATTTCAACTGCATTTCAGCCTACACTGCTGTCAAAGCTGTAGAAAAAAAGTGTTTTTTTTTCCCCTACTTTCATCTGGAAAAGAAGAGTTTAGGTTGTCACAGTTGAAGTTCTCTTGGGAAATATGTCCATTCCAAGTATTACTTGTGAGAAATGTCCAGAACAGGTTATGTATTGCTTCTGCATGCTTTAAAGAAAGCAGAACAGCAGTAATGCAATGAACAATCATCTGTAAATCACACAGTGTAACAAGTAAACCTTTTCTGAGATCTCCTTGACTTTAATGCCAAAGGACACGTGAAAATAAATGGAGCTGGGTTTATCTGATCTCTTGAATTTTACAAATAGCAGCTTTTCTTTACCTTGGTGTTTAATACTGTTTTGAAATGCAGAGCTGCATCTTACAACTTATATAATTATATCTGTAATGTAAAATTGTAAGGTACTTCTATCACTAAAACACCGTTTAAAAAAAATGTTTCTTTTTACCTAGAGAACAGAAGACCCGAAGTTTTATAGACATGGCTCTTAATGTCACGCACTCTGAGTAATATAATAATGATGATTTATAAGGTCATTTTTCTGAACACTACAATAATTTCCAGAATGCCAACATTGCATCAGGCTTGTACCTTCCTGTCAGACAGGCACTTTACTATGTCAGTATTGCCTGGAAGCAGTTATTGTAATTCGTATTGTAAACTGAAATAATAATTCATATGAAATATGCAGAGATGTGACTGCAGATATGACTGATGAATGTATTACATTTTTAGCTTAGTTGACATGCATCAAAGTTACATGATAAAAGGGTATTGTAAAATAGCCATAGGGTGTTTTAATGTTGGAGATGAGGCTGGGTAAACCTATGAACAACAAGATATGTGTAAGAATTTTCATCTTACATTCTCTTCAAGATTTGTATTATCCAAATCTAAACATATATTGAGACTGTTTCCATACTTGACATATTATTCATGATTGTACTGAATACATTGCATATTATGAGAACTGGGACAAATACTTAGAACATAGAACAGTACAGCACAGTACAGGCCCTTCGGCCCACAATGTTATGCTGACCTATGTAAACATTATCCCCAGTTAATCGATCCCTCTCTTTACTTCACCTCCCATTTGGGGGTGGCACGGTAGCGTAGTGGTTAACACGACGCTATTACAGCACCAGCAACCCGGGTTCGATTCCCACTGCTGTCTGTAAGGAGTTTGTACATTCTCCCGTGTCTGCGTGGATTTCCTCCGGGTGCTCCGGTTTCCTCCCACATTCCAAATGGGCGTTCCCATGTTTAAAAATGGGCGGCGCAGACTCGTTGGGCTGGAAGGGCCTGTTACCACGCTGCAAATTAAAATTTTAAAAAATTTAAATTTAAAATAACCCTCTGCATTGACCTCCTTGGCCATCTCCTGCCATTGTCAGTAAATTTCATTCCCATCACATTTCATAGGTCCTAGAACAGGGAATGTTTCCAGATGGCAAACCATTGGACTAGAACATCAGAGTTAATGCCAGTGGAAATGGGGACCGGCTTCCACATTTGTGCTATCATTCTTCTGCAAGTTCTCATCAAACTCTACAATGACTAACAGCTGTGGTTGCTGACAAGGATAAGCTCTCTTTCAGAGACACAGGTCCTGTGTCAGCCAATACAATTTGCCAACTTTGTCCTGCTGGACAACATTGCCCTCCAGCAATGTAGATTTACATTGAGATCCTGGAAAATGCAGACTACATCTCATATCTCAGGACCCACCTCTCAGTAAAGGCATCAGTGATGAAATGCACCGTTATCTTCAATATGCCAGCATAACCTTTGCTCAATTGAGGAAAAAGATGTTTGAACATGTAAGTGATGCTTACATGATAAAGTGATCCCTGCTCTTGTGTATGCTTCTGAATCCAGCAAGCCACTCAGGGCATTGGAAAGATATCATCAATGCTGTTTCAACACAATTCACCAAATTCACTGGAAGGGTAAGTGAACTAGCTTCAGTGTCCTCTCCCAGACCAACATTCCCTGCATTGAGGCTCACTGCGCAGGCCGGTTGTTCACATGCCCAAACTCCATACTCTTAAAACTGACACATTTTCCCTGCTCTCTCACAGGAGGAGATTACGAGGTGGGCATAGGAAAAGATTCAATAATCTTATCAAAGCCTCGTTGAAAATCTACTGCATCCCCACTGACTCTGGCTCATGACCACTCAAATTGGAGAAAGAGCATCTAGGGTGGTATTAGAACCTTAAGTCCCTGCAGCAGGAGCACACAGATCCCAGAAGGAGTGCACCACCTCGTGCACCACCTCATACACCATCCACCTGCCTGTGTCATCAGGCATCTGCTGCCCCATCTGTAGTAGGATCTGCATTACTACATTGGTCTCATAACCAGAGTGGAAGCAAACCATCCTTGATCCCAAGGGGAAGTTTCAGTTGGTGTTCACAACTGATGATGAGTGTGCCCAAATAAAGAATCTTTGGAATTGGCTCCTCTTGAATCTTTACACAAGGTAAGCACACAACTATCTTTGTGGGACTGTCACCAGGACAATCTGCTATTCAAGCACACATTTTTATGCCTATTTAGAGTCATAGAGTAATCCAGCACGGAAACAGGCCCTTCAGCCCAACTGATCCATGCCGACCAGGCTGCCCACCTAAGCTAGTCCCACCTGCCCTCATTTGGCCCACATCCCTTTAGATGCACTAACTTTAATGTTCTATTCCAAGGGTTTGCTATCTGGAGACATTCCTTATTCCAGGACTTATGAAATCCTATGGGATTGAAGTACAGTGAGGTATCAACGCTTCTGTTGTTGTGCTATACCTCCTGATGTGGTGTCTCAACCTGACACATCACTAATTCCTTTCTCCTCAGATGCTGCACAGACGATCCTCTCTTCTTTTTGCAAATTCCCACTGAGAGCATCGCAAAAGGTAAAGTTGTTAATTTTTGGAGAGTATTGTCGCTCACTATGAAAAGCAAAAATTTTGTCTCCAAAATTTCACACTTTTTAGCTGAAAATATAGCTTCCACACTTCCTCAAGTTCTGACAGAACCAAGGTGCAGACTAAAGAATGATATTAAATCAAATAACTAGATTTCTGCAGTTGGGTAATTGCAGGGGTCTTGGATGCAAAAATGTGAGGGCAAGATATTGAAGGGACAGATTTTCTGCATCATTGTAAGAAAAATCTACTTACCTGTGCTGCTGATAGAAGAGACCACTGAATCCTAAAGCTAGAAAGAGTTAAACAACTTGTCATTTACCCATAAAGTGTTTTGAGTATTCAATGAGTTTTACTGATTACAGCTTCAGGTTATCTGGATACTTTCTATCATGAATTTAACATGATTATGAATATAACTTTAAAATCTAGTGTAATTTCCCTAAGAAGTATAATATTTTAAAGCTTTATGACTTTGTCATAAATCCTAACCTAATTTTAAAGTAGATGCCATGAAATTCCAAGGTTTTAGAGACTTACAAGCGAATATAGAATGCTTATTGCTTCTGAATGAAATTTGAGCATGCTACCTCAGTAATAATCTGGAGACAGTAATTTTTTAAGAAGTAGCAGAAAGGTCAGAATAATGCTTGTCCTCTTTTTTTGGGTAATGCAGAGTCTAACTAACTTTTTATAAATGGGATACTGATATGTTATTCAGCTTTTTCAGAAGCTGGGCCAGTGCTCCCTTTGTTATTATCAGTAAGACAATTTAATGGATGGGATAAAAAAGATAAAACACTGAAAATGTGAAATTAAAACAGAAAACTCTAAGTATGTAATCAGCTGAAAGGCTGAACAAGAGAGATGAGTCAATATTTCAGAAGGCATTTTTCATGAGAACCTGAAAATAGCACATTTACTCTTTTTTGCATTTAAGCAATCATTTCATAGACCACCCTTAGTGCCCAGCAAACAATATTTCTCATTATGATGACATCTGAAATAAATTTAATTGTGTTGCTCGAAAGGATAGATACCTAATCTGTGGACAGCCTAAATCCTGATTGCAATCTCTGTCTTAATCCTTGGCTTTCTGCCACACCAGTCCTCAAATTGTGACACATACGTAGTCCCTGATTACTTCTCACTTGTGCTGCAGGGAAAGATAATTACAGGGCTCTTGTCTGACACATGTCTGACAGAAGGAGCAATGAGAAGTGGCTTTTGTGAGTAATAGAACTGCCACTCTGGGCTACGTTATTTGATATATCTGTCTGGAGTAGATGACATATCAGCTTTTGCACCAGGCCACCAAACTGTTTTCTGCATTTGTCCATACTCGTGGATCCCTGCTGATCATTATCCATTTCTGGACCGTTGTGATTCTGAAGTTATTCTGGTGCTCTGAAAAAGCTCTGTTTGGATTATTCAAACTTACAGAATTTTACAAGTTGATGGTACTTGTTGATATAGCTATCATTTTGCTTTTGAAGTTCATTGAAAATCATCAATATATAATACGAATCACTATGTTTAACATATCTGTGATGATCCAACTTCTTAAGTAAGTAACCAGTACCACTTTGGAAATACTACCCTTCTAGTTTACAGTAGTTTGTTGTGCTCTTTTAATCTGAACTACCTCCACTGGTGCAGAAAATTCGAGAGATTCACTACCCTCTGAGGACACACTTCAGTTTTAAATGACAGGTCCCTTATTTTGCAGCTATGTGCTCTTGATTGTGGCACTCCCTTCCAGTGAAAACATCTCCATATCTGCCTGTTAAGTCCTCTGAGGATCTTACATACTTGAACAGGATCACCCCTCATTCTTCTAAACAAGGAATAAAGATACAAGCAGTGCATGGCATCCCATGCTATTCACCTGCTGCTCCATCAAGTGTTACTGCCCCACCTGTGGACTAGTCTATGGATCCCACAATGAGTTCCTCAGCCAAGCCAGAACTAAATCACTGTCGTGGAAGTAAGTCATCTTCAATCCTAATGAATTGCCTGGGAACCAAATGGAAGGATTGATCATGGGATTCCAGAAGGATAAATAGGCATGTATGATGTGTTACCCAAGTACAACAGTTAAACGGTTGTAAAGGACTGTCAGGCAAAAATTGCAAAAGAGCTTTGAAGATCTTTCAAGGGAGATATTTGTAACAGAGTTTCATAAGTGCCAGTTAGAAATAAGAATTTAAGGTCAGAGGATGCCAAAAATGTTCATGAATGCTTAAGTCATTTAAGACACCTATTGATTTACATCATATTAATGATATCAAGCCACAAGTTGGAGTATCCAAGATTGTTGTAATGTATAAATAAAATGAAATTCAATTGGGAAACAAAAGTTCAACATTTCTATTAAGTAGAATAACAGAAGCAGTTCTTTGCAGTTGGTGGAAAGATATGGCCGAGTGGAAACCATGCTAGATTTGATTTAACACATTGGATAGTCTTAAGAACATCAATAAACCAACCAACCTTCTTTCCGAACTGACAGGGGTAAATATATGCTTGTTTCAGATCATGTTATTGCTTTGCAATATGTCTATTGTACTATTTGCTTGTTAAATGAAGTGTGCTATGGAAATTCCCACACCAATATGGTTTTCTGTTGAATCTGTAGGAAGTCACAATCAATAAAGTGGAATTTCTAGCAAGGGACTAGTAATGACTGAGTGTTTTTATTACTAAACTGTACTGTAGTGAACAGTCTTATACAAGATGTCACCACAGGACAGTAATAATACTGATGTTTAACTGCATTGAAATCACTGTGACAAAGGTGCAGTAATAATTTACGGGTCTCACTGGAACTGGCTGGACTGCACATAACCTTCTTGGCCAAGGAACAGTGCAGGACATGATGAACTGTGAAGAAGATAAAATAAATGGGAATTTCTTAAAGGCATCCAATCAAATAACATGGAGGTGTGTTTTCATTAACAGTATTCAGGAAAGATGCCCTCCAACACATTAGAAGGTGAAATTTTATTCAGTATCATTTTCAGTAATAGACAATACATTATTGTCAAACATACCAATCATTGAAATATATATGTTATTTTTAAAATGTTAAATAGAACTGAAAGTTTTCATCTCTAGATCTACACATCATTAAGATGAATAGTGACTGAATGAAGCTATGTACAATGAAAACTTTACAAAGGCTGTTGGTTTTGTTAATGACTGGTTTCTATTTATGGAATTCTATGATCAAATTTGTTCTCACTGGAGGCAATGGAAAAACTTATCACAATAAGTGTAATTACAGGGAAACATGTTTCATTCCGCATATCAGTAATTACAGAAGGAAAGCTGGTCTGAAAGGTATCATCTGCAAAACATGTTTCTAATTAATTTGTTATAATGCTTAATATGTTATGACATTTCTGGTGCACTCTCATTCTACTTAATCATAAAAAACCATATTGAAAGGACTACATTCTCTCAGTATCCTTATTGATCCTAAGGGATAGAGAAAGAAGATGCTGTGGATGACATGGATAAACAATCTATTTGTATCTATATACTTGAATTAAAAAGATGTAATGTGGAACTAACCAATTTTGACCTTAGCTTCAACAAAATATTGAACATACATAAATGAATAATTAGTTTGACACGGTAGTTGTGATTTACAGAGGAATAAAATATTGGGAAAATATTACTTAGGCAATAGAACATAGAACAGTACAGCACAGGAACAGGCCCTTCAGTTCACCAAGTCTGTGCCAACCATGATACCAAATTAAACTAATCCCACTGCCTGCACATGATCCATATCCTGCTATTCCTTGCAAGTTCATGTGCCTGTCTCAGTGCCTGTTAATCATCACTATTGTATCTGCTTCCACCAACCCGTTTCCCGGTCCTCCG
>JARFYF010000094.1:29609294-29623798 GCA_030265395.1 Rhina ancylostomus | reverse complement strand
ATGATTACAGAAAACAATGATAGATGATATCTCACACCTGCATCACTGTTGTCTTTCTTCTGCCGTCAGTCATTGGAAGATTGCTATCTCCTATTCTCCAAGCATTGTTTAACAATTCCACAAGCAAACCGAGATAAAGATAAATCTGAGAGAACCAAAGTTGTTCTTGATGGGCTCTTTGGCAGCTCGAGCATTTTGGCCTTTGTACCAAGTCTAGAAACTGTACAGTCTTCTTGTTAACTATCGTAGTGTTTTGTTGTGTATTCAATTAAGTTAAATAGTGCAAAAGGGTAAATCATTGAATACTTATTGAGTAGTTCTGAAGTGCTGCTCCTTATTATGAGTATATGTAAGGGTAGAAATGTGAAAACCAACTGGCATCTTTGAAGTTTTCCTCTGTGTGAAATGTATACCATTGCACAGTGTGTTTATAAGTGGGCAAAATGACAAAACAAACTGAAAAACCTGGTGAAACTGGTTTGAGGAGATACTGAGCTGACTTTGAAGCAGCCAAAGTCACATGTAATCACAATGACTAGTGTTCTGAAACCCTGTGAAACCTCCTGATATCCATTTAGCTTTCCCATGCTGTCTGACTCATCAATACTTCCAAGCCAAATGTAGTGATGACACTAATCAAATAAAAACATTTCAATTGTTTTAAATAAAAGAAAACAAAGGTCTTTTTTTTGTAATAAAGAGCTTGTTCCATATCTTAAACAAACTTCTTAAGCCTCATCAGTGGTGCTATTCCTATGGCTGCTGGCTAATGTTTACACTTGTAATATTTTCCCCTCTTCTCAAAGTGCTCAAGTGATCATCTTTCTGTCTATCATTAGGTGGCAAAAATATGCAAATTACTCACACACAGAAGAGGCGAACATTTCAAGCCCAATGCTGTGCTCACCTGGCACCCACTTCTGCCTGATGTCACTGGATAGCTATGATAAACAGACATCCTGATTGATTCCTTTCTTCTGTTTGTTAATCTTGTTTCACTATTGCTTCTGACAAAAGGCAACCAATTCTGCACCAACCAGGAACCGATGTTTGGACCAGAAAATGCTGGAAATACTCAAAAGTTTGAGGGAGCATCTAAGAGAAAAAGAGTTAATTTTTCAGGTCAAAGACCCTTAATCACTTCTACTGTTTCATGTGGAAATTAAGGATGGTTGGATCTATTGGTGTGTCTGGCTCAGTCACTTCCTACCTTTAACTAGCCATTGATAGTGCTGTAAATATACAGAAATGATTAATTAATTCACGTAAATCATCTTTATCCAAGTTCCTTGAACAATGTCAACAGCAACATTATTTTGCCTTTAACATGGCAAAATGTTAAAAGGAGCCCAAGAGCATTATTAAACAAAATTTGATACCACATCATGTAAAGAACTATTAGCTCAGTCAACATCAGTGCGCATTTCACAGGATGATAAATGGGAGTAAAGAGATTTAGGAAGGAAATTCCAGAACATAGGACCCAGATAACTGAACATAGTCAACAACGGTAGGATGACTCTCACTTGAGGAAGTAAAAAGAACCAGATTTTCAGAAGGATCTGGAAGTCCCAGCAAGCGTGCAGAAAGATTGGAATGATTCCAGGGATGAGGGATTTCAGCTCTAAGATTAGATTGGACAAACCAAGGTTGTTCTCCTTGAAAAGCTTGAGGGAATATTTGATGGAGGTGTTCAAGACTGGTTCAGAGAGGGTAAGAAGAGGAACACTGCTTCCGTTAGAGGATGGTCCAAGAACTGGAGCCACAGTTTCAAATCAATGGTTAAAAAATTTGAAGGGGATGTGAGGAAAAACTTTCACACAGAGAGTAAAGGTGGCTGTGAGGGTGGTAGAAGCAGTCAAACAGTGTTTTCAGAAAGAAATTGCATCAGGATTGCAGAGAGGATAATAATTTGCAGAACTTTGGAAATCAGAAATAGGACTATCAGAATTTCTCCACTAGAAGCTGGTGCAGATAGGATGGGCCAAATAGTCTCATTTTGTGATGAAAATTGGATGTGAAAGGGGCCAAATTAGAAGAGTACACAGAACCTGAGTTACAGGATTACAGAGATTAGAAGGGAAGTGATGAAGGGATTTGAAAGCTAGAGTGGCATATTTAAGACAGAACTGTCATTGGACCAAGAGCCATTGTAGGTCAGTGAGTTGAAGGCCAATGGCTAAGTGGAACTTAGTGTACCTTAAGATATGGATAGTGAGTGAGCTTGTTTATGGGGGGTACAAGATGGCAAATTGGTAAAAGAGCATTGAGTCGTATGTAACAAAGGCATGGGTGAGGATTCCTGCGGTAGATAAGCTGAAACAGGGCTTTGATGGGCAATGTTATGCTGATGGCGTCAGGTGGCCTCAGTGGTGGAGTTCATCCAGGGGTTAAGATCGTGAGCAGTCTGGTGAGAGTCATGTGTTGGTCAAAGAGAGGGTCGGTGGCTGGAGAGCAGAGGTTGTGGCAAGGATGAAAAGGTTCCTGCTCATCCAAAGCAGCCAAGCAGCTTGATAAAGCAGAGGTAGTAGGCAAGTTGAGAAATTTTAGTGGCATAGAGCTGGGTGTACCTCCTCACATTGTGGTTATGATTGACAATATAATCCTAGAATTTTGCAATATAATGTCCATGCCAGCTGGAAAGAGAGTATCCAAAGTAATCCATTTCCCAGCACTCAATGTATCAATTTTGTAGGCTCAACAAGTGCTTATCTAAGTATTTTTGAAATGTGCTGTAGACTTCTGCTTCTACCACCTTTCCAAGCAGTGAGGTCCCAGCCTCCTCCAATTTATAAGCAAAAATGATTGTTCTCAATTCTTTTCTAACCTTTCTACCAATTGCCTTGATTCTATACTGCCTACAATGGCTCTTGGTCCAATGATACTACTATCTTTAAATAGAATCCTAACCTATCCAACTGTCTCTTATTGAGCATGCATACGCAAAATAAGATGGGTCAAAGGATAAATCCAACAATAACCCTGCTTTCTTGTGATGCAGTTCTTAATTTTCAATCCAATGTGTTCACTGTGTCATTATATTAAAATAATGCAGCCTAATGCCTAATTCCAGTTCCTGGCATGATAAATTTTTCAGTAGGTTTCTGGTGGGGTGCACATTAATATCCTGTAATTTTCATTCAATTTACCTGTAGGTCTTCTGACAGACATGATCCTTAGTTGTTTAATGCATGGACTTAAAGGCTTAGTTTATGTATAAAACTTTCTAGAATTGTTTCATTCACCACAAGCCAATGTTCCAAATTACAGCTGACAAACCATTATCAAAGGATCATTTAGTTTGTTGCGCTGTTGTTTGCCTTTGTGTGGTTCATATAACCAGTTTTAATTTGGCTCCAGTGTGCAATGTTGCACTAATGCCTGGAGAGGGGGCTCTTCTACTGAAGATGCAGCTTAATTTTTTTCGAGTTCGGTAGCTGTCATTCAGTCAGGAACCTATAGCTGAGCCATCTGGCAACAATTGTATCCTAAAATATTTTAACTTCACCCATCGTAATCATTTCAAAGTGATATTTGAAGATGTCTTCTGATTCTTGCATCATTTCAGCTTTTGTTTTACAGATACACAGCAAGGATTTGTTTTCATTTATTAATAGGACATGGACAATGGTGGCATCTTTTGTCCATCTCCAATTTCTTCTGAACTGAGGAGGCAGTTGAGAATCAGCTGGAGTTACAGATAGAGCTGACAGGGCATGAAGGGTAGATTTCCTTTCCTGATGGATATGAGTCAGTAGTTTCATGATGACATAAATACATGCTAATTAGCAGGCTTTTCTTAATCATTTGCTTTTTTATTTACACTCATTAAGATGAGCAGAAGAAGAAAGGTATTTGGCTGTTATTTTTATCCTATAACGTTCCTGATGTGTACAGCACAAGCCATTTTCATGTCTTTAAACAATGCATCATCCCATAATTTAGCATTCTCTATTAGTTTGGAATTCACACTCTGATTTTTTTTCTCAAGTAGCAAATTATATGTTTACTTCTTCTTTTATTATCCTTTCCAGCATTACATTATTGAGAGGAGAAATAAATTTCTTTTCTTGGCTTTTTCAATTGCTTCTTTCAAATTCTCCCTTTGCTCTCTAGTTGAAATGCAAAGAACTACACATGCTGGAAATCTGAAAAGAAAATAGAAAATACTAGAAATACTGAACAGGTCAGGCAGCATCTGTGGAAAGAGAAACAACATTAATGTTTCAGGTCAATGACTTTTTATCAGAACCGATGGCGGAAATTGTGTAGGATGATCTGATGGGGACATGTGGAGCCCAAACCTTGCTCTTGGTGAGAGGAGAAGTGTGAGATCGATAGTACCGAAATGAAACAGAGGCTGTGGAGAGCCCTCTCAGCTATGGCGGAAGGCAAACTATCACGAAAGAAAAAGTAAGATATCTTGGAAGCACAAGTATGGAAGTTGCCATCATCAAAACAAATATGATGGAGACAGAGAAACTGGGAGAGTGGGAAGGAGGAGTTAGAGGAAGCAGAGTTGGGAAAGGTGTAGTCAAGATTGCTAAAACCATAGAATCATACAGCACGCAACAGACCATTCAGCCCAACTCATCCATACCAAGCAGTGGGCACCCTTCCATGCTAATCCCATTGCCCAGCATTTGGTCCTTAGCCTTCTACGCCAAAGTGATTCAAGTGCTCATCTAGGCACTTCTTAAATGCAGTCAGCAACCCAGCTTCAACCACTCTCTCCGGCAGTGCAATCCAGGTACTTGCCACACTCTAGGTGAAGGAGGTCCCCCTCTAAGTCTCTTCCCTCTGACCCTAAACCTATGTCCTCTAATTTTATCTGTCTCTGATACGGGGAGCAGTTTCCAGCAGTCAACCCTGTCAATATTCCTCATAATTTTATATCACTGTGGGAGATTGTGGGCTTGTAATGGATACTGGTCTCTGAAGTAATCCCTGGGATGGAGATGGAGAAGTCAAGAAAGGAAAGGGAAGAATCAGATATGGACCATGTGAGAGTGAGAGCAGTGGCTTCAAAAGGTTTGAGGTTTTTGTATTCTGTACCAGATGAGGAAGCAGACCCAATTCGGCCATCAATATACTGGAAAAAGAGGCGAGGAAAAGGGCTCATGAAAGATCTAAACAAAGACTGTTCCATGTATCCCACAAGTTGCCAAGCATAGCTTGAACCTATGTGGGGTCCTATAGCTACATCTTTGATGTGGGGGAAGTGAATGGAGTTAATGGAGAGGTTGATCAATGTGAGAAGGAGTTCAACTAGGTGAAGGAAATTGGAGATGAAGGAGATGGATAGGTCTGGTCAATGTTCAGGGAAGAAGTACAGGACATCCTGGTGTGGGAAGAAGGTATAGAGGGATTGGCCATCATGGTGAACCTTAGCAGTTAGGGACAAGGAAACTGGAAATGGCCAAAGTGGCAAAGGATCTCAGATAAAAGTTTCAATGATGTAAGTGGGAAAAGTCTAACTGTGGAGAAAGTGTGAGTTGGTGCTTTTGGAGAGAAGTGTCTGATATATGAAGTTAGGCTTGGATCTCAGGATGATACAGGAGCAGTGAATCAAGAAATGCTCAATAGTTGCTCATTCTTGTAATCACAAATGGATTTGAAATGTAGGAACTTTGGTTATCTCTCTAGTTTTGGCTTTCTCTCTGTATGTGGCTTTTTGCTCTCCATTCATTTCTTCTTTTGTTTTATGCTGCCTCTTAGTGGGTCTCTACTTATCTGACCAACTGCCAGAACCACTTTGTTTGTGGTCTTTTAATAATTATTACAGTCACCTATTCAAGAGGTGATATGACTCCACACTTTGTAGTTTATTTACTACTGAGTATAAAAGAGTAATTGTTGCTTTCGGGCTGCCACCTCATTAGGCGAAGGGTCAATTGATTAACCACTCTCTGAGTTGTAATGGTTGTCTGCAGTTAATGAACATCCACTGTGGGGAGGCCTTTGGGAGAAACTGTTGCTGGAGCTCCTAAGCCTGTTCCATTCCTCACCCACAAAGAATCCTGGACATTACAAAGTTCCAATCAGGATCCTCAGCTGCCAGTTCCAACTTGTGGAAATTCAGCTGAACACTATTTAAAATTCCCATTGGAAAATATTTTCATGTACTTGTAATAAGTGCTGCTCGCAAGCAAGCCTCTTGTGGCTGGGAATTTACCCCTTAGACTTCATTCTGAGGAGGTCTGGGATCCACCTTATCTTTGAAAGTGACTTTCAAAGAACTTTCTAAATTTAGAATTATGAGATGGAGTCACATATTCAAGACAAGAGCAAAACCCAGTTTGCTTATTTCAGCAGAGCTGTCCAGCTTTTCCCACCCCCTCCCCTTTCTCCAGAACCTTTCATGATTTTTCCTTGAAATATTAATCCATTCTCTTTCAAAACTTCTGCTTCCACTACCACTCTCAAAACTCTGGCTTATCGATCAGATGGTGTTAATTTAATATAGTAACACTTTCACATATTGAAGTTAAAAAAATTGTAACCATCTATGTAGAAATGTAGCATAAGAAAGGTGTGAGCTTCTGATGCTGCAGCCCTGGGCTATATCCATGCTAACAGTGAAAACAGCATGCTGCCGACAGTCCAAGCAATCTACAACCAAGAGACCAGATCAAAACTCTGCAGTCCTTCCACATCCAGTCAGGAATGGTGGTGGACATTTAAATAATTAATAGGAGGTGGAGATTTTGCAATCATCCCTTTTCTTATTGATAACAGAGCACAGCATATCTCTCAGAGACTAAACTCCTGTCACCCAGATGGATGGACTAAGACAGCAGACTGAGTCGCACACAATCCTGATCTAACATGAGAGCAAGAAGCAAGAGTTGCCCATTCAGCCTCTTGTGTGTGCTTTGCCCTTCAATACAAACATGGTGGAACTTTTACATCAGCACCAATTTCCTGCACGAACAGCATATCCCTCAATTCCCTTAATATATAAAAAAAACTATTGATCTCTTCTTGACTCGGTGACTGAACCTTCATAGCCTTCTTGGGTAATGAATTCCACAAATTTGCTTCCTTCTGGATAAAGAAATTTCCTTCCTATTCTGTTCTAAATAGTTCCTCCTTTAATTTGAGACTGTGAACCTTAGTTCCAGATCCCCCATCCAGAAGAAACATCACCTTGACAGCCACCTTGTCAAGCTCGGTAAGAATTTTGTGTTTTTCAGTATGATCACCTCTCATTGCTAAGTCTAACTCCTGCATCTCTCTACTAAAAAGCTCCATGGAATTCAAAAAGGCCAATCCCTTTCACCTTCCCCAGGAGCAATTAGAGATGGGCAGGAGATATGGTTTGGTGAAAGAACTAGATATTAAGAAGCATCTGAAAGGAGAAAAACGAATTAGGAAGCGAATTTCACAGATATGACCCAGATAGGTGACAGCATGGTCACCAGTGGTGAAGCAAAGAAAATGAGCGATAAATTAAAGCCAAACAAAAATAAATTGCAGAAGTCTTGGAGGACTGAGGGGTTAATGAGGTTAAAGGGATGGAAAAATTAAGTTGGAGTTATACCGGACCTGAAGCCAATGTAGGCCAGAAAGCACGATGATGATGTTCTTTCTTAATCCTGCATTTCCCACAGATTAATACATTTACATTTGCGCTCATTTTTAACATCCATGTAATTTAAGTTCCTGATGCAAACAAATTCCACCATTCTGATTTTGTTTGTTCACATCCGAATGTCCATCAGGTAGGCAACACCATTTGATTCCCAATATCAGGAACACTAATACCTAAAGTGTAGAATCATCCTTGACTCAGCCTGTGCCCTGCACTTACTTCCCATGGAATCCCCATGGCCAGACTAACTCTGTGTGACCACATGGCTTCCAACTTCCCTGGAGGTACTGCACCCAAGACCATGCTGAAGGGTTTGATCACTGAACAATGAGTTGGCCTCAGGAACGTTTCCTGATTTTCCGCCTATGGCCCACTCTGATGGCCCTCTGACAGCTGTCCAATAGCATTTCCAATGATCAGAGACATTTAAAAACTGCGAAAATAACATCAAAATAATTCAAATCAGTAAAAATTATTTCTGAAAAATTAAACAATTAAATAATTTGAGTTTGCAAAAATTAAGCAAAGGATTTGAGTTTGCGCCGTTTGAGTTGTTGAGCCAATTAATCACTGCCACTGATTATTTTTTATTAGTGAGCAGGAGGACATTCAAATAATACACACTGGTAAATAAGACATATGCCCACCAACAGGACAGAATTATTTCAGGAGTGAGAGTTGTATGCCCAGTGCTGAGGGACCAAACACACTCTGCAATTTAGATAAACTTGGGTCAGAGGATACTGTAGTATTATTTTATCTCCAGGACTCCAGCCTTGGATATATTCAGTGAAGCAGTCTTCCAGCTCTCTGGGACAGAGAACTACAAAGATCAACAACCTTCTGAGAGAAGAAACCCCTCCTCGTTTGCTTGAACTGGTGACCAGTTATTCTAAAATAATGCTCCTTCATTCTGGATTCATCCAAAGGGGGAAACACCCTCTCAGCATCTCCCTGTCGGGCATCCTCAGACAACGACTCAATTGTTCCTTGTGAGATAACCACTTCATTCCACAACTCAACCCCACTCTGAACTGTCTTCAAAGCAAGTTGATTGTCCCTTAAATAAAGAGACCAGGTTTAGAATGGATGGGGTCCTCCAGGCATGGTCTCACTAACCTCTGTACCACAGTGGCAAGATTTCCCTAGCTTTATGTTTAATCACCCTTGCTACTATACTATTGCTACTTGCTAATATACTATTATCCTTCCTGTTCAGTGAGTATTTTGGTGAGTTGGCAGTTAGAACAGAATAGCCATATTATTTCTGATCTGGACATACTTGAGTTTGAGATACTTAAAGAAGAATGATGGAAAGGATGGGATTGCATTCATTATCTGAATTTGACCTTCCTTTGTTTGCTTAACAGCTGGGCCCGGACTGGGGATTTTGACAGCAGTTCCAGATGGAACCACCTGCATTTACTCATAAATGTGGAAGACCCACATTTACACTTCATGTTCCGCCAGCAATTTCCTGACTGTGGTCCATCACTGGATTCTGCATGGATTTCAATGGCGGCACAGCAGCTGGGTAAAATTCTCCCTATTTACACTGGGGAATCTGCTCCCAGCTCCTGAGAGGGGCTAGATTTGGCCCAAGATCCATGAGCACAGTTATTTGAATGGAGATTTTATGGTTGCAGTGAGGAAAGAAAAGGAGGTAAGTTGGATGTTTAAAATTATTTGTGTTTGCAGTAATGTTTAAATTATTAAAATAATAAATAAATTAACTTGTCATCATTCAAAAAATTTTAATATTTTAAACAAAATAATTACTTATTTCATGTTTCATATTTTATCTGTTTCTGAATGTCAGAGACTTTCAGAAGCAATGAAAGACTTTAACCGCTCTGATAACAAAGGTGAGTTAGACATCAGTCAAAGTTTCTCGCAGGAGTTTTTCATGGGTGAACTCTGGCCTGCCCATGTGGCTTAATTATTTTGAAGAGATCTTTTTGCTGCCCGGAGTCTTGTTGCTCAGCTACAGGACAATCTCAACCAATAAGATGCAAGCAAGGTATGTGCACGTTCCAGCAGTGAGTGGGGGTGACAGACACAACAGCCCTTTAGGTCAGTGTGAAACAGAAATTCTCCTGTTGAGGTATTTGGATATTTCATTTTTTCTCCACTAACTGGTTACAGTAGCATAAACTTTAAGGTATTCATCTGGAAGCTAGACACCTGGATTTTTGACCCAGAGAAGTAAATTTGGATCACACCACCACAACTGAGGAATTTCAATAATTCCTGAACTCTGAAATTAAAAAAATTGCCTCAGTACTAGTGACCATGAAGCTACTAAATTGTCATTGAAAACTCATCCAGATCATATGAAGGAAATCTATCATCCTTGCCCATCCCAGCCAGGAGTCAGGCATACCAGTGTGGTTGGCTCCTATTCTTTTGTATTTATATTCAAAATCAATAACTTTTTTGATACCAAGGGAAGTAAGGCTAATGAGTTTATTGCGGGACAGTGGCACTGAGCTAAAAGATCAACCATAATCTTAATTAAATGCAAAGCAGGCATGGAGGCCCGAATGGAACAAAAATAAGAACTCAGCGGGTCAAGCGGCATCTGTGGAGGCAAAGATGTAAGCTGACGTTACTGGTCCAGACCTTGCATCAGGACTGAGAGGGAAGAGGATAGATTGCCAGTATGTAGCAGTGCGATGTGGGGGAGAATAGAGACTTGTAGGTGGAACCAGATGGGGAGGGGTGATGGACGTAAAGAACCAGATGTGGGGAGAGGGATGGGAGAGGTCAACAAAGGGAGAAGAGAACTAGTGGACAGGTGAGTGTGTGTGGGAAGAGAACACATGGGTGTGGGTTACCTGAACTTGGAAAATGCAATGTTCATACCATTGGGTTCCAGGCACCCAAATGGAATAGGAAGTATTGTTCTTCCAATTTACATTTGTATCTCTATAGAAATGGTGAAGGCTGAGGACTGACAGGCCAGTGTGGGAGTGGGAAGGAGAGTTAAAATGACGTGTATCCAGAAGCTCAAGATGGCCTTTGCGCAGATGCTCCTCCAAACTGTTGCCTGATCTCATGGAGGCCACATCACAAGCACTGAATGCAGTAGACCAGGTTGGAAGAGGTGCAGGTGAATCTCCATCTCATCTGAAAGGACCGTTTAGGTCCCTGGATGGTGGTAAGAAAGGATGTGAAGGGACAAGTGTTGTACCTCCTATGGCTGCACAGAAAAGTGCCAGGGGACAGGGAGGAATGGGTGGGGATGGATGACTGGACCAGGGATTCATGAAGAGAATGGTCTCTGTGGAAAGCAGAAAGGGAAAGAGAGGGGAAAGTGTGACTGGTGGTGGGATCACACTGGAGCTGGTGGAGGATGATGTGTTGGATGTGGAGTCTGGTGGGGTGAAAGATGGAACTCTATTTCTTTTCTTTCTGGGGAGAATAGCCTATTTCTGCTTCTGCGTCTGATGTTTTTATATTCACTCAACTGCCTCCTGAATTGGCCTTGGAAGCCATTCAATTCAAGGAGAAATTAAAGATAGATAATCAACCCTAGCGTAGAATGAACAAAAAATGAAATCAGCACCATCATTGGTATTCATGTTGGAAAACAGGAAAAGCAAATCAGGTGATCTATCCTTTTGCATAGCCTCTTAGGAATCTCAGTGAGAAGGACACCAAGCCAGAAAAGAGGAATTCTTCAAGGAGTATGACCCGTAACATCTCCTCATTTGTCTCTGCAATACACCAAACTTGTAGAAGAAAATTTCCATTGGGTTACAAGAAATATATCTCAAATTCATAATTGGAATATCACTTAAGTAAAACTGCTGATGCTGGAAGAATCTATGACTAATTTCAAAGTAGCAATTCATAAATTACTTTGGTAATTTGGTTATTGATAATTGTTTTATTATTGTTACCTGTACCGAGATACAGCAAATAGCTTTTGTTTGCTTGCCATCCAGACAGATCATTCCATATATAAGTACATCAAGGTAGAACAAAAGGAAAAGAAACACAGTGCAGAATATCATGTTACATTTACCAAGATGGTGCAGTGTAGGTAGACAAATAAAGTGCAAAGGCCATGACTAAGGTAAACTGAAAGATCAAGAGTTCATAAACACAGATAGTTTAAAAGAGATGGGCTAGAAATCCAAAGGATGTGACACTGCGCATTGTAATGGGGAGGGAAGAGAATATTCTCATTTTGAGTGCAGCCCCATGGCTGTGATATTCAACCTCTCATTAAGGTCTAAGCTATGAACACGCACCAGGACCTGCTTCTCGGTTCTCCTGTCATTGTGATCATAGAGGAAATGTGATGGGCAGTGGATTGGGGTAAGAGGGGGAACTGCTGAGATGATTAGAGGGGAGATTCAAAGCAGTATACAAAGATGGTGGAAAATCTGAAAGGAAGAATGGAGGATGCTGTGTAGATAATTGGACAGGTAGGTGGGAACACTGGCAATCAATAACAATGAAAGTTTAAAGAAGTAACTTACAGGATAAAAATCAACTTCTTGGACCCTTGACACTGGTCCTCTAACATCAAACTGGGTTTATGCAGTTAAGATCTGCATTCTGCACCATTTAATCACTGAACATATCAGCAGATTCTCTGCATGTACTGTATGCTTGGAGGATCCAAAACTAAAATCTGCAATTGGGATTTTAAAAAGCATTTCTATTCAGTTGTGCAAAATAGGCTTCCACTTTGCAATAGGATTTCTGTGGGTTCTTTTACTAACACTCGGAATAACCTGAGAGCTGTAAGAGGAGAGAACCTTGCAATGAATTAAATCATATCAGAAAATAATCAGATTTCAAATTGCTGATATCTTTTATGTTCTGCTTTAGGGGCACTGCAAGGCTTTTTGTCTCTGACATGAGAGAACCAGTTTGATGAAAAGAAGTGAAAAAGGAAAGTAGGAGGAGAATTTGACCTCTTCTAAAAGAACACCATTTGCATGACAATTTTGTAAAGCTAGTGGATGTAAGAAACTCAATAGAAATGCTGGATTCAGAGGTCATCTTGTTTGCATGGGAGACTGTGGGCTGACATATTTACTCCAGGATTGGTAGTGAGATACAGATAAGTCAATACAGATAAGTGTGAGGAGATGTATTTTGGAAAGTCAAGCCAGTGTAGTACTTATACTATGAATGGTAGGGCACTACGGAGTGTAATGGAACAGAGGAACCAGGAGTACAAGTGCTTTGTTCACTGAAAGCAGCATCATAGGTAGACAGGGTGGTGAAAAAGGTGTTTAGCACGCTATCTTTCATCAGTCACGGCATTGAGTGTAGGAGTTGGGACATTATGTTGCGGTTGTATAAGTTGTTGGTGAGGCCGCACTTAGAGAACTATGCACAGTTTTTATCACCCTTTTATAGGAAAGATGTGGTTAAACTGAAAGGAGTGCAGAAAAAAATTTATGACGATGTTGCCAGGACTAGAGGGCCTGAGTTATAGGGAGAGGTTGGCCAGGCTGGGTCTTTATTCCTTGGAACATAGGAGAATGAGGGGTGACCTTATAGAAATGTTTAAAATTATAAGAGGCACAGATAAGGTGGATGGTAACAGTCTTTTCCCCAGGATAGAGGAGTCCAAAACTAGGAAACATAGATTTAGGGTCAGAAGGGAAAGATTTAAAAGGCTCTTGAAAGGCAACTTTTTCGTGCAGAGGGTGGCCTGTATATGTAACAAGCTGCCAGAGGAAGTGGATGAGGCAGGTACAATGGTAACATTTAAGAAGCACTAGGATAGGTATGTGGAGGGGAGGGGCTTGGAGGGATATGGGCTGAGCACAGGAAATTGGAACTAGATAGATGGGCACCATGGGCTGAAGGGCCTGTATCCGTGCTGTATGACTCTATGAGATCACTTCAGATAGTTTCTTACACTTAAACAGAATTTCAGGCAAATATTTTCTGCTGTGATCAAATGTCAACACCTTTAACATTGAGAATAAAGCTTGATGGTTTATATTTTATTGATATCACAAGAACCATTCTCATACATCTTTTCTGGACCCTCATTAATACCTTCACATTTTGCCTGCAATGTGGTGACCAGGACTGAACAGAATCCTCTAGCTGAGGCCAAGCCAGTGTTTTGTAAAGGTTCAATGTAATCTCCCTGCTTTGGTACTCTATACCTATACCAATGAAGCCTTGAATTGTGTATGACTTATTGATCATTTTCTTGCACTTACTCACTGGTGCCTAATACCAAATATTCTGGCTTTTGTGCAGAGTAACTTGCTTCTGAAAGTTGATTTCACTGAAATAAATGGAGCCAAATTTTCAAAGTGGAGAACAAGTATATTGCATGTCTGACACCAGTGACTAAGGACTAATTTCGAGGCTTTTCAATATATTGGCTCTCCATCTATGCTTTATTCACTTGGAGCATTGATCGAGATACAATCTTACTTCAGCCAGTTAATTTTAAGCACAGACTGAGTCTCTTACATCTGTTTCAATAAATTTGTTCAATCAACATGGACTGAATTCAATGAAAGTCTGAAGTCAGATGAACAGGTTTTAATTGAGATCAGTGGGGAACTTGGAACCAGTCTGGAAGAACTCCAGTTGTATAAACAATGCTAATGGAAGGCACAGGCCCCAAGTGCTAAATGCTGGCAAGTCATTAGGGAGTCCTACCCAACCCACAAAGCATGTCAGATAATTTGGAGTGAGAATGAAAACGGCCAAGAAATGCCTGCAGGATCCTGTCTTTCTGTCCCGTGAGGAAGGCAACATCAGGCATAGTAATGCAGCAAAGAACAGAAGAACAAATTATACAATGAAAATTGGGAAGGATGAAATTCAAAGGAACTGATTTTTGTCTGCTTCCTGCTGCTTTACTGACTTATTTGGCTTGGCACTAATCAGGCATTTGAGATAAAGAAAAGAACCT
>JARFYF010000094.1:29519730-29530652 GCA_030265395.1 Rhina ancylostomus | reverse complement strand
ATCTGTCTGGTATTATACTTCCTTTCAAATTTCTTTAAAAATGTCTTAAAGGTACATGTCAGAGTGAAAAATATAATTCTGAGGTTAGCATTCAGCTATTAAATGGTAATAAAACATCCTGCATCAAACACCAGAATTTTGAGCCATCAAAAAAAATCACATGGAAACGAGAATGCTGGAGTGCTGCCATCTGTTGACCAAAACCCATCTTCAACTGCGATTAAAAAATTGGTTGTCACTGCACATCAGTAATTTAAACTCAAATTCTCTAAATACACAAACTTATTGCATCAGAAATGAACAAACATTTTAAATATGTTTAACGAATTTGGATCACATATCAAATGTAATAGTTTAATTTGGCATCATGACATTGTGGGCCAAAGAGCTTGTTCCTGTGCTGCACTGTTCGATGTTCTATCCCCTCAAGCCCTCTGCAAGCATTTCTTTTCCATAAGATCAACCTTCTTGTACTTTGACTCTACTTCCTCTGAAGATCTGTCAACTGGATATCCTGTCCTTGCTCTTACTTTTGCTGATATTGTTCATAATTTCTTTCTGTAACCTTTCATATTTTCACCTCATCATCCTCCCCTTATACCTCACTTCTGTCATCCAGTTGGATGGGGCCCTATTCACTTCGTTCCATTCTTGTCCATCCGTTCAGAGCTTAAAAATCGTTAGTAGTGGTTTATTTCCTATGTCTGCACCATTACCTCTGATATCTCTTAATTAGATCTATCATGATCCAGTTCCTGGTTCTCATCAATATCATTCCCCTTGACAACATCATCCAAAAACATGCCAGTTTTTAATGTGGATATAAATGACACCCTACTTTACCTCACTTCCATGTCACCTGACCCCACCACTGTCTTGAATTCAAAACCACACAAAATGATGGTGTTGTGACTGACCAAACTGAGTCACACAGAAGCTGCAACTGGGAAATAAAAAAGTCTTTATTCACAGGGCAGATCTACTGGAGAGAGAGATTCTAGCTCTACTAACACAATGTTTTAATTTATGAACACAAAGAGAACAATAAACGATTAAGTACAGTTTCAATGGTTATAATCACCTACTTAACTTTACCATTTTGAATGTAGACAGGTGACTATGCAGAATTACATTTACAATGGGAGCACATCCTAACTCACAGAACGTCTCTGAATATTCAAATACTAGTGGCTGGTCAAAGAGCTTCTGAGCACAAACTCCAGACACCCAAAATATACCTCTTTTGTTATGGTGCCGAGAGACTAGCCAGAATATTAAGTGACAAAACAGACCTGTCCTGAACTGTGCACTAAGTGGCAGAGATATGCCTTTATCAATGTGTTAATACTGGAGATGGACACTTAATGCCTTCCCTGATCTCATTCTGAAGTTTTCAATGACCACCAATGAATATGAACATTCATCCTTTCCCTGCATAGTTTCAATGGGACAGAATCAGAATGTTCCATGCCCTGTGACTGGTTTCAATAACCTTAAAGTCTCAGTTGAAGTTAAATTGATCACAGCTTTTATTTCCTGAAGACTGGTTCTGCGATCTCTTGTGTCGTCATTTTAATTAATATCTGCTATTCATAATTTCATTAATCCAGAATAATCCTTAACAATGAAAACACCCTGTACTCAGGTAGCATTTGTGGAAAGAGAAATGGGGTTAAATGAATTCTGATGAGGAGTCTTTGATTTGAAATTTTAACTGTTTCTCTTTCCATTGACACTGTCTGAGTGTTTCCAGCATTTTGTGTTTAAATTTCCAGCATATACATGTGCTCTATACTACCTCAATGCACTGTGTAATGAATTGATCTGTACGAATGATATGCAAGACAAGTTTTTCACTGTACCTCAGTACAAGTGACAATAATATACCAATACCAATAACAATATACAGTTTTTTTTGGTTTTCAACCACCTCTAAATTGTTTGATTTTTGGCAACTAGTACTAAATGAGCAGTAATCACTTCAAACTAAATGTTAGGAAGGCTACACATTGCCTGCGTAAGAAATTGAGTTCCCTAACCACTGACTCCATCTGTACCTGTCTGAAACCGAACAAAACTGCTTGTAATCAAGTTTTAGACTTAATTTATCCACCTGTTTCCACTTCCATAGTACCTCCTGGCAAAAACCCAGCTGCAACTCAACTCCCGCTGAAACCTGCATACTTGTATGTGTTACCTGCAGATCTTACTATTTACTATTTTACTGTAGAATTAGAGAGGCCCACAAAGAATATTCCTGTGCATTCCTTGTGGGCTCTTCTCATTCCAAATTCCACAAGATCATCCGCAATTCTACTTTCTGAATTCTTACTCATACCATCTCCTTTTCAACCATCACCCCTGTGCTTGCTGACATGCATTGGCTCCCAGGTAAGCAATGCTTTGATTTTATAATTCAGATTTCTCCATCTTCCCTCCATGATTCTGTGATCACCTCCTTCTCGCTAACCTTCCAAGGTATCCACACTTATTCACTTCTAGTATCTTGAGCAGCCCTGAATATTGCTGCTTCACTACTAGTGGCTATATTTTCAGCTGCCAAGGCCCTGAACTCTGGAATTCCCTTCCAACCTTCAAAACCTTTCCTTTGGGCAGCACAGTGTTAAAATAGTAGATCAGTTACCTCACAATTCCAGCAACCTGGGTTTGATGCTTACCTCTAATGCTGTCAGCATGGAGTTTGCAAATTCTCTGTGTGAATTTGCAAACTCCATGCATTTCCTTCAGGTAGTCCGGTTTCCTCCAAGAGATGGATGGGTTGGCCACTGCAACTTGCCCGTAGTGTGTAGGTAAGTGGTAGAATCAGGAGGAAGTTGATGAGAGCAAGGAGAAAATAAAATAGGATTAATGTATATGGGTGTTTGATGGTCAGCATGGATTCAGTGGGATAAAGGGCCTATTTTCATGCTGAATGACTCTATGCTCTACCTCTGATTCCTTGTAGACCCTTTTGCTCTTCTGCTCTGACATTTCCTTCTGTAGCATGACATAGCCTTGTTGCTTGTTAACATTCCAGAGTTTTGGGATATTTTTGCACTATTAGAAGCACTGCATAAACAGAAATGTTGATGCCTGTTTATTAAATAATCAAACATAACAGAAATCAAGTAAAACAATTATAGTGCAAATGCACAAATTCTTGATTTTTTTCTTCTTCCTCCTAATATTTTCTCTTTTCCTGAAAACAAGAGGGTGTTTATTTGGCTTTGGCAACTGTTCTGTTTTTTAACAACATACTCATTATTATTGGTATAAAAACAATATAACTGTGTTTTTCAGGTTATTTTATTGTGGAAGGAATAAGGCGGCATGGTAGTGTAGCAGTTAGCATGACACTACTACAGCACCAGCGACCCAGGTTCAATTCCCGCTGCTGTCTGTAAGGAGTTTGTATGTTCTTGCCGTGTCTGTGTGGGTTTCCTCCGGGTGCTCTGGTTTCCTCCCACATTCCAAAGACCTACAAGTTAGGAGCTGTGGGCATGCTATGTTGGCACTGGAAGAGTGGCGACACTTGCAGGCTGCCCCTCCATACGTTCTCAGTGACGCAAAAAGACACATTTCACTGTGTGTTTTGATGTGACTAATAAAAAGATCTTATATTATGATGTGGTTGATCTCCCAAGGCCCACAAATGAAAATTATGTCTCCTCAGCAACGGTCTCTCTTCTCCTAAACTATTTGTTCTACATCATTTAAATCACTGTCTGTCTGCTTTCCTCATTTACCCTTCTTCTCCCTTTTTTTCCTTCTTGTCACATAAATAACACTCCATCTCATTGCTTTCTCAGTAATTCGTTATCATTTTTTGAAGGTTTCTTCTGCCCTTTGGTTTTCTCATTCTGTGCATGCCTTTACATTCTTTGCTCCGGGGATCTACATTCAATCCTGACCTCATGTGCTGTCTGTGTGGAGCTTGCACATTCTCCCCGTTACTGCGTGGGTTTTCTCGGGGGTTTCTGGTTTCCGCCCACATCCTAAAGACTGGCTGGTAGATTAATTGACTCCTATAAAACGTCTCTATAGTTCGGTAAGTGACAAAAGACTCAAAAGGGGATGGTAATGGGCATGTGATAGAAAATAAGTTGCAGGGCTACAGGAAACAAGATGAAGTGGAATTGGACTGATGGGGTTGCTCTGCTTACAGCCAGCATGTATTCAATGGACTGAACAGCCTCCTGTGTAGTAAACTGCATGTGAGAAAATGTGTAATGACTCTCTACAGCTCACTCATATGTTCCTTTATATCTTCCTAAGGCACTAAGGCAATGGAGCAAAATAAATTGGATGAGAGTTGGGTGTGCAGAAATTTGAGGGATTAATGTTGAGATGTAGGCAGTTGACAGAGAAGGTGGGGATGAAAATCTGGCCAGGAGGAAAGTTAATGTGAGGGAAAGAAAAGAATTGGGTGTCAGAGTATCTTATGAGACAAATATGCTTCAAAAAAGACAAAGCATTACTATTCATGGAATGGCAGAAAGTACACAGTGCAAATGAAGGACAAGTGGTCCAAATTGCGATGTTTATGTTCCCTTCATTTTCTCTTACAGCACAGAAAGAGGCCCTTGTGCCCACCAGGTCTGCACCAACCATCAAGAGCTCATTTACTCTAATCCTACATTAATTCCATTGTATTCTCTCTACATTCACATCAAATACCCCTAGATTCTACTTATTGCTTACACCATACACCAATTTACAGCCGTCAATTAACCAACCAACCCACACATCTTTGGAAAGTGGGATAAAACTAGAACACACAGAGGAAGCCTACGTGGTCAGAAGGAGAACATGCAAACTCCACACACAAAGTATTGGAGGTCAAGACTGAGCCCAAGTTTCTAGAGCACCAGCATGCTGTGCAATGTGTGCAGGTTACCTTTAAGAACTGGGTTGTACCATGTGGTATGACTCCTGATATACTGTGGCACCCCGAGACACTGCTGTTAATTGAGCATTTTTGTATGGAATAAACAATATCCTGTGTGTGTAGCTTTACCTGTGGTTACTTGATTAGACCTGCAGCGATATCAAAGTAATTCACAAACGCTATGTTGGCATCAAGTCTGCAGTGTCACTGTTTGAGGATGTAGAAGGAGAGTGATCATGTGTGAGGAAAATAGAGAATTGAGCTTTCTAGACAGAGCAGTGATAATGCCAGGCATCGGGTGTCTTGAGATCAGGCAGTTCAAATGATACAAGTCAGACTCAGCCATTTGTCCTTTATGTGGAATGAATATAAATATTTCTGAGGGTACCACGTGGACCTGAAAGAGATTACATAACAAGAAAATGCTGTGATATGTGAGAAGAGGATGCGATTTGTTGTGGTGATAGAACTGGAGACAAATGAAACATTTCTGTGTCTACTAGTACCATAAACTACAGATGAGGTTTCAGATGAGGATACAGTGTAACTCTGGAAGAGGAAGGGTCATTTCAATCTGATGCGGTTGGAGATCTCAAGTGCTACAAGTTTGGTATTTGCAACCAAGAGCCAGAAGAAATGGTTGACGAACATTTGGGTGGGCAAAATACACTGTGCATTTTCCAGACTTTTCTAGATCAGGTGTTGGGGATTACTGGGTGTGCAGACTGGCTGACGAGAGAATCCAGGCAAAACTATTTAGTACATGGGACTTTATGTTTGAGGAAGTAAGTGGGTTTGCCACCTCTGCAAAGAAGATGCTTAAAAATTTGAAACAGTTTTATCCCAGGCACAATTCCAAAGTACAAACAGGGAACAAGTCCATCAAAATAGTAATAGTAATATGGTCTTCAGCAGGAAACTAGTAGCCCATGTGAGTGTAAAAGGTGGGAAGTTATATTGATGCGATAAGCGGGGGTCTTGTTATGAATGGTGTTTCAGAAGTCATGATGCCCATTCAAAATGGCCCAGCCTCTGACTCGCACTAAGTAAGGCACAGGGTGCAACCCTGAAGAAAGTATCAGCCAACAAAGAGGAAAGTCCTTCATGTCTCAGAGGTAGGGAGGAAAGTTCATGGACCAGACCCACTGAGAAAGCTGTATTTATGGAAGAGCCAGAAGATGGAAATGGATGCTCAATGAACCACTGCACACTTGAGGAGAGCAACAATGATGTTGATTGAGGAGTAAGTATAAACTTGCCAATCAATACTGTGATGAACTGGCTCATGTACCTGAAATACTCCCACCACCTTCTGCTGATGTAGAACAAGACTGCATAGGGCGTCACTGGGGAAGAATCACCTGAGTTTTAGGTGAAGTAAACAGTTGAGTTTCTGGGAGAGACAGATGTCTATGAGCATGCTGAGATTAGCATGGAGGTAGACTAATGGTCAGAGTGATGTAATCCAGTCCACCTCCATGCTTTTGAAAGGATCAGTGAGAAGACTCAGAAGCCAATCTCACTTTTGTGTGGCCCATCTGAGAAGACCTGGGTAGGCACTGAGAAATCCCCAGTGGCCAGACATTGCCCTGCAAATGCTACAGGCTGCAGCTTCTAACGGAATAGTTATGGAAAACAGTGATTCAATGGCTACAATGCAACTATCTGAGGACAGTTCCTAATCAGAGAATAGTTGCTTTCAAGATACCCTGAGAGGTTCTAAGTGTGACGGGAATCTACCAAAATCGTATGGAGAGGAAGTATAACCCAGGATGAATATTAAGCAGATACAAAGGGCAGATATGGAGATCAAAGCACAATAGGTGATGCACCAACACCAATGCTGATGGGATTTAATTATAGGCTGATGGGGATTGTGAAGCTTGGTCTGAGAAGAAGACCATGCAAGGCCTTCCTGAGAGGAGGCAGGACACTGCTTTCACAGAAAAAGCATGCATGTCGCATATGAAGGAAGCCAAAGAATAATAATGTGGCATAGAATCAATAGATGTTGTGAAGCGGCATGAAAGTGAGTAAGAGCATGAGCTCTCCAGATGTTGAGTTAGTGGTGAAAGTCAATGGTACAAACAACGCGCATACATTCAGAGACATAAAGACCTATTAAAGACTTGCTTTAAGAATCAAATCATCTAATTTCAAGTTGGGTTTATTGTCATATACAGAAGTACAGTGAGGGACAAGTACAATGAAAAACCTACTTGCAGCACCATCACAGGCCCGTAAGTACAGATAACACACAGAATATAAAATATACATAAATTATACATTGTCATGGATCAGTAGTACTGACTGTTCCAGTAACAGATGATAAAGATGTCTATTTCCCTGCTGGTCAAAAAGTGAAGCAGGACAACAGTGAAATGCAAGGACAAAAGATATCAATTTCAGAAAATCCTGTTAAGGCAACCACAGAGCCAGGAAACAGACCTGCAAAGCAAATTTATAATCTAGTCAGAGATTTAAATTGGGATGAGGTATCTTTTAGAGGAGAAGACATTCTGAGCCTGTGGCCTGTGAAGGTAAGCTTACTTAGAGTGGGCTGAGTCAAGGGCATGGCTTCAACAGTGACGCAACATACGTATAACAAAGGGACTATTCAGAAACCTCAACATCCAGCAGTTCAGAGGGAGATTCTGAAATCTGTTTCAACAGCATGACAGAAATAGTTCACAGAGTCCACAGACAAGATGAGAAGCAATGGCATGAGATAATGCAATGAAGTGATATTGATTGGGTCTGGCAAAGTATATAGGGAGTAGATGATAGGTGAGATCTGAGAAAGACCTCAATGTCTACAAAGCTCCTGCTATTCACACAATTGCTTAATGGCTTGAATCAAGTACAGATTGAGTTGGATGCATTGTGAGAGGACTGGATCGAAAAGTGATGATAGTTCTGAAGACCCTCTGAAGGATGTTGTGGCAGACACAGATTATCATTATCAGCCCAATACAGCATGGTCAAAGTGCAATAGGACACTCATGTCAGAGGTGAAAGCTGCTACAATCAAAAAACTGAAAATCAGAGGAAATGACTTCATGATTCCAAGGCTAAGAGCAGGAGAGAGGAAAGATCTGGGGTTTGGGGTGAGTTAAGAGTGAGAGTTAAGATGCAAGATGATTTTAAAACAGAGACACAGAGGAAGACCTTTAAGAAACAAGCAAAACAAAGATTGCTGCAGCTAAGTTCAGTATCCAAATACAATGTATAATTATAACTACTGTGGTTATTGATTAGAGTTATTGGACTCCTTATGTGGATAGTTTAGTGAATACAGGTTACACCAAGGTGATAAGGTTCCAGAATAAATAAAACATTTAACAGTACTCAACATCATGAATTGAAGCAATAATGGCAGAACAGGATATGAGATCAGATGTGTATGAGGCCTGCCTGGGGAAGTGATCCACTGGAGTTAATTATGCCTGAAGTGAATACTTCAGTGATGTTAAGTGCAGTTTGCAAGGTAGAGTTCAGTGCATGAATAGACCAAGGCTTCAAGTGAATTCATAACTGATTGAATTTATACCTGTATATTAATGTAAATAATTAATCAATTCTATAATTTCCTACGTGCAAATAGATTGATTGATTGTTGTGACTTTTTTGTAAAGAGGAAGTACTGAAATGCAGTTCACCTACTTCATCTTAAGCAGCCTCACAGCCTCAAAGACTACTTTCGTCCATTCCATTTTGTGAGTTCTGAGGTGACTGTCGAGTCAAGTGTGAGACCTGAAAAGTCTGATATATGTGGGACAGGAGGTTGGTTTGCTTGGGAGGTGGTAAATGCCTTCTACCATTTATGCTGGGATTCTGTATGCTTCCAATGAATGGACTCAAGCTTCTCAATGTCATCCTAAATACTTTTTCTCCATCTTAAACAATTATGTGCCAGGGATTCCCATGAGTCAGTGGGGTTGTTGCACTTTTTCAAAGAAGTTTTCAGTACACCCTTGAATCTTTCACTGCTGACCCGATAACCTATTGCCACAACAAAGTCTGGAAAATAGTGCCACAGTTGCCTAAATTTGAGAGTAGGGAGCAGGGAAATCTAACTACAATGTCGCCTTCTTCCTGACAAAATGATTGGAGCTTGGTCTTACCATAACCAATACGTGTTTCACCAGAAATTTAAACAGAAAATCTCATGGCAACAACTCCAATCCACCATCCGAACTCAAAGATGTCCGCATCACCCATGTCATAACAGGTACTGCTGACTTTTGGGCTGACCACTACATAATCTGCTCCATTATCTCCATCAGCCTGGCCCTGAAACAAGTGCAAAGACAGAAATGATGCTGCAAGGAAATCAATGTCAAAGGACTGCATGGTCCCCAAGGGCAGCTCTGCTCAGAACCTCTCTGACAACTGCTAACCTCAACCAACAAGAGCCAAAAATTTTACCAGAGGTGAGGTACAACACTGTGGTAAAAAAGATTGAGAAAAGTGCCATAAGAGGAGACTCCCAAACGGACTGAAGAAAGATTCAAAGATATGCTCAAAACTCCTTGAAGAAGAGAAACATCTCCATTGGCCATTGGGATCCTCTGGTCCATGACTGCAAGAGTGGAGAAGGAGTGTTCAGGATGATATAGAGAACCTCAAGGTTGTGCATCGGTAGCACACAGAAGCCCTGCATAAGAGGTGGAAAGAGTGCACCACTTCATAAGTTACCCATCAGTCTATCCCATCAATGACCTTCTGCCCTATCTGTAAAAGAATCTGCAGTTCCCACCCTGGCCTCGTCAGCCACCCCATAACCCACAAAATCAGGGTGGAAGCAATTCATCCTCAATTCTGAGGGACTGCCTTAAAGAAGAACCACTTTCTGTTTATGGCTCTACTTTTGCCTTTTTCCTTATAGTTGTAGACTCAGGAAGGAAATCCACCTGTTAATACACCTGTCTCATCTAATAATAACAATATAATTCCCATTTCCTTTTTTCCCTCTGATGCTTTGCTAGAATGGATTATCAATTTCTGTCCCTTGCCATGTTTCCCTCCAGAATGTTTTTCCCTGGTGAAGAAGGGCAAATTTACTCTCTTCCATCCCTGTTGATCCCCCTCCTCTTGGTCTGTTTTCCCTCCCACATATATAGGGAGGAAGAAGTGAACACATCTGGCGCAACACTAGTTAAGACATCCAAAACAAGATGTTCCTGGGCCAACACAAGTGCTGTGCTAAAATTACACACAATTCTCCAAGTTCATTTCAGCCCCTGGCTTTGTTTGTCTGTTTCAACTGGCTCCTTAAACGCAATCCTATTTGCCCCTACAATATCAACCGTAACAAATGTGAGAAGCCCATGGATCTCTTTGACATTAAGACTGAGAGCAGTCTCCACTTTCCTTCTGTAAACCTCGCAACCTCTCCCATGCCACTCACTTACTTCAAATTATCCTCAAGCCCTCATGTTAGCATTGACTTCTCTGAGAAAATAATTCCTGAAGATATAAGGTGATAGAGAGGCAATTCGTGATGAGAATATGAATTTTAATCTGGACATTTAAAAAAAAATTAAGTTTTAAATCCTACGTTTATCAACAAGTTTTCAGAGATTGCTTGCGTTTGCAGAGATTGGATTCTGTCTCGTTGTATCACCGCCTGGTATGAAGTCTCCAATGTGCAGGATCGAAAGGGGCTGCAGAGCATTGTAGACTCAGTCAGCTCCATCACGGACACAACCCTCCCCACTGTCAAGGACATCTTCAATAGGCGGTGCCTCAAGAAGGCAGTATCCATTATTAAGCACCCTCACCATCCGGGATATGCCCTCTTCACGTTACTACCATCGGGGGGAGGTACAGGAGACTGAAGCCCCACACTCAATATTTTAGGAACAACTTCTTCTCCTCCGCCATCAGATATCTGAACGGTCCATGAACCCATGAACACTTCTTCGTTATTCCTATTTTGCACGATATACTTATTTTTGGAACGTAGTAATTTCTATGTCTTGCACTGTACTGCTGCCGCAAAACAACAAATTTCACAACATATTTCAACGAT
>JARFYF010000094.1:29434760-29448039 GCA_030265395.1 Rhina ancylostomus | reverse complement strand
AGAAGATGTAATAAGCTGATAGGTAGAAGAGGCTAAGGGCTGAAGAAGAACGAATCCGGTTGGAGAAGGCAGTGGACCATGGAATAAAGGATGGGGAAGGGGAGGAGAGGAGATGGGCAGATCATCAAGGTGGGGGAAAGGACCCATAGGAATAAAGGAAGACAAAGGGGTGGGGGAAGAAAAATAGGGGTGGGGTTTACAGTGGTTAGCGAAATCTATGTTAAGACCATAAGACCATATTCAAACAAATTTCAAACAAGTTGTTAATTGAACTCACCTGCCATTCTGGAACTAAGATTGAATTAAGTGAAGTAAAGAAGATGTAGCTATAATATTTGGTGTTTAACATGTTATATTTGGGTGAGTAGTCAGTTACTTGTTGATCTATAGTTGTCATTGCTGTAAATAATCCTATTAAGTGCCTGGGGTGCTTAACTATGTCAGAGACACTACATAAATGCAGGTTGTTGTTGAAAATACTCTTTTCTGAAACAAATATAACCGGCTACATATTCTGGTTGTCAGATTACATGCTGCAATACTGAATCATGATATCCCCAATGTCCAGCCATATGTTTGCTGATTCAGTGTTTCTTGTGAGCAGAAAATTGATATGTCATTGAAATCTGAACAGTCTGTTAAAGTTAGCCTGTACTTTCTATTCCTTTTGAAGGTTCACCTTATTGCTTAATTTGCAGAATATTCACCCTTCAGCAGAAAACCATTTTAAGTTGACCAAGTGCTGATACATCTGATGATAAAGTCAGCTGAACAAGTTGCCTTTTCACTTCATGGAATTTATTTGAGCAGTGGCTCATTTGAAACATTCTTGATCTGTCTGATGCACATGTTCTTCTATGAAAGAAATTGGGTTACTGTTTTTCTGGCCCGACTGCTGATGGTGTTCACCCAGTTCAATGACATGCAGGCAGCTTAAAGCCCGAATTGGTCTTGAGTGTGTATAAATAAAAAGTTTTAAAATAACCATGTTACCATTACCACTGACAATTTCTTTTTCATTTAGTCATTGTGTGGTGATTCTAAATGCCTTAAAACTGGAAATTTGTATTTTTAACCTGTGTTTGGGTTAATTAGCTGATCTGTCAGAGTGCAATTAGGAATTTAGCAAGTAGCCATTGAATTTTGTACCACTCTGGCAGAGCTAGTTTAGAGCACCTTTACAACAGTGTAGAAGTGAACTCTTGATCCCTCCAAATAGGGAGGGTGAATTGCCTGATTTGCTCCCTGTGTTGACGTTAAGGGAAGGGCATAATAACTTGGTGCAGGTGTTATATGTGCACAAAACAACATCCAAGGTTAGTTTCTTAGAAATTCTACATATATTGGACAATGTTTTGAAATTAGTTCCTCGAAAGTGTTAACTACTGTTTTCCATATCATTGCTGTATCCATAATTGGAAAGATTAATTTACATCTCTCGCTACTGCCCATGGAATAATAAACACAGAATTGCATTCTTATATTAATGTTGTATATTTTAGGCAGCAATTTTTTATTTTGCATTTCTTGCAAGCTGGCAAGCATAGGCAAGAGAAAAATGTGAGATAAGCCAGTCTTATTGTGAACCATAAATACATTCAGAAATGGTACAAAATAAGGATTAAGACTCCTCGTATCAAGATTATTTCCATTCAGTTTATCGTGCTGAAGCAAAACTACAACACAGCTTTCAGCCAATAACTAGTGGTGGGTAAGCAAATCCTATTGAGGCATGGCTCTCTTTTTAATTTGCTAATAGAATCTAATTGGTATGTGATGAGGCATGTGGCAAATTGTCAGCCTCACAAGGTCTTTCCTGTGATGGGCTTCACTGCAATGGTCAGCTGCCTGTCTGAAATGGATGTTATATGGTTATTGGACAGTGGGTAGCCACAGAAATTAAACCACATGCTCAACCAGCCAGCACCAAAGGAAATGAAATAACAGGATTAGCATGTTGTCCTTCCTTGATGTTATTTCCTCTGGGAAATTATGGAAGTCTTGATCTTAGACTCCCAGTGAAGGTTTCTCTTTACCTTGCTGCAGGGAGATGCATAAAAACTAACAAAGGTGACTCCCTCATTCTTTTTCCTTCCATTCATCAAGTCTCCGGTCTGTATTTGGCACTTGACCTGACAGTCTGGGGAGTGATTGAGAAATCTGTGCAGAATTTCAGTCTTGAGTAAAGATTCAACACTCAATGATGACACACTGGACCTTGTTCCTTCTCTATATAGCATTTAAATGGGAAGCTAACTTTACATTAGGTCAACAATATTTAAAATACCAATGTGAAAACAGCACAGGAAAAGAAAGCAATGTTTGTGAAAATTGAGCTTATTTATTTTTGTGTCTGAGCACATTATAACTGCTGCTTAAATTATTTACACACATTTTATTATCATTGTTTAATGGCAATGAAAGTTCTGTGAGCCTTGTTCAGACATTTAGTTAGGCTATTTGGCAGACAGCTTTAACGCTTGTGAGCATTGCCATAATATTGATCCACTGGTTGATGAAGTTAATAATTTAAAACTAGTTTGAGTTCTAAGGCTGCTGTAATCTGTCATATTAGTTCATCCCTGGTTTCTGTTTGCTCTTTATCTAACTTCCCTCCATTCCCATGGACACAGCTTTCCATTCATATTTCTCCCTCTCCCCTTCCCCTATGATAAAACTTGTTCCATTGAAAAATCACATCTGTATTTTTAAGTGCCTCCATTTTTTCTTCTATCTGACTGAGTTACAGGCATTTGCTTCATCTTCTGAGACAACCAAAAAGATTTGAGATCTAACTCATTTGTTCCATGCAATTAAATTGAAAGTCAGTGATATCGCTGTTTTTTTAAAACAAAATGCTACATGTAGTTAGATTTGTGCTGAAGCTTTTTCTGTTTCTGATAATTGCCGTATCAGTCAGCAGGAGAATTGCCTATCTAGCACAGGCCTGGATTTTTTTTGTAACTTAGCTCCGCGAGTCATATGCAATTGTGGCAAATAACATATATGTGACATTATATTGGTTTTAGGGGGTCTGCGCACATGCAAGTACAATGGACTGGATTGTACCACACCCCATTCCCCAGCATTAGCCTCTATGGCTGCTCTATTGGTTGCCATGATCTAAAAGCTACCCCATAGCGTGGATATTGTTGCAAGTGGCAACCAAGCCTCTAACATCACATCCCGAAACAACACTGACAGTCTTGAGGGTTTTTCTATCTAAGCCTGTCTCGCCATTTTTAAATGTCTCTAATAATTGGGAACATTATTTTTTTAAGGGCGGCACGGTAGTGTAGCAGTTAGCACAATGCTGTTACAGCGCCAGCGATCAGGGTTTGATTCCCGTCGCTGTCTGTAAGGAGTTTGTACGTTCTCCCATGTCTGCGTGGGTTTCCTCCGGGTGCTCCGGTTTCCTCTCACATTCTAAAGTCGTACAGGTAGGTTAATTTGGGGTTTAAAATGGGCGGCATGGACTCATTGGGCCTGAAGGGCCTGTTACCATGCTGTAAATAAAATTTTAAAAAGTATAATTTTTATTAATATATTATAAAGTGAATATTTTAAATGCATTCAACTATTGTTAATTAATTTTTAAAAATCCATGTAGGGAAATAATGTGCTGTCTCATAGTGCATTCTGTGAACTCAGTCAGTCTCTCTTCAAATTATTGCCACTTGTCCATGTGTGATGTCGAACAGTATTTTCTACTTTTGTTTTTTTCACTGACTTTTATGACATCAGTGTAAGTTACATTAAAATGTGATAAACTTCCTTGATTGAAAGTTTTTAGTGCTGTTGTGCTTGGATGATGGCTAAATGAGGTGTAATGTTTTACTTTAAGGTTCAGCACTTTCGACACTCCCTGAATGTTTATACTGATTTCTGCCAAGTTTAAATGCAAACCTCCCAGCTGGCAAATTCATGTAACTTGACTTCAGAGGAATGATCCATCCAGTTTGTGACCACAGATGAAATGAATGCAAATATAAACAGTTTTTATTTAATATTTTTTCAGAGATGGCAACTGGAATCCACTGCATGTTTTAACATTACTTCTGATACTCTACATCACATGCATTATTGCAGAATTTTACTTCAACATGTGTCAAATCTGCCTGAGGTAGCTATTTTGGTTGTCCAGATTTAATTGGAGAGGGAATTATAGAGTAACAGTACCAAGCACTGATGAAACTGATCATCTGCATTTCCATAGGCACATTATTTTGCATTTAATGCATTTGATGAGCTTGTCTATGTTAAATGAATTTTCCTGGCCCTTTGCTTCCTCTAAGAATGAGGGAGTGCCATTGCCTCATTGTGCCAAGTGATTGGTAGTAAATTCTAAATGGTATTAAATTGATATAATGGATAATTGTATAACAGCATAGTGTAGGGACAAGATAATGAAACGGTTGCATGGGAAATACTTGACGCATTATGCATTCTACTCTCTGATTTTCTGCCCGGTGAATTACTTTCTGAGCATTTTTTCCAGATCCCACATTGTCTCAGCCACCCTGTCCACACTTCTATGTGTATCTTCTGTATGTTGCTACTGTTTCTCCTTTTCTCCTTGTTGCTCCACTTTTGGGTCCATTCTTTGCTCTCAAAAATGCTGCCCACTTTCATAAACCTTCAAGCCTTCCTTTCCAACTTCCGTTTTGTCACTCTGCCTTCATGTATCATCTACTCTATTGTGTCTGTCTGTTACCTCTGTTCCACCTTTGGAACCATGTGCTACCTCCCATTGGTAAGAAGAAATAATTGGAAGAAGCAGCAGCTTGCATGGGATATAAACACTGGTAATGACCATGTTTTTTGTTTGCAGCTTCTACAAAATGTTTCTGCAATTAAATCCATCACTTGGAAATGTCACATTAACTTATCAGGCAAGGCTTAATGTAAGAAGGAATGATACAGCATTGTATCTGATTCTGAATAATGGATCTATGAAACAGGACAATTAAGCAAGATAAAAGGAGGAATGAATTTAAAATTGTTTCACATTAAAAATAGACAAAGCAGATTCAAAGATAAATGTGTTGGGTTGCAAGTTAGCTCATTTCATTTCGATGACAGGTGTCCAGTCTATTTGTTTTGATTGAAAAGTTGACAGATTTTAAAAAAGCCTAATAATGGGGCATATTTTGGCACAAGTTCCACATGATGCAAATTGAATTTGCTTGGATGATAAATAAAAGGAAGTGCTGAGGACTGTCTCTCCAGACTAAGTAGAGTTGGGGGAAAAACAAGAAATGTATGATAAAAGAAAAAAAATAACAAGTGTCAAAGCACTGAAAAGGAAGTGAAAAGCTCAATAGACCAAGAAAGAGTGCAAAAAGAATCTGGGCAATGCCTGGAGAACTAGCAAGGGCTCTTTAGATCAAGTGAGAAGGAGGGTGGGCATAGAAGTGATGGCCCCAGTTTAAGCCAAAGAGGGTCATTATCTACTTGTGATGTGCACAAAAATATGTTCCCTTTAGTTTTACTAAGAAATGTGAAAGTTGGCAGGTTGGAACACTTGGGAAATGTGGAAAAGCTACAATAAATATTCATAAGACTGTTGCATGCATTTCAAGGAGTTAATGCAACTTCAAGCAGAAGGGTCAGCATCCCAATGGCCATGCATCCACTAAATTTACAGCAGGCTACGAATGAAGTTGTGGAGGTACCGATAGGTCTGTTTGTGATTCTGTAAAAGATTGGAAGATGATATCAATGTCCAAAAAATGTCGTAAAGCAAGGTAAAAACAAGTCAGAGGGTGTTGCCTCAAATGTGAATAAAGGTTTACAATGCACAGATGGAATTGAACATTTAAACAGCTCCATAGATAAAAATATTGACTCTTGGTATAAATGCATGTCATGAGATTTTTATTTGAAAACAGCAAACATTGTGACCTGTGGTTAAGTGGTAGAATGGGAGTGGGGAGGAATAACCTTGCCATGTTTTCTACTTAGACAGTGCCTTCTGTTTAGGCATAAACACTGCAGGATACACTTCTAATTATGGGCTGAGAGAAGAGGAGGTGGTTAATGACCCATCCCATGTTTAAAATTAAGCAGTACCCCATTTCAGCCAAAAGTCATTCAGCATTACAGTTTTGCAGTCGAATGTCAACTGCACATGCTGTTTTTGTACAGAAGCCAGGGACCCACAGTGCAGTTCTGCACACAGACTCTGATCCTCAAATACAAGCTAGATTAATCCAGTGTCAGATAGCCATCTATAAACATGATAACTTGTGTTTGAAAGAAGAGCTTGTTTATGGCCACACTCCGTGTTAAGAATCCCCGCCATCTACCCCCAACCCAGAGCTGAAAAGCCATTCAGCAGAGTTCTTATAGGTGGTTTGAGATGCCAGTGTGGTTCCTTTGCAAACACTGTCTTTAATAACAGTCCTGAGGCGTCTAAAGCTGTGAATCATACAAAATGCAATGTGTGCTATTGTTTAATGGTCCATGCTCTGGTTAATCATTCATAAAGTTTGGTGTCTAGCAAAGGTACTCATACTGCCAGTAATTGCATTTAAAGCCCACAGTTTGTTCATGGTGTCAGTGGAATTCAGAAAGCTTCTTCGCACATTTCTATCTTGTAATTTGTTGCTGTGTATTTCACTGCTACTCTTCACTGCCCTTTTGACGTTACCTTGTACCCTGTGTGATTATCTCAGGTGAATTATAACCAGAAGGAAAAATTGCTATTGGTTTTCCATTTTAAAGAAACAAATTCCTGATGGTTTCACATCAATGCCAGATTTTGGTAATTTTTCATAACTGCAGTCATTGCATAATATTTATTTCAATATTGTACAAGTTTTATTTCATTCATTTGCTTAAGCTTGCAATGTTATCTGGGTCTGAAAACAAGCAATAAATAGACCATGATTACATTTGAGGAATAAAATGAAACTTTGCTTGCTGAGAGAAACACTATTTGATTTTCTTTCACAGCAATGAACTATTGGAGGAAGAGACAAATTTTCATTGCTATGCTTTACCATTGACATTTTCTTATATTACTGAGATCTGACATTGCTGTTTAAAGCCTTTTCAGAGATGGTAAGGGGCAGTCGTCTATTCATTCCCTCTTGGTTATTGGAAATGAACTTTAAGATCACACCATTTGAAGGTATTGCTGACGTGTATTTTTGTTTTTTCCTTTTCTGAGCAATGCCAGTTCAAGAAGTATGTAATACAGGAGGCTATTCAATAATTTTTCTGCTCCTTTGTGATTAGTACCTTGAGAGTCTGGATAAAGCCTAATTTATTATCTTCTAATCTGAAAGTCAACTCTTCGCTCATTGCAACCCTTGTTCACAGCTGCATCAAAATGCATGCTTAACTCTCTTCACTGGAGCTTGAACCCTTGACCTCCTCTCAAAGAGGTCAGTGTAGAACCACAGAGCCATGGCTGATACATTATGCAGAGAAATGTGGCAGCCATTTTATGCAATACCAAAACCTGCACAGCAAGGAGATGAAAAGTATTGAGCTACTTTTGAAGTTGTTGCCTCTGAGATGAATGTTGGACATTGGAGCAGCAGAGTCATTTTATCTTTGCATCTCATTCAAAGATTTCCCATTTTTTGCTTGGTCCAGGAGAACAGCTTGAAACCCCAATTTGCTGACTGTCTACACAGCCAAGCTGACACTTTACTGTTGATTTTATTACACATGGACCTAAAACAATGGCAATTGCCATCATGGGGCATTCGTGCATATATTTTTGCTGCCTAAAGGATTGTTAAAATGAATTAAGTAAGCATTTTCATTGAACATAGGGTATGCACTTTAAAGTTATGTGGATGCCAGATTTCATAGCTTTGTTTTCAATGATTGGTATATGAGGGAATTGTAAAAAAGCCAGTTGATTTGATGAAAGTGGTCTCCTGAAGATCCTGTAGGTAATAGTCCATCCAGCTGTTGGAATTTGAGGCTGAGATAATTTTCTAAATTTTGAAATCCACAGGAGGCAGAAATAGTCGTATGTGGAAGACAAAACCTCTGGCAAAGCTGCACTTAATCACCAGCAGAGATAATATGCTCAGATTCAGGCCATGGGCTTTGAACCTGCAACCTTACAATACCATTGAGCCAATCACACACTGAATACTATAAACAGATTTTGATGTTTGTAATGTAAATTCAATCCCATGATATTGGAAAACATTCCTCATTCAATAAACTCTTTAAAAAAAAAGTGTATAATCCAGTTGACCATTTTAGGCCCTTTGTTTGTTTCAGTTTTGTTAAATCAACTGGAGTATTTTCAATTCAGATTAACACTATTCAAATTAGGTAACCTCAAGTTAATTATTAAGTCTCCTTGACCATCTATGCTGTGGAAGTGGCACAATTAATTTTTAATGAGAATTCATGTTATCAAAACTCACCAGTTCCATAAAGGAGAAGTAAAATGACCTGCTGCAGGAGATGCATTTCTCCAGAGGGTTGGACAGGGTAGGGTTTCTGTTATTTGTATGTTTTTTTTAGGTTGTCCAAGTGCCTTTGTGCAAACTGTGATTTGCATAATAAGCACAAGCTGATGAATTTTTAGTGAAAACAGTCAAAGCTCTCCTGAGCAGTCAAAATTGCTTGTTTTTTTCCAGATTCTCGTAATTCTATCTCTGACAAGGGAATAAGCTTGGAGGTGAATCCAGCCAGGTTTTAAGTTACCATCTGGAACAAATCAGATGGAAATTTCTTTCTGAATCTTTGGCTGTTTTGATAACAGAAAGCAAAATTCTTGATGGCTGACATTTTTAACCCCTCACTCCGAGGGGTTTCTCTGTATCTGCTGACACAAGCTTCATAATACAGGGGAGAGAGGTACTGGTATTGATTTTTGTAATCTGGGAGGAAATGCTGCAATTCAGATGGAATTCTGTCTGAATGCTGCAGTCTCCACAGGAGCTAATAATAAAGGATCGTGCCCCATCTTTTCTCATTGAAGATATTGGATTATTTAATTTTACCTAGTTCCCTCCAGCAATGTCAAAGGCACTGAGATGATGCCTGTATTCCAGAAATACAGCCTGGCCAGTAAGCCATCCTCATCCTGACTGTTGATTTCACATGTTCATATGGAAATGAAATGCTCCTGATTGGAAATATGTAGCATCATATGTGGGAAGGTAGGTGTAGAACATAGGGCCAAATAGCAGGACTCTGACAAGTCCCACTTTTCCTTTCAGCTTAGTAAAGTCTTCTCATAACTCTACCCACATTTTGAATATTTTTATATGTTCTAGGTGAATGATGGTACATATCTAGGTGAATGATAAAGGGCCATATAGCAAGTCCATAGGCCTTGCATGAGTTATGTTACAGATATTTATTAACTATGTATAAATTATTCATTGAGATAACTAATGGGAAGGAAAAATACTGCATATGCTGGAAATCTGAAATACAAATGCTTGACCTGTTGAGTCTTTCCATCAACAACTGTATATAGAGCAATAGAGTTGATGTTTAGGATTGATGACCTGATGAAAGGTCATCAGCCTGAAGCATTAACTCTGCTTCTCTCAATGCAGCTGGTGTGGCTGACCCACTGAGTATTCCCAACATATCTTCATCTTTAAAAAAAATTTTAGTATGATAAAATGATTCTTTTGCAAAAACACACCACGTCATGTTTTTATAGACATACTGTGAAGAGCTCATTTTTCACTGATATCATCTAGGTGCACTAGGTGTTTGAGATTGTTTAGTCTTCCGTGGAAGATTTGTAATTCTCCAGACAGATTGTTTTTCTACGATGGTTTGAATCTGCTGGAAATTGGAAGGTTCCAATCTTACACCACCAACTGCCAACTCCTGTGGGGAGGTGGCACAGAGGTAGTGTTGCTGCCTCACAGCTCCAGAGAACCAACTTCAGTCCTGATGTTCAGTGCTCTCTGTGTGGAGTTTGCATGTTCTCCCTGTGACTGTGTGGGTTTCCTCCAGGTGCTCTGATTTCCTCCCACATCCCAAATACGTGAGGCTTGTTGGGTTAATTGACCACTGTAAATTGTCCCTAATATGTAGGTGAACTGTAGAATTTTGGGGAGGTGGGGGGGGGGAGTTGATGGGAATGTGGGGAGAATAAAATAGGATTAGTGTAAATGGGTAGTTGATGGTTGGCACGGACTTGGTGGGTTGAAGGGCCTTTTTCTGTGCTGTATAGAAAAAAGTACAGTTCCCTCACCTAGGCAGTCTCTTTTCAATTATTGTCCCAGACTTGGGAACCTTAACCGTCCAAGCTATATTTGAACTTGGATCCCAAAGGTGAAAGGACTGTCAGTCATCTCCCTGAGGAATATAACACAAACAAGCCCTGCATTTAAATTAATTTTCCATCAAAAGCCATGTGACAGATAAGTGTTATGTATTGTTCCCTCAGAAGAATGAATGCTATTCCACCTCTGTATCATTGTTTACCTAGAAACCATTTTAAGCACATTTTTAATACTGGAACAAGCCCACATTCCTTGGTTAACATTTTAGATATGGAGTTTAAGGGGACAGAGAACCAATGAAATGGGTTTGAATGCTTTCATCATATCTGCAGAACTGTGCACAAATTTAAAGAAAGGAATCTAATTTTACTTGTAATTCAATCTGTAAAACCATTTTGGAGGAGGTAAAGATCTGGGATAATATGCAATTCTAGTTTTAAAATGTATTAGCACTTCTGATATCAAGTAATAAACTCTTCCTATCACAAACTCTGTTTTGCTAGTTTTATTTTGGAATAAAAACAGAAAATGCTTAAAACACTCAGCAGAACAGGCAGCATTTGAGAAAAGGGAAACAGAGTTAATGTTTCAGATCAAAGACCTTTCATCAGAAGTTTGATTTTGCTTTATTTACTGTTGAAGATTTAAAATTTCTGACACAGGTTGTGCTTCTGCTGTGAATTGAACCTGTTGTAAGTTGGGAAGATTCTTCTCTTAGCCAGGCAGACTCTCTTCAATTAGCATCCTAGGCAACTGTTTGCAAGACAAGTTGTTCTGAGGAAGGACATTTGATCTGAAACATCAGCTCTGTTTCTTTTTTCACAGATGTGTCTGACCTGATAAGCTTTTCCTACATTTTCCCTTTTTTTTTTCAGATTTCTGGCATCTGCATTTTTTTTTACAGTTTTCAATTATTTTGTTTGGCTTTGATTATAGACTTAATTATGATGTTAAAAAAGAACCCAAATTACAGAATGAGCTGATGTGAAAACTCCCTGTGCTGCCAGCTCAGACCAGCCCAGAGTAAATAGTCAGCCTGCATGAGTCCAGAGTACATGTCCTGACTGGCTTTGCAGTTGCCTGGCAACACAGATGTTGACATAGGAGAAGCTTAAAGATATACATGGCACGCGCAACTCTCAATCAATATGCAGAACTGTTCTGTGAATTGTTTCATTAAGAAGGCTTATTTCTTGAGCTTGCATTAATGTTGCCAAGGGTGTTTCCATGGCAATTAATATACATACAATCAAGTTTTCAAACTGTGTTTCCAAAATCATTTTTCCTCCCTCGCCTTTGTTTTCAGCACCTTCCCGCTAATTCTGTGCCTTTTTTTTTGTTGGTTCCATGCCATTTTTCTGTCAATTACCTCCCTCCATTCATTTCACAGAGTTGTCTCAGAGGACACGATGTTACATTCAATCCTGTCTGGTAAATAACCAATGCTTAATGCCATTGAAGCAAATGAGAATCTGCTTGGGAGGGGTTTTGTGCTTTCAACCTCTGGATGCCATTGCTGATAGAGAGGGAGGAGAAGACAGAGTTTAGTGGTGGGTTGCAGTTGGCCTTATGCAAAAACTGGTGGATAAAGGGAGCCTCTCATCTTAAGAAAGAACTGAAGATGGAAAGTGGTACAGATTCATTTGAAATCTCATTCTGTCTCGGTAAAGATGAATTTTTGGCCTAAAGAGAAAGGGTTACATCTCGAAACTCATGGCTAGGAAAGTGATATTGCCAGAACAGATCCAACAGGAAAAAGTGGTTGTCTTTGTCGTATCCTGTTATATCCAGAGCTATCTTTCTGAAAGACTCAAATTTGTTGTTTACTTTGTTTATCTTGAGAGAATGGGCCATGTGCTGTCCATAGATACAATATATGATCTCTGAGCAGGATACAGCATATGAGTGAGTGATGTGGTACAATAAATATAAATAGTATTCTTGTGCCAAAAGCAATATAGTTGCCTGTTCATTCTTGCAGTCATGTAATGGTCATCTCCCGTTATTGGCCAGCTTCTGCATGCAGGGAGGAAGTGGACTAATTTATTTCAAAGGAAAGAAACTTAAACCTTTCCCTCTTCTGAGATGGCGTACCACAATATGACCAATGACAGGAGAAAGCTGTGTGCCTAGGCAGGAGGATGTAGGGGATACAAGGGGAACAGTAGCAGCTTTTCAGAGTGTGAATGAAAGCCAAAAGTAAATGCTGTGGACCTTTGCCAATATAAGGTCTCCCAGGAGAAGTAGCAAAAGGACACAACACTCAATCTCAACACCATCCAGAACAAAAATAGTAGCATTATTGGTATCCCACCCATTATCTGAAATATGCACTCCCTCCATGAGTGCAGAGTGTACTATCTACAAATGGTTCTGCAGCAATTTACCAAGGCTTTTTTGTTAATGCTATCCACGGCTGTGACCTCTGTTTAAGTCAGCATCTCCATCTGTCTACTTGTGGCTTCCTGTGCTCTGACTGTACTTGAAGCCTGCGCTAAAGGGAGTTCTTCCTTTCCAGTCATAGCTTGCTCTAGGGTTGTGTGTGTGCTGAGCTCCATGTGATTAATAGGTGGAAAGGAAGACTATCATCTGCTTGTTCCCATCCAAATTTTGGAAATGTATCAACTCTATTTATGCAAAATCTTGGCGCTCTGTAGCTAACAGCACTGTGCAGTATCTTCATGGCTCATCACCACAACCTGGAGGCAGTTAAGGATGGACCTTGTAAGCTGGGCTTGACTGTGATGTCCAGGTCTGTTAAAAGAAAAAAAATGAAAAAAAAAGGTTAGAGACAAAAGTAGCGTCCTGTGGGACACTGCAGAAGTTGAGAACTATGAAGCAAAATCTTAGTTTGCCCTGATGGCAGGATATTTATCTATCTATCTATCTATCTATGAGTTAGGTCCTGGGGATAATGCTAATTGCGCTCCATATGCAACCCTTTGCCATGCCTGTTGACTAATTTGTTTTGCCATCTGACAACCTTCCAGAAGATGGAGTTCTCTTTTCTGTTCTGAACTAGGTTGATCAGTCTCACCATAGTTTGAAAA
>JARFYF010000094.1:29383534-29396749 GCA_030265395.1 Rhina ancylostomus | reverse complement strand
AGAAGTGACTAATAGTGGCACTCCCACCTCAGCATCTAAATAGTTGAGTCAAAAGAAGGCTCTGGAAGGTCACAGCAGGGGTATAATTACTCCCCCCCCACCCCCATTCAAGCGACTGGGCAAGAGAAGCTCATATTTTTAACTTTCGGTAAAATGCAAACAATAGGCCAATTAAACAATATTTTGGAGGGGCTGATGATTTTAGCGTTAGTGAAAAGTGATAGGAAAGATGAACTATGAAGGCACCATAAACTTTAATTAATATTTAAAGTAAATTAAACTTGCTCTGCATAAGGGGAAAATGGTAGGAATCTCAAAGGAGCAGTAATAATTAAGTATTATTATTCCAATCTACACCTTTCTGGAGCTGTTAACAATGATTGCTACTTCAGTAAGTTTCTTGGCCTTTTACTCTGCAGGGATGGGCAGCATCGCTCAACAGCAGATACAGCTTGTATTATTTCAGCCACTTTAATGTTCTACAGGATGTTGCATCGTGTTAGCAAGCAAAATGTGTATGAGAAAATATTAGAGCAAGTGCCAAAAACCTGCCAAAGAGAAGTTTAAAGAACCTACTAAGTGAGCAGGAAGAAGTGGGGAGTTTAATGAAGTTCAGCTTGAAGTGCCTGGTATTCTGTGGCTGCAAAGATACAATCAACAGGAATGACAGTATCAAAATCAGAAACAGCAATGAAAAGGTGGTTTCCTGTTTGTTTTAACCTGGGGACATTGAAGCATGTGTTGGGGTGAGATCAGGGACAGCTGTAATGCATATGACTTAGCTGTGTGCTTGATAACATCACTGATAATCAGCATTAAGAATCACTTTCTTAAAAGGCTACATTTTCATGGGGTGGGGTTTAATGATGGAATAAAAACCATGTGATGGAACTGAGCAACAGATCAGGCTTCATCTGTGGAAAAACAAGCAAGTGCTAATGTTTCATGTTGGTGATCTCGCATCACTAATGATCCGGCCAGTCCTGCTGAGTATTTGCACAATTTTCAGCTTTAAAATCTGACTTTTAGCTTCTGTAGTACTTTGGTTTCAATTTATGTCTGTTGGAATTGCATCCACTTCTGGGCTGGGGATATTAGTTGCAGTAGTAAAGTCTCAGTGTGTCTGTGCATGATGAAAATTCTTCAAAAAGAACTGTCTGGTCGAGGGAGAGTAGAATTCCATCTGTGTGGCTGTATCTGATTCACTCACTCATCTGTGTGGTGTGTGTGGTATACAGTTTAACTGGATTGGGTTTGAAATTTGAGTAACTTCTATATTGCTCAAACTGACAAAGCTACATGGTTCAATGATGGATTGTGTTAAATTTATGATAGTTAGAAAATTGGATAATAAATAACTTAAATGTTACAATCTTTTGTCATCTGTCTAGAATACTGTAGAAATGTTCTGCTGATATAAAAGTCTTTGTATAATTAAAGCCCTTCTGTGATAATAAAACTTGCCTTGGGCTTTGGATGACATTACTATGGGATCTGTGTTGCTGCATTTTATGTTGTTACTGAAACTATCATTATCACTTCAGTTTTGTTTTGAAGGAGTGACAACTTGTCTGTTATTTCATATTTGAGCAGTTCTGAAGTTCCTTTGTTAAGTGTTTGCTTCTGATCCATGCCATTAACTTGAGCTTCTTGTCAATGAATTGTTATTGAGACAAAATTTTGATACAGAATTAAGTTGCCTTTATCAGCTGAATGGTCCTGACTATTTCACACAATTTCTCATTAAAATGCACAGCTTTTATTACCTTGCATCAAAATTTCAATCAAACAGATAAATCTCCACAAATATAAATACTGGCAAATCATGGAAGAAATTATGAAAAGGGCCTCTGTCCCTTTGATCTGCTGTGATCCTGGTGTGTGGTTTCAACATTGTGTTCCTTTGCAGGCTGTGAAAAAAATCTCTTCCTTTCCCGGAATGTGGTATGGAAAAGGAGTTTCTTGACATTTAATTACTCTTGTCTGATGACAGATGAGCTCAATGTTAATGTGATCATGTAGGCCACAAAGAAAGCAAAAATATAGTAACATTGTCTGCTCTCTGACTATTATAAATTATTTTTATTTTGAAATATTTGCCTCTGTGTTTCACTTGTACAAGATATTGGAAGTGGTAGTACTTCAGTCACAAAACAGCTTGCAGAGCCAACAGATGTCCTTATTGCTGGCTTTGGAAAGGACAGTTCGTCATCTCTGGGGTTGGAGGTAATGTGATTATTTAGCCTCCCTTGGCAGTTCATTGACTACTTCACAATGGTCTCTGCCATTCTTTATGCTGTGAGAATGGAGGGGTGTTGTCCAGTGATTAAACTGCCAGTCCTTAGAGAATCTCATGAAGTTATTCATTTCAACTGTGGCCTATTAACTGTCATCGGCACCTCATGATGTCCAGTCTGGCAATCTGCCCTTGGAGCTTGTGAATGAACATGGATGAGTGGGTGTTTTCTGAGAGATCAGTCTCCCAGAAGTTTGAAAAATAATCGACTGTCATCCGAAATGTTTTCCCAGTGACAGATCTGTCCTGACTTTGGTCCAGGGTCCAGGGTCCAGGGTCCAGGGTCTGCTGGCGATTTGATACGTATGAAATGTTTTCTTTGGCAGGTTTGTTTCTTTCCGGAGCCCTGAAGGTCTGTGCATATAGTCTGTGAATGCCCCCTCCCATTTCTTCCTGATCAGTCAGTACTTTCTCTCACTCTGCAGAAATAACCATTCACTCAGATCTGAGGAGTGAAAGAGTTTAATTATGTCAGTCCTTCATAGCTTTGGGGAAAAATGATCCTTTTATGTCTGATGACTAGGTCATCCTGAATTCTCATGTGGAACTGAGAACTTATAAGAGGTTCAACTTCATGTTGTCTTTCTTTCCATTCTGTCTGAGTGACTTGCTTCAGGCACTACATTTCACCACCTTGTCCAGTTGTCTCCTCAATGTCCTACATCAGAGGCTGAGTGAGTGGAATATGTTTCACTACATCAAGCAGCTAGTGTCCTAGATGCCTTTTTCTTGACCATATTGAATCTCTACCCTATCATCTGTATATTCAACAGCATTCTCTGCTACCCTTTTGGTACTCGATGAAGAAGTGCTCTCAAATGGCTTGTGATGGCTCCTTCTCAATTTGTGCATCATGCATCTTCACATCTTTCAAAATTCTGCTGGTGTATGCTACTGGCTCACTCCTCTGCAGAGCACCTGATCTAAGATCTTTTTTCCGAAGCAGCTGGCTTATCACGAAGGTATCACAATTTAGCCGCTGCTATGACTGATTTCTTAATCCATTGATCACCTGCTCATAGGAGCCCACCCAAAACTACTCCATATTCTTCTTGGTCAACTGTCTAAGTGGTTCACACATTTCACTCAGACGGACAGGAACTTGTTCAGATGGTTGATGAACACCAGAAGGCATTGTATTCCTGCAACATCTGTCAAGCTTGGCATCTCCTTTACTGTCTTGATTTCTGTTGGGTCTGGCTTCGAATCACATCTGGGACCTGTAGATCCTCTTCCAAGCCACATACCATCATGATTTGGAAATATATTCCCAACCATCTTCCATTAGTGGATCTAAATTGGAACTCCCAACCCAACGGCACTGGCAGTACTCTCACCGGAAGGACAGCAGCGGTTTAAAATGTTGGCTCAGCACCACCTTCTCAAAGGCAATTAGGCTTGGGCTATAAATGCTGGCTTTGTCTGCAACACCCAGATCCTGAAAATGGAATAAATAAACAAAAGTTTTTGCTCATTCAACTCTAGTTGTCTTCCCTGTAGCTCCTCAGTGCGGCTCTCATTTTTCCATCATGGTCTGTTATCTTCACTGTTTCTCTTTCTCCAAACACCAATATTTCATCTGCTGCAGCTTTATCTCACTGAGACTTTCAAGTGCAGCATTATCCTTTGCTGAAATTCTTTTGATATTATGTTGATTCATGTTCAGCAATGCTATCTGAGCTACCTCGACAGTGCTTGCTCTTCTGCCTTTTGTCTTGTGCTTCACCGCATATACTTCCATCTTTTGGACAGCCAGGATTCCTAGTCTATCTTTGGATAGCTCCATAGTATTACATTTCTGAGTGTGCCTTTCCAGAGTTAACTTTGTATCATGCGATAGCTATTCCCCTCAGCTGGATTCTCAAAGTCAGCAAGCAATATTATCTCTGACAAGTGAGCCCTCACATATGGATACTTGAAATGATCTGCAGCCACTTAGATATGAAAAATGACAAAGTTTCAATCCTCTCATTTATCCTCCTACCTGTAGGAGGAAGACCTGTAAGAAGAGCCCATGTCATAGAGTTATACTGCATGGAACCGGGTCATTTGACTCAACTCATCCGTGCCAACCAAGATGCCTACCTGAGCCAGCTGCATTTGGCCCATATCCCTCTAAATCTTTCCTATCCATGTACTTTTTTTTTAAACATTATAAATGCACCTGCCTCTACCACTCTGGCAGCTCATTCCATATACCCACCATCCTCTGTATGAAAAATGTTGCCCCTCAGGTCCTCTTTAAAACTTTCCCCTCTCACGTTAAACCTATGGCCTCTGGTTTTAGACTCCTCTACTCTGGGGTGGGGGGGGGGAGGAGACTGTGACCAACCACCTGGTCTCTGCCTCATGATTATATATACTGTACCTGTACAAGGTCATCCCTCAGCCTCCTTCATTCTGTCGAAAACAGTTTGACCCTATCCAGTCTCTCATAACTCAAGCTCTCCAATCTTGGCAACATCTGTATGAATCGTTTCTGCACCCTCTCTAGTTTAATGACATCCTTCCTATGGTATGGAGACCAGGACTTCACACAGCACTCCAAGTGTAGTCTCACCAACGTCTTGTACAGCTGTAACATGACGTCTCAACTCCTTGAATTCAGTGCCCTGGCTGATGAAGGCAAGCTTGCCAAACACCCTGCTAACCCTGACAACATAGAAGCATTGCAGTTTGTGACCAATTATAAATTTAGATCTAATTGTAACTCATTTTGGATTTAAGAATATATTTGCGGATGTTGATGGACTGCACGTACTCCATCTTGTATGCTCATCGTGATTCTGAATCTAGCTTAAATTTGAGCAGGCCAAACTTAATGCCAATGATCTTTGCAAATCGAGAACAGCAGCTTTCTTAGGATGGATTTTCATGAAATAATATGAAAATGGAATTGATTAATAGCCTGTTATTATGAAAGGAATATATTCTTGAAAATTGTTTTGCACATATTTTTTGGATAAATTTAGGCTAACTTCAAGCAAATGATCTCGAGAAAATTGTATGATATTTCATTTTCAAAACTTGCTCTTTATCTGCATATAAATTATATCAAAACTCTCAAATCTGCAAGCATTTATTGTCTCATTTTCTCAATTGTAAAATCAGATGCAGTGATTAAAAATGAAAGTGGGATATACCCTTCATTGAGATGACAGCTTAAGGAGATCATGAAGCACTTTATAGTCAATGAAGTACAAATGTTTCCTTTGCCTCATTGGAAACCCCATATTTGACTGAAGGTCCAATCAAAGGGATTTTGGTGCTTTTTGAACTGGTTTATATTGCTGATTATAAATATATTTTTTGTTTGCATTTGAGGGATTTTTGAGGAAAGGGTTCAGCACTAAGGATCAAGATCAGGGAAGCAATAACCGTTCAGAGTTTGAGAGCAGCTTATTGTTCACTTTGTACCAGACCTATGTTAGCTTTGATTCTCATCAGGTCTCTCTAAAGCAATTGGAGCAAAAAAATGTAGATGCTGGAACTCTGAAACAAAAACAAAATATATTGCAAGTACTCAGCAAGTTAAGCAGCATCAACGGGGAGAAAATCAGAAGTTATGTTACGGGTTGAGGGCCATTCATCAGAACGAGAGAGTTTTAGAATGGTCTAGAGCAAGACTGTTTGACTACAGTTGATCCCAGTTGTTAGCTTCTATGGTTTCTGCCATAAAAACAAGATAAAATGATTCTGTGATGATTGAAATGCCAGTGTTGTTTTCCCATGGATGCCTCCATACAGGGCAGAATTATGTCAGCAACTTTCATCCTAAGGCACTGAGGATATTGAAATGAATAGAAAGAGGAACATATCAATCAGATAACCTGTCAATTATATTTTTCCCACTTGAATTATGCTCAATAAATTGAGCTGTAAATAATTTTCTGCTGTAATCTCATTACAAAATCATTTCAGATTTTTGCTCCTAATACACATGTTGATATTGAATATAGCTATGTGCTCCACCCTAAGCTCCCTGTTTTGCACTAGATAATGCCACTCTAAATGGTAATTTCCAAACACTCTAAGCAGTTTTTAATTGGCATATACTTAAGTCATTACAGTTTACTGGTATGTTTTGTATCTGATAGGATAAATGAAGAGCTTATGACAAACTAAATCTTATGAATCATAAGGAGATTTGGCCATGTGTGGTGCTTTGTGCATTTGGTTGAGGTTTTGCCCTCATTAAATTTTCTTCAGATTGAAAGCCCTGTGGAAGATTTCAGCTCCCTCTGGAGCATAATGCAGTAATATGAGTCTTCTTGGAGATTGATCATAGCAAACAATGGTCCAGTGGTGAGTTTATTAAAATCCCATATAATACATTTGCATCTTTCAAATTGGGAATTGCTGCAAAATGCATAATGCTTCAGAAGTGAATACCTTTCTTCAGAATTTTATATGTACGCATTTACTTTGTAAAATTTCAGAGCATATAATTTATGCATTGATTCTATATTCAGATGGAGAGTCATTATTTCTTTAACAGAATATTTGATTTCTGACTGTTTGGAACTGGGATCTGGTTTTCTTTGGACCATTATTTTATTGAAACTTTGAACATTTGTATTCAACATTTAGTGTGTAGTTGCTTTTATACTGATTTGAGAATTATATAAGTATTCTGGTCCCTAACATTTATGTGACAGATTTAACTCTGAAACCATAACATGCCAGCTTCTGGGTATAGTTTTTGGCAACAAAGCTAGATTTGGTGCTGCAACTATTCTTTCTAAATATCATTTTTTGTTTGCTCTAGGTATTGGTGTTGAATTTCATCATGAGTTGTGTTTATGCTGTATAACCACTTCAAGGAATGGTTCTGTTGTATTGCTGGGAATTCACTCTGTTCACTTCGGATGGAAGACCTTGTAATTCCAATTAAGCAAACTTTTAATCAGGATACTATGGGATGAAGAGGAGGTTCCCCCAGTCTCCTTTGTTTTGAATTGTGAAAAGGGGAGAGGAGAGATGGGACTGGTTAGAGACTGAAAAGGAAGTGTAGTCCTGGAGGCTGAACTGCTAAATGGATCTTTTCTGAGGAAGGAGATGCTGTTGGAATCTTAGCAAAGGATGACATGGTTGAGATTCTGAACAGACTAAAAATTGATAAAGTGGAACGTGCAAATCAAGGCTTTCAATCTGTAAAAATGCTACCTGTATTTAAAGAGGATAAATCCACTGGGATTGATAGGATGTACGTAAGGTAACAAAGGAACTTGAGACCTTGGCATTAACCTTCCAAACACCTGTAGATTCAGGAGTGGGGTCCGTGCGAGAATCGTTAAGATGTTATGCCCTTGCTCAACAAGACGAGTTAAACTTAATAACAGATCAATCCCTTCAATACTAGTGGTGGCGCAAGTTCTAGAAAGAATAATCAGGGACAGATTTAGCAGCAAGTGCACATTGACTAGAGAATGCCAGCATGGAATGGAAGATATTTAAAATCTTAAAGGGTATAGATTAAGAGAAACTGTTCCCATTTGTAGAGGGGTCAATAACCAGGGGATAAAGAATGCAGATGTTTTGCAAAAGAACCAACAGTGACAGTAACCAAAAATGTTCATGTAGCACGGGTGTGAGGGGTTTGGGCAGAGGAGGGCACTTGGATTAGACACACATTGGTATCAGGGTGGCACTGATGCACTGTTTGTGTTTGCAGGTTTGGGGCTGGTGGGCAAGGGTGGGTGGGATGGGGAGGTGGGTCGCGTTCAGTCTAGCAGTTGTGTGGTAGGGAGGGGAGAGTTTGCACCCACTGCTTGGACTTGATGAAATTAGGGAGGTCAGTGTGGACTGAGAGAGGGGGTTGGAAGATGTTGAGTTTGATGATGGATGAAGTGACAGAAATGGAAGGCAGGATAGCAATCATAGGAGAAGGGCCTGAGTTTGGGGGTAATGGTGCAAGGCCTGTGGATAAAGATGAATTCTTTTCTTGCAAGCCTCATGGTTCAGAATTTTGGTTTTAAAGCAATGGGTGCTCCCACAACAACAAAGTCAGGTGTCCCCAGGACAATGTGGTCCATACTTCCTTACAGAACCCTAAAAGGGGTGCTGGAAGGGCAGAAATCATATCGGGGTGGTAAAGATTATTCACAACATTAAATACGCCTGGATGAGTTTCCCCGCTAGCATGATTCAACCTGGAACTGGCTGCAAATGTACTTATGGAAAATCATTGTTCAGTTGACTTTCAGTTGCAGAGTACTGAAAAGAAGCAGTGTAAGTGATCCAAAGTTTAGATCTGTTGACGTAAAATGTGGTTCCTTCTACATTTCTAGTAGTAAAAAGAACGTTCAGTGAATGGACTAAGTAAGTAAGTATTTGTAAGCATTGCATACACTCTACATGCACACAATTCATTAGGATAGAGCACCCTCATGTGGTCATGGTTTTTGTGTACATTTTACTCAATGAGTGATGCAAAAATTAGGATACAGTGGCAAGGCTTTCCTTAAACTCTATTGTGTTCTGAAGTGAAATCTCAATAATCTGATGACTGAATGATTCCCTCAACAATTGCTTTTGAAGCTGTCAAAATACAATGGATTTCTGGGTTTATCACGGGTGTGGTGGATGATGTTTCAGACAGCTTTCATTGTGAATGGTTTTAAAAGGAAACTGTCTGTATAAAGAATGAGATTGAAAAATCTATCATTTCCCCAATATATTGTGGAAAAAGCAATGGTTGGTGTACTTCAGATTCTTAATTTAGATTTTGACCGTGGTCATGTCCACCATAAAAAAGGCCTTTTACTCAAAAATCGTTGTCGAGTAAGAAATGATATGATGAGAGAGAGAGGTCATAAATGTGCCAATGCTTACTAAAGCATGCTACCCATGTAGCAAAACTGCCTTTTAAGGATTGAAAGAGCTTTCCCAATAATACAAAATTACATCATTTCAGATTCTGTTCAGCAACTAAGCTACCAGAAAGACTGCAGCTACCAAATAAGGTGAGCAGTGTCCTGGTGTTTCACTGTTCATGGACATGTCTTTCCACATTCTCACTTCCTCACTGAAATGTCTTCAAGCTAAAGGTTAACACAGATTTTTATCTTACGTGCTTTGATTTATACTTTATAAATACATGCAATCTTTGTGATGCAGATAATTCTTAGTTATCACTTGCTCCTTCCTGCTGCTTCCACTCATCTGCGACCCAGACCCAAGATCCCACAAACAATTATCCCTTCCCTCCTGACTATCACCACAACCCTTCTAATGCAATCACCAAAACCAACCAGACCCCACCATTACCATCTGTGGCACTACAACCACCTGCTGCCTCCCACAACAAGACCTGTTTCCCCCTCCCTCCTCAGTACCTGAAGGAAGTTCATGCTAGATAGCTATTTAAAAATACTTATATGTGAAGAATGAAAGCCACTTGTTATAAACACAGAAAATGCTGGAAACACTTGGCAGGTCGGGCAGCATCTGTGGAAAGAGAAACAGAGTTAGCATTTCAAGCAATTCCATTTCCACAGATGCTGCCTGACCTGTCCATTTCAAGTCCAAAACACAGAACTGGGGAAGGGAGAAAACAAGTTAGTTTTAAGTAACAAAGTACAGCTACGTACACGTTCTGTTCACTATTATAATGAGGATTTCAAGACATTGGAGAGGTTGCAGAGAAAGTTCAGCAGGACATTACCAGAAATAGGAGGATATACATATCAAGAAAGGATGAACAGTGTTTTCTGAGAAATAAATGCTGGTGACTCTGGAAGACAACATTAGATTTTGACCATGTGAGTACAGAGAAAGCACTTCCATTTTGGCAGGAGAACAAAACAAAGGACATCAACACAAAATACTTGCCAAGAAATCCAGTCGGGAATTCCAAAGCAACTTCCTTACCAAAATGCAGAGGGTGTTGAAGTCACTGGGACAAGGAGTGGCTGAGGCAAGTAGTGCAGATGTACTTAAGGGGAGGTTAGACATGCATGTGAGGACAGAGAAAATAGAAGGTTGTGTTGATTGATTTGGTTGAAGAAAGGATTGATTTGGGTGAAGAAAGGTTGATTGATTTGGGCGAGGATTTGGAGGAGAAGCTCAAATGAAGCATAAGTACTGACGTGGACTGGTTGGGCCAAATTTCCATGACATAAATTCAATATAATCTTATGATATTCCACTACTGCACATTCCATCTGTCTGAAGTAGTGATCAGTTATCAGTGATCAGAGGAGCCTGACTTCCCAATTTAGATAAACACATCTGGCATAGAATTAGTAGTTGATTCCTGGCCTGAGAATTAGGAGAATAAAGGTGTTATTTGTCTAATGTTTTTAATTCTTAGTGTTTGAATATTTATGATTCATGATTTTTTAAAATTTTAAATTACTTACAGGATCTTAATTGCTTTCAAATGTCTCCAAATGATAGAGATTTAAAAATTGTTACCAAGCCTTGACAGCTTTGACAAGAGATGTGCTGCACCCTCACTCTTGCCTCCTGATGGAGACTGCCATTGTCTTCCAGGGTGGGGCATCAGAGTTTGCCATTGGGGGCCTACTCACTTCTGAGGCATTGCTACACTTTGCCAGATGCCCGCCAGCTGTCAGGCCTCCTGATGTGGCCCAGGTAACTGCAAATCTGTGGGGATGGTGGGTAGAGAGTTCACAGGACAAGCCAAACCACAACATAAACTTGCTCTCTTAGCTTAACAGCACTCACTGCAGAACTTCCTGTTAGTACAAAAAGAGTTGATAATTATTGGCAAAGTGTAATAGTTCTACTGTTTTTACTGAAGATCAGCTTCACTTAGTCGTGATTGATTGAAATGTTCCACACAAATCAGCACAGAGAGCAGAATATACAGCCAGACTACTGTATTGTAGAACTGATTCCAAGGAAATATTGCCTCAATGCCCTTCCGTAGCATTTTCTTGCACTGACCATTGTAAATATTTTGCTACATTCTTAATGGCTGGATTCCTTAATTCGTGCATTGCCAATGGTAGAATTAAAATCTGGTGTTTCTCATGTATTCGCTTTGCCAAATCCAGCTACAGTTTCACAAGCTAGTACTTCACTTCTGGCCTTTTTGATTGTAAGATGGAAAAGTGATAACTTTTGCATTTTTATCCGTTTTGGCATGCATATGTTTCTGCTGGATACAACAACGCTCAGTGGGAGAGAGATGAGGCCATTATGTTATTTTCTCTAATGCTGGAAAAACCACATTGTTTATGATTATCTTAAGCCTTGCATGTACCTATTTCCTATATTCTTAGATATAGGCAACTAGGATTTAGATTGAGGAAATATTCTGTGATGGAGGTCAATTGAGAAGAGTCTGTGAGGTTTAAATATGTATTTGTTTGGCAGCACAATGGAAGCAAAATCTGTCAAGTAAGTTCAACTGGCAGCTGATGCCTTAGTTCAGTGGGAGCCAAACCTGCTGGCTTTCAGAGCCTCAGAGGTAATATTCAGAAGTTCAAGAACTGTAAGACATGCACAACTTTTTGTGTACGTGGTTTAATTGTAAACACTCAATTTAAAAGAATAAATTTGTTTTTCCTTAATTCTTATCCTCATGTCTGTTCACATGTAAGCTTGTGATTCATATTGTGCTGATGTTTCAAGTTGCTCACCATCACAGTATGCTGGATCAACCAGCCTGCCCAATGTGCAAATGCAGATGTCAGAGAGCATCTTTCCCTGAATATCCTAGGGCTCCCTCTAGACAAGTGTGTGCTGAAGTCAGAGGGCACCATGCATTGGTATCCTGACCCATGCAATGCACATACACTGTGGTCAGAGGGCACCTTGCCCTGGATGTCCAGGTCCTCCCAATAGTAGCTGAGTTCACAGGGCATCATGTGCTAAAAGCATAGCCCTCTTGATAACTGCCTGCTGAAATTATGATGTTAGAGCAGTGAAGCTATGAAACTCAGAGCTAGGTGACTGAAGCTATGAAACTCAGAGCTAGGTGATTGAGCTGCAGTTTTGCCGGTCCCGTTGTAGAGTCCATTGAGATCAATCAACCAAAGACTTGTTTCCGGCCTGGATCTGAGCAGCTGGTGTAGATAAAGTCACCTCGAAGTCTACTGGTGTTAATTGTTCAACATTCTGATGGAGGACGAGAGTGGCAACCTATATATCTGCAATGTTTGGGGCAGTGGACTGGTAGAAGTAGCAAATTGGCCTTGGATGAGGAAGAGCAAAAGGATTATGTCTAAAGGCAGTCCAAACAGATCAATGCCCAGCAAGTATCACCAATTTCTGTTACATTGAATGAAAAACAAAAACTGAGTTACCAAATTAAAAGAATCTACCATTATTGATCTTTGTCCTGTATCTTTTGTGGAGTGTTAAGTGTGCGTGAGAGGACCCTGGCATGACGTTGCTAAATCTGACACTTTAGTTCTTAAGGAAATGAAACCCACTGTCTGTGGGCCGGTGAGTTGCAGCTGGGAGGAGAGAGTGAGATTTAGTAACATAAACTGAGAGTTGGTTCAGCACCGTCAATTCCCAGAACCAAATGGGCTTCAGCAGTACAGGAAAATGAACTAATACCAATATCCCTTAGGAAATCAGGATGGGAAATAAAAACTGAGCTTGGCTGGCGATCACCATATTTCATGAATGAAAATATATATTAGAAAATCTGATATGAAGCCAAGCTGATATGAACTCAGCTTCAGCACTTGTGCATCAATCATGGTGAGGAGTGAAAACAAATTGAGTCCGCAACAATTTTATTGTGGAGGCAGTGTAGGAGTGATACTAAACTATTAAAATTAATGAATGATTAAAAGAATCATGTTGGAATTGGGGAAGTATTTGCCTCTAATCCATTTTTTGCTTTTACATGTTCTTGCTTTTCTTAGGATTAGCATTCTTAGGAATAGGATTGGCATGGACCATAGTTCAAAAAAGAACAAAGCAACCTGCCCTTG
>JARFYF010000094.1:29316729-29334798 GCA_030265395.1 Rhina ancylostomus | reverse complement strand
TGCTGTGGAGAGAGAATCTAGAGTTACTGGTAACTATTTAAATTAGGGGTTGCCCACTTCAGGCAGACATGAGGCATTTTTTCTCTCAGATTCTTTGGAACACTCTTCCTCAAAGGGCAGTGGAAACAGAGTCTTTGAATATTTTTAAGGCATAGGTAGATGGCTACTTTATAAGCAAGGATAAAGGTTACTGTGGATAGGTGGGAATGTAGAGTTAGGATTACAATCAAATCAGCTATAATCTTATTAAACTGTGCAGCAGGCTTGAGGGGCTGAGTGGCCTGCTCCTACTAATTTGTATGTTCATTTTGTTCTATTAGCCTGTTGGTGTTGGCTGAGGGAGAAATGGCTCCAACAGAGAGTTTTCTTAGAATTGCCAACCCTCTTCTTGCTCCTCATTGAGGAAACATTGGATGAGTCATCAATCATTCCCCACCAGGCAGACCTAAAAGATTTTTGCTGTTTTGGGTCACTGAGCAGATGCATGTCTTCGACCAATGGCCATTCCAGAAGTTGTTTGCCTGCCAAATTGCTGCTGATGGAACAGCAGTCATGTTAAATAGGTTATGGGTAAAGAAGGGTCAGGACCAACTGTTATGGTCACATGTTGTTTGGAGATCTGTAAATCTTTGTGGTGATGGCCAGAGGATGACAAAGTGGCGTAGGGGTTAGCGCTACTGCCTCATTTGATCCTGACCTTGGTGCTGTCTGTGAGCACGTGGGTTTCCCTTGTTTTCTTCCCATGTACTGACGACATACTGATCGGTAAGTTAACTGGCCACTATAAATTGCCTCCCTTGTAGGCAGGTGGCAGGAGAATTGGGAAGTTGGAAGGAGGGTGGAGGAAGGGAGTGAGTTGATTGGAATGCGAGAGGGAAAATGGGATTAATGTAGATGGGTGCTTGTACAGTGAGCTGAAAGTGCTGTGCAACTGCATGATTCCATAGTTCTGATTTATATTCCAGTGTTTCAATGTTTTTTCAGTGTCTTGCTTGACATGAGGACAGGTCTCTGCTTGGAATCAAAAAAATAAGCCACAAGACTATACATCAGAATATTGTATTTGTGGGCTTGTTTTTGGACTTTGTATGAAATTCCTGGGTGGCAAGGATATTAATATTGTTGTCCCTTTACTCTTCTGATAAGTGAGATGGCCTTTCTGCATTGATTTGATATAGACAAAGAGCGGGTCCTATAATGTTGGCAATAATGTTACAGTGGGAGAAGTACTTCTGCTGAGTGAACCAGGAGATTGCTGAGACATTGTCTGGAGAATCATGTGACGATGTTTGTTATTTTCTTGGATGTGGCTTCTTAGAAATCTTAAAAGCACCAAGAAGCTTGTCGTCTTTTTCCCAGAAGTGACAACAAGCGAAGGAGTAGTGGTTGTTTGTTGGAGGAAGTACCTACGGTGGAAGGTGATAAAGGTCTCCCGTCAGTCTATTGTCTGCAGGAAGTCTGTCCAACTGCAGCTCCTCTCAGAATGCCTGGATCGGTTGGAGCAGTCGTTGGACTCATTGAGGAGTATACAGGAGGCAGATACGGTTTTAGTCTGGAGTTTCAGGAAGGTGGTCAAACCAAAGATTCAGTCAGATTGATGAGTGGCCGCCAAGAGAGAAAGGCAGGTAGTCCCATCTCAAACAAGTATACTGCTCTGGCATCTCAGGAGAAAATGGCAGAGCAACCAGAACATTGGCACCATCACTGGCTCTCGTGCACAGCAGAGGAGGGTGGAGACAAGTAATGATAGGAGATTCAATAGGGGTGACAGGAGATTCTGTAACTGCAAACGAGATTCTGGGTGCCAGGGTCATGGGTGTCTCTGAGCAGTTGCAGAACGTTGTCAAGGGGGAGGGTTAGCAGCCAGAGGTCATTGGTACCAATGACATAGGCAGAAAAGAGGGATGAGGTCCTGCAGAGTGAATATAGGGAATTGGGCAGAAGGTTAAAGGCAAGGAATGATCAGGGATAGTCAGCATGGCTTTGTGCATGGGAAGTTTTGCCTCATGATTCTGAGTTTTTTTGAAGCAGTGACTAAAGGGATTGACAAGGGCAGATGGTAGATGTTACCTACATATACTTCAGCAAAGCCACTTGGTAAGGTAATCCAGAAGGTTAGAATACATGGGATCCAGGGTGAGCTAGCCAAGTGGCTATAAAATTGGCTTAATGAAAGGAGTTAGAGGGTTGCAGTGGAGGGTTGCTCTTCAGATCGAGGCCTGTGACCAGAGGTATGCTGCAGGCATCTGTGCTTGGTCCAATGTTGTTCATTATCTATATTAACGATTTGGATGAGAATGTAATTGGCACAGTTATTAAGTTTTGTGGATGACAAAAAATTGGTGGTACAATGAGTCAGCTGTGAAAAGGTTATCCAAGATTACAACAGGATCTAGATGAACTGGAGAAGTGAGCCAAGGAATTGCAAATGGAATTTAACTTGGATAAATGTGAAGTGTTGCATTTTGGCCAATTAAACCAGGGCAGGACTTGTACAGTAAATGGCAAGGCCTCTGGAGATTGTTGCAGAACAGAAAGACTGAGGGGTACAAGTACATGGTTTTATGAAAGTGGCGACATGGCCAGACAGGGTGGTGAAGAAGGCCTTTGGCACACTTGCCTTGATCGGTCAGGTCATTGAGTACAAGAGTTGGGACATCATGTTACAACTGTACAAGATGTTGGTGAGACCACACTTGGAATATTGTGTGTAGTACTGGTCACATAGATGTAGGAAGGATGTTATTAAACTGGAAAGGGTGCAGAAAGGATTCACAAGGACATTACCAGAATTGGAGGGCTTAAGTTGTAAGGAGAGACTGGATAGGCTAGGGCTTTTCTCCCTCGAGCATCAGAGACCGAGGGGAGACCTTATAGAAATATATAAAATCATGAGGAATATGGATAAGGTGAATGGTCAGTCTTTTTTTCCAGGATAGGGAAGTGTACAACAAGAGGACATAGGACAAGATGAGAGGGGAAAGATTTAATGTAGACCTGATGGGTGCCCTTTTTCACACAGGTGGTGGGGTTGTGGCGTGAGCTGCCAGAGGAAGTGGTACAGAAGGAACAATTACAACATTTGAAAGACATTTGGACAGGTACATGGATAGGAAAGGTTTAAAGGGATATGGAACAAATGCAGGCAAATAGTACTAGCTCAGTTTTGGCAACTTGGTCAGAGCCCTCTCCAGTAGAATCGCTTTCTTTCCATAGTGTCGTGACCAAAATTCTAATCTGTGGCCCAACCCAAGTTTTCAGTTTTACTATGACTGCCATGCTGTTATAAAAGTAGACATCACTTTTACTGGGTTTAAAGCAGACCTTGCAGTTAAGATAAAAGGACCAGATTTACTCCGGTATATCTGAAAATACCAGCACATTATGTCCTAATTAGAACAATGCTGAAATATGGGTGATTTTGTGACATCTTGAGCAAGATTAGGTAGAATTCATAAAATACCAAAAAAAAAATAAATTTATTAAGATGAAGTGGAAGTGGAAGATGAAGATTGCTACTCCATACCAAGTACTTGTGGTTGTGGTTGATTACAAGGCAAGCCAAATTTTACTTCTACACTCAGTCGTACATCCATTTGGTCTGATTGTAGAAATACTCAAATTTCAAGCTAATGGTAGCAAAATGATCTTATTTCTTTAAATACTTAAAATAATCAGACATGTAATGGAAAAGTACTGTATTAGTTGAAAGTGTTTACTTGGGGGTCTCAATCTTTCTTTATTGCTGGGAGTCTTTAATTTGGATTATTATTCAAAATATTGATCTGATAACTTCTTACATAGAAAAAGATGTAATGAATTTAGATATGCTTAGAAACCAGTGTTCTCACTGCCTCATTTTTATACAGTAAGTGTAGAAATTTGGGGAGTGGCTTTTCTGCCTGATCTTTCACCAAGCCCCAAATTTTACACGTTTCTACACATGACCAATAACGGTTGTTGCTGGAAGAGCAATCTTTTTTAACTCTGAGTTCAGATGAAAAAGGTATTTACCATAAAATATAAAGATTCTTATGAACCAAAACCTGAACCCTTATCAGAAGTAGTTTAACAAGTCCAGGTTTAAAAATTACCTATTAACTAGCATTTGTATTCTCATATTGAATTTGATAGATGCTAAATACCACGGTCCTGATCACTTGGGTTCAGGCTTTATTGCACATTGGGATAATTAAAATCAAAACCTAATATCAAAGATGCCATATCAGGGCATCAAAACCAATATAATGTAGTACGTTACTGATGGTGGATAAAATCACCCCAGACAGATTAAAGTATCCTCTTTTCAACATATTTATTGCATAGTTTAAAATATGTAAAATGTAAGGGATGAAGCGGGTCTTCTGTAGACTATTTAATGCATCATTTGTACAGGGTTGGGTGAAGAGGTTATAGTTATTCTATGAACACAAGGGATCATCAATTGAAGATTATTATTAAGAACAGAGGAGTCATTTCTTTATCCAAAGACTTATTGCAATGGAGATTTCCCAGAGAGTGGTTGAGATGTGGACCATTGCATCTTTCAAGGATAAATGAATTTACAGTTGAAGCAGAGGAAGATGGCTATAAGGAGAGAGCAGGATTGTGGAATTAGTTTCAGTTACTTTAAGTGGAGCTGGCCTTCAGTGCTGTGCACTTACATGGTTTAAGGGGGAATATGATTAGACCCCAGCAACAAGACAACTTGAATTTTGAGCATCTAAGATGGTGTCTTCCTCGCCTTTGTCTGGTCCATTTTGACATCTGGTAACACAGAGAGGGCTCACTACATGGAGGTCTTTTCCTTTTACTTGGGGACCTGGGTGGAGAATGCTGCGATAGAGTCATCCTGTGCAATATATTTTTAAATGTTTCTGGGATTCCTAAACTGCCTGTAATTTTTGTGGCCTGGATAAATCAATATTTCACATGTATGTAAGGTACGAGATCGCAACTGCACTTTAATACTTGAGGGGTCTGCTCCTCAAGCTTTGTTTGCACGACAAACCAGTGTTCCTGACCTTGAGACACCTGATGCAGAGGGGTTGGGGCGGTGTTGTTGGGGGAAGGAGAAGGTGGATCACTGAGGAGCCAAACCCAAGTGATCTTGACCTGGCCAAAATGACCATCCACAGAACCATTTGGTGGGTGTTCTGGAGGCTGATCCATCCTGTTTGCCCTTCTTTCAGTGTTGCGCTTAAGCCCATGTCTCCCTGGAGAGGAAACATAAATCCTCAGCCAGGAGAGCGGTCAGAGGTGCTGGTAGGTAGGATTAGACTGGCTAGTTCTTTTCCATTTGGCACCGACACCATGGGCAGTGTAATGGCTTCCTGTGCCACACAGCTCCAATAACCCTGGTTCAGTCCTGACCCCATCTGCTGTGTGTGTGGTGTTTGCACACTCTCCCTATGACAATGTGTATTTCTCCTGGTTTCTTCTCATCCTGAAGACATGCTGGTAGGTTAATTAGATACTGTAAATTACTTAGTAGGTGGATAGGGTGAATCAAGGTGGGCTTGATGAATATATGTGAGTGAAAAGATTCCAGGCAAATGTGGGAGAATGGTATTGATGGGTTGGCACTGAGAGCTGCATGGACTTGATGGACTGAATTAAAATAAGAGAAATTTTCCATGATTCTAGTCACATGGCACAATCCTTGTGAGAATGACCACCTTAAAGTAACAATTACTGTTTACAACCAGAATCCCATATGCAACAGTAAATTTTGAACTAACTTCAAAAAGAAGGGCTTGCATATGTGAATAAATCTGAACAGTATAATGTCTTGATTATCACATTATCGCAGAGATTAAAACGACCATTTCAGCAACTTTTGGGTTGCATTTACCCTGAATCCATAATTGTAATCAAAACTAGCAAGTATTTAGAATTGCAAGTATTAATGAAGAATAACCATCCCCATTGATTGGGTTTTGTTGAAAGCAGAATGTGTTTGATAAACTTTGAAGAACTATGAGATGAAAAGAATGTTGGAGATGTGTAAGTGGATTTGAGAAATCATCCCACAGGTGTATCAGAAAAATTCTTCAGATTTATAGTATAAGAAGAAATACAACAAAATGATTTAAGAACTAGTTGACAAGCAGTGTGCAAAAGTAGAGCTGGGAATGGAAAAGTGCTGAAATGGTTGTGCTCAGGAATAAGTGATAGGTTCATTTTGTTTCTCCATATTAGCAGTTAGTTAAGGATTAGAGAATACAATCTCAAAATTTCTCAGTGATGAAAATTGCAGGAGGTTAATGGACTCTTCAGATAATGAAAAAGACTGCAATGTTTATACAGATGATAGATGTAAATTAAATTGGCCAGGATGGAGTTACTGCACTTGGGGATAAAATTGAAGGAGCATATTTCAAGGGAGGAAACAGAATGATGTGGATAAATAGAGCCAACAAAGGATTTTAACCCATAAAAAGAACCAATAAAAGTAAATTATTTTAAACTAGAATTGTACTGTACAGGAATAAAGAAGTAATGAGTGATGTGTACAAAACCATTTCTTAAGCCACTGTTAGAGCACTGTGCAGGAGTGAGCACCCAATTAGAGAAGGGCCATTAAAAACTTGGAGAGCACGTGGTGTAGGTTCACCAAGTTGATGCCCATGATGTATAACCATAGTTATAAGAAGAGACAAGATATTAGATAAGGCGGGAGATGGAAGAGATCAAAAGAGCTGGATGGGATGAACATTTTTATGTTTAATCTCCTCCTGCATTCAAAATTCTCAGCCTTACAGAAAAGTACTTTAAGTGCCAATGGATATATGTAAATTTTGGGGCAGTTATTTATTTAATTTGGTTTTATCTTTTGCACAATTGCTACAGATTCTTTGATAATATATAAACAAAAAAGTTAATGTTTTAAACAACACCAGACCAGCTGTCAAGTATTTGCACTCGTGTATTGATTCACTTTCTCATCTACCAGCTCCACCTATTGAACTCCTTTAAAATTCATAAACAGCTGTTCCATCGATCCCTCTAGACTACTTTACCCCTTCTCTTGGCTTAATATCAGGCTCTTTTATTATTAATGAATCTTCCACCAATGCCTCTGCACTGACTAGCAATCAATCATTTCTCAAGCTCTCTGCACAAAACTCCTTCAGTTTTCAAGCAAATCTTTGACTTACTAAAGTCTCCTTTTACTCCTCCTTCCTTTCAATATACATGATATTCTGACTCAGTGCAACTGGGATTTATTTTGTTTACCCCTATAGCACGTTGCAGATAATGTAACCCTTTTCACATTATTTAGATTTTGTTGATGTGCATGTGTGACTGTTGAACTAAATCTCTTGGATCACTATGCCCTTGAATGAATGTTTAGCATGTATCACCGTTTGCTGAACTAAAATCAGACTAACATGTGATAAATGGCTATTGAATAACTGTTTTGTCAAAGTAGTTTTATAGATTTCAAGCTAGTATTAACTGTTTGGAACCCAGGCAGCATAGGATACAGCTCCAAAGAAAAATCAGCACTCATAAACAAGCCTGTTCTCCACATTGCCTTTATGCAAACAGAGTTAGCAATTCCTCTGCTATCCTTTGACTTGGTGTGACACCTTCACCTCTGGGTTGGGGAATTTGGGTCCAAGAACAATTTCTGTAGTTTCAGTCATAATCTAGATAAGCCTTTCAGTGCAATACCAAAACTTGATTGCTCATTTATCCCAATGCTGGATGAGCACAAATAGACCAATGTGTCTTCTGATAAATTTGCACAACTTGCTGGTCAAGGCTCAGCCAACAATATGGACATTGGCTTTCAAGATTATTTGGAACTGAATACAAAGTGTCCCAACTTTTAGAGACATGTCAATGGTTCCAGAACTCATTAATGAGGGCAATTGATTATTCCCCAGACCAGAGCTTGGGAAATAGCGTTCTATTCAACTGTGAATCTCCTCCAGAGTGGTAGATTGTGTCTCTGACTATACTGCCACAATTTCAGTTCATCAGTTTTCAACATTTTCACTCCTTTCAGGAATCTTTCTGCCCTCACCTTTCTCCCAACCAGCCTCTACGTTTCCAAGTCTGTAATCTATTCTTACCCACCCCCAAAACATGGATCACCATCAAAGGACATTCCTCCCCCACTCCCTGCTTTTCAAAGGAGCTTGCATACTCTTCAACCGCTCCTACTAGCTTGCACCTGGTCACAAGTTGACAACAGATGCAACCCCTATTCATTTATCACCTCTGACACCTCAGTCCTAATCCCAAAATGGTCTCACTTGAGAGAGCAGCACATGTATACTTTGATGCTTAAAAGGGTCAATTAATGCTAGTGATGACCACACTGGGCAAGTCGGTTCTGTCAACTGGTATCACACTGTCCTTCCGCACAGCTCCACCAATGGCAGCTTAAGAAGTCTGGCCTTCCAGCTGGTTATTCTGAAGCCCTCTGATTTGAGCACATGAGGCAAGTAACCTCAGGCCATAATGAAATTCACCATTCTTATTACCACAGAGGATACTTGAAGATTCTTGAAGTGGAGCAGAAGTTAAATTAATGGTCAGGATAGAAATACTTTTTGTTGGCATAGAACACTGAAGGAATTTTGACCATATGTTAGTCACCTATCTTCCCAAGATCATTCTCTGGGTATTACCAGTGTTTTACTTCTGTCATCGGTATAGCTTGAAATTTTCAGACCCCACCTGCACATTTGCCTTTAGCTCCTCAATGCTGGAGTCCTCTTTTTTCCTTTCGTGTAACACTTTGAATAATTTGCTTCTTTTTTACTTTTAATACTTCACCATAATCTTACTGATCCTGAACAGATTTTTGTTAGCCATTCAACCCACTATCTTTGTTACTTTATCACTGCATCGGTAGATTTCTGTCCCTCTTCCTCCCACAGCTTTCCTAAACATTAGCAAATTGCTTCTACCTTCCAGTCATCAGTTCTGATCCACAACCAAATCAAAGCAACTTTCTTTTTTTTATGGCTAATGACTGACTAACTGTACGTTATCAATGCTCTCTGTTTTTAGTTCAGATTTCCCTTTGTACTTCGGGGGGTTTTTCAGCCATGATGGTTCACATATATACGCCACATACTCCATCACTCGTACTGACTTTGTGCTCCATTCCCCATTTGAAAGGCCAAGAAGTATTTAGGCCTGGATTTGGTCTGTATGGATGTGCAAAAGCATCCCCAGCTGACTACATATAGTTGTGAAAATAGACTGGAATATTTTATGACTGTAAGGTAGCTTTAGGGAAATGATTTGGCACACATGAAGTCTGATGTTGTGTTACAAGCTCTTTGAGCTGTGCTGCTGATTATATAATGCAACATTGAGTAACAATCTAAATGCCAGGAGAATTAAGTGCAGCTCATTTTTCAGAGTTGTGATAAATGCAAATGTCTAATTATTCTTTGTACACACCCACATGCTACTTAGCTATGACACATTAACAAAAGTGTTAAAGTCCGGGCCCATTATAAGAAATTCAACAGCCATTTATTACAATTGATCTGTGTTTTGATACATCAAGAGCATCCCAAAAAGGTTGATGAGTTTTGGGATTGCATTGCTTCATAGCTTTGTAAAGTAGATTTACATAGTTCATTTTATCAGCTGACAAACTACTGAAGGATCCACTTAACAACAGTGAATATTGTGCTGTTGCTGCAACCAAAATTTTCCATCCTATCACATCAATGGGAGAAAAAGGAGATCAGACAATGTATTAATATGGATCCTACACAGTTTGAATTAAGCCAAACAGAATTGGAAAGGGTAACCCATATATGGATGCAGAATGGTTCTGTCCTCAAAAAAGGGGATGATACTGAGGATGCTCACTCTTTCTTCTTAATGGCAATGTTGAAAGAGGAAATATTAAGTGGTTTAGCAATGATACAGAAGAAAAGTTGTCAGATATGGATTAAAAATTTCCAAGGCTCTAAGTGTCATTCGCTAACTGCATCTTGGCTCTAGGTATGATCTGGAGGAGTAGAAGCTTATTACTGTGATTGTGTTGCTTATAAGTTAAGGAAGAGACAGAGCAAACACAGGCTTGTTAGCCTCGTCTCAGTGGATAGCAAATTGTTGGAAAACATTTTAAGGGACAGGTTAAATCATCATTTAGAAAAGCGCAGATTAATCAAGGACAGACTGCTCAATATTTTAAATTTTGTGGAGAGGACATTGGCGATGTTTTCAATGTGCTTTGAGATGCCTGCTACAAGTAGTCCAACCAAGAAATATATGAGCAGGTAGGAATCACTACTGCCTGGTAGGATATGAGCTTTGTGCTAGGTTTGAGGTCTTGATCTTCAGTCAGCCAAAGACTGCTGGCACACTGAAGGCAAGGTAACTTTCATCATTGCCATGTCTTACATCAAAATGTGCAATGTCTCGAGCCAGACCATGAATTGGCCTCAGGGCGTCCTGTCCCCAGAACCCCTAGCACTCTGACAGAAGGCAATGTTCAGGGCTTATCTCAAAGTTGTGAAGCAGTTTTAAAATCTCTCTTTAAAACTATGAAAATAATTCAAACTTTTTGAATAAATAATAGCATATTAAACTCAATAAAAGACTTACAAATTACTGAGAACCTGAAAAATACTTTACATTCCCAAGGATCACTATTTAAATCACTGAGGTCTACAATCTTAAGGCAGGTCTGATTGAGAGGTGAATCCCCAGCATAATGCAGCAGAATCTTGCCCACTCTGGGCTCTGTCATGTGGAGTCCAGTGATGGAATATAGTGACAGATGGAGTAGAGTCCATTACTCTGCGTGTCCTGGATTTGTAGTGGATCTGGGACCAACATGAGAATGGCCAAATGCTGTCAGTTCCCTTCAGAACCTCTGGCCTCAGCTGGTAAGATTTGTCTCATAAACGCTAATAGTTTCAGGCGAGTGAAGGCCTGTGGTTTCTTCAGCCACCTGTCCACAGTACAGCATTTTTAATAACCCTCAATCCTGTTTGTTGATGGGAATCTGACTAGTTCCAGCATGAAACCCATTAAAGTGTCTTGTCTGCCATCTGGGCCAATAACCTGTTCCATATATTTATTGTCCTTTTAGTAGAAAGAAAGTTCTACATGCAATTTCTATTTCCTTTTGTTGACTGTAATTTGTAAAATGTCCCTGCACTGATTCAATTCCAGGAATGCTAACCAAGCACAGCAAATAACTGCAGCAATTTTTTGTTCATGAATTCTTACAGTTGCTGCATTAATGTACTGTTAATGATTCCAAGGTGGCCCTTTGTGTTTCATTCTCTTCAGACATCTTTCCATAAAGCTTCAACATAAAATTTAGCAACTTGACTTGAAGGGCTATGCAGGCTTTGCTCCTCCTCCTCCTGTTATTTGTGAAATTAAAATCATTTAACGGCACTTACCCAGCAGTTTGCAAACCCGGTGGCACCTATTCCTGTTTTATACTCTGGCAACAAAATGCTGTGGAAACATAGCAGCTTGTTCATACTTGGACCCATTAGATTACATTGGCAGTTGCCTCCTTTTATAAAGAATTACTTTATATTTACTGATCTTGCGTTTCCTTAACATGTTGTACTCCACTGATCCTTATTGATTAGCAAATAAAAGCCTTGCCACTAAAATCTCCCTAATTTGGTATGAGTTTCCAAACGTAAAACAAAATCCTGGAGATACTCAGCAAATCGAACAATACCTGTGGAGAGAGAAACAGACTTAACATTTCAGTCCCAGTGACAGTTATTGACCAAGGAAAAAGTTTGTCAGAATTGGGAGGTGTGGAGAGAACAATGGGAATGTCTGTAATAGGGCAGAGCCGAAGAGAAACTGACAAAAGTGGCTGTAGTTTCTGCTGAGAGAGGGTGGCGCAGGCTTATTAATCACAACTGATCTGTCTGGAGGAGATGTAAATAGAAGGAGTTGAATAAGAGCAAAGGAAAGAAGAAAGGACGGTGAGGTGCAGAACACTGCAGTTGATGGAAAATGCTCATCTGTGGAGAGAAAAAACTGGAGTTAGCTTTACAGGATGATGAAGTGTCAAAATTGAGATTATCATTTTATGCCCAAGTACATGTATGCACAAGTGCAATGAAAAGCTGACGCAGCAGCATCATAAGCACATAGCGTAATATAAGCAGCATTCACAAGAAAAAACATAAAAGATTAATCATCAGAACTGGCCATTTCTGATACCAGCTGGAAAGGCTGGTGATCTGAAATTACTGAATGCATGGTTGAATCCTGAGGCCCTTGGATGTATATATTTCTCAGACTTTCATGGACCTGTCCACGTGATGATTTCATGCTATGGGAGGCCCTGCCAACACAAAGCACCATGCTTTAAGGACTTGTGTTGATTTTGGACCACAATTTCTGGGGAATGCTGATTTTGCAGATAACTGTGTTTCACACAGGCAGGCTGGGGTGGCTGCTTTTGCTGCATGATGCCCAGGCTCTTGTTGCTGGTGCTCAATGAGCTCCTGCAAGTTGGGGAGCAAGAAAGTTTTTGCCCGCACTGGTTTGCCCAAGTGCCCAGCCTGACACTGCAACCTGTAATCAAATACTTTATAGGCATTCAACAAGGGATGTGCCATGACAGTGTGCATCTGCATTGAATGCACTAGGCTTCAGAAATGTATTTCCAGTGGTTCTGAGACCTACCAAGACTTGGCTCTCCCTCTGACCCTGCTGCCACTTCTAACCACCCATTCTCCTGCTGTGGACATTCATTGTGGGATTGGGACCAAATGTTAGTAGACTGGGGCAGCCCTAACCAAATAGGGACAAGAGTTGGCCTACTTCCTTCGAGCTTCTTACCTAATTTTAAACGGTCTCAGAGTAGAAAATCAGGAGATGTTCTGTTGCTGTCTGTACCCAATAACATTCTTCTCCCTCAATCACCTGCAGAGGAAGTTTCACAGAGAAGGTTTCTGCCCCACTTGTCCATTGTAAATTTTAATATTTTAACTAATTCTGCAGTTGTTCAGTCGAGAGGTGACCTTGCACCTTAACTTTTAGCTGGTACCTCTGTGGAAAACTGATTGTCATTGACCTGCAGATGTAACTCTTTCAACGCATTAAACAGGATAGTTCTGAAGGGGTTTGAGGAGTCTGACGGTGTCTTCGCTCATGGGCTATGCAGATGATTTTTTTGTTGTTGCGGCAAACTGCCAGTTTCTCTGTAATTTATGCTTGGTTCTTGCACCATTTAATAGCTGACCAGCTTCAGTGCAAGAACACCAGGATGTTACCTGAGCAGCATTGTAAAATTTTTCAATACATCTCCTTCAAGCAAAGCTTGATTAGTTTTTCAGCCAGCACTACAGCAGCATTTTGCTTTTGCTTGCCCTGGCAATGCCTCATTTATGAGATGTGCCTTGTGCTGTACTGCTTGTCGGACCCACTCACAACTGGGTTGCAACAATTCCATTTCCTGTGCATTGTGTCTGTGAGCTTAATTTGCAGTTGGATGCACAGTCATGTTTCATGGACTCTTTGTACCTTAACAGTATTCAGAATACTAAAACGTGAAGCTCCCCAGTAACATGGTTACCAGTTCTCTCTACCTCTTCCATCATACTTCAGAGCTTTAGCAAACAAATGTTTGTTGCAATTTTTAACGATTTGGAAGAAAATTATATTTTAGGTATGTAGCGGAAATATAAGAATTGTGCCCAACAAAGCAGGTGCTTTAGATATGGTAATTTTCAATGTGTTGGCCATGTTTTAATTACAGTGAGCCCTGGGACAGACTGAAAAGAAAGAATAATCTGATACATGACTGCTCTGCAACAATAGAAGCATTTCATTTCCCACGCCTTGTGTTAGGAAAATTGTGAGAACTGATTACCATTTGTGGGAGGAGATAACATACAACCCCATAAAACATCAGAGCCCGGCAGCTATAATTCTGTCTGACTCTGCACTAGCAGATCTCATTGTACAAAATAACCTCTTACAGTTCAGCTACTTTCTTGTACAGACAGTTTGGTTGTTGAATAAAAACTGAGAATATTGTGAATAGTTAATATTTTATGTTTCCAGAAATATAATAAAAGACGAATTTGTCCAAAATTTACTTATTCTAAATCTAAAGATATTTCTTGTGCAAGCAATTATTTTGACAAATGTAATTTTTAATATAATTTTCAATCTCCCATGGACATTGCACATGGGCAGTCAGGACCAACCATTCTCTGCAGGTGAAGTGGCATTAGAGCAGACATTAATTGGACTAGTGTGAACAGAAATAATTCAATCCCAGGCTTACTTTCATCATCTGTTTTTGTTCTTCATAGTACCTAGGTTTAGAAGTGGAGTTGGTTAGAGTATAGAAGTGCAGACTTCCGGCTGGGTGATGCAAACTTACATACAATGCCATTGCTGATGGGAGGATATAATTACAATGTGACAAGTTTCTATACACTCTTTCCATTACAAATATAAATATGGAATTTTCTAATGGGAAAACCTTGCCAACTGGAAATTAGATTTCACAGACTGTAAATGCACACAGATATAAACATTTTAGTGCAGATGTTTGACGATTGGATTTAGAAATGCAGTACTGCCTTTTTGGAAAAACTCGGCAGGTCAGCCGGCATCTCAGGAGAGAAAACAAAGTTAATACTTCAGGACGATGACCTTGCATCTCTCCATGGATAATGCCTGACCTGTGAACATTTCTCGCATTCTGCAAATTTCCAGCATCAGCAATATTTTTGTATTTTGATTGCCTTTTAGTTGACTGCTGCATTTTCAAACTTGATTGACTTCCTATCATGTTTCCAGGAGTTTGGTCAATCAGCAACTGCAGGAAGCAGATATATGACAGCATTTGAAGTGGGATTTTCTCATTCTCTGTCATGATTATTTTCTGTTGTCAGCTGTAAAGGAGCTGATGATCCTCAGGGTTCGGATTCAAATAATGAACGAAACTGCAATTACAAGGAAGGATGCAAGTTATCATGCACTGGTAGAGAATTCAGATTAGCTGGCTGTTTGGGGCTTTTATCTTGATTTTCTCCTCCAATTCTCAGTTCATGGAGATGACCCTTTGTATTCATTATATTTGCTTAGGATCGGAATACTCATGCTTAAGAATTATTTTATTACGTTTTCCATGAGAATATTTAAGCAAGTGACAAGATAATCCAGATACAATAGAAGGCACATAATAATGGTGCTCCCTGGAAATCATAACTTTATTGCACAAATAGAACTATCTGAGGAAATTTTTCAAATCTCCATTGATGGCCTGTATCAAAATTAGCATTAGCCTCTATTGTTTGTTAAATAACATAAACGTCCATCAAAGGTTTTTCAGTGTGCAGTTAACAAAATGCATGGTTTAAAAAGACTAAAAGCATAAGATTTTCTTAAATGTTTATCCGAATCTTATCCTTTTTCATTCCTAATATTCTCATGCAGTGAGTGTCGCTTCTTACCTGTGAGAGCAACATACTTTTTCTTTTAGTTCTTTAAAGGGTGTGACTGCAACAGCATTCTTTCAATTTGGGCCACAAGATCATTATGTAAAGTGGGATAGCCGTTTCTATTTTCAATGTAATTGTGGATTTTTAACATTTTCTATTAAATTGTTAATTTGCAAGTGTTAACAAAAGCTTTGTAAAAAAAAGTACTTGAAAGATGATTTTATGAAATCATTAACATCTCAATGTTTAATTTCTATTTATTACACTTATTGTCATTTGTAACTAGAAGTTCTCCTTCAACTAACTTGACTTATTTTATTGCAGGAAGTAAACTCAACAAAGATCTACGACACTATCTTAGTCAGAGATTTCAAAAAGGATCAGCGGATCACGAACTGCAGCAGACAATACGGGACAACCTTTATCGACATGCTGTGCCTTGTATGTATAACTTGAAGCTGCATGAATTTTAAAATTGAATCACTTGGTGGAACTGTGATAAGTTTGGTCTTTCTTGATATTCAGCTACTATATTTTTAAAAATTAATGTTGTTTCATTCTCAAAAGTACTCCTTATTAGATTAATCTGGGATTGAACAGACTGACATCATTAATAGGTGTGCTGAAGTATGAGACAACGAGGACTTTTGAAATGCCTACCATTTCTAGCATTTTGTGTGTTGCTTTTGAAATGTTTCTTTTTTATTAGAGGATGATTTGAAATGCAAGTCATTGCTTCTGTGTTCATGAGAATGGCAATAAATAGTGACCCAGGAGCATGTTATCTGCCATCTCTTTAGATTATTGTTGCGGTTTTATCATATGTGGGTGCTAAACCATTCCCATTCAGTTGTCTTCCATTCTTATTGTACTTTTATTCCCCAATTTTCAGCAATATGACTCAGGCCATAAGTATAGAATCAGCCTGCCATCTGAACTGGATGTCTTTCTCGAGGGCGCTTCCTTGATCTTTGGAAAGGTGAAATGAGGAACACTTGCAGGCTATGTCCAGGTTTAAATTTTAAAACTATGTCCTGTTGTTTTATTTTGCAAGCTGGAGGACTGACTCACTATATATAGTGACAGTAGAAGCCTTTCTCAGTTTCTCCAAATCTTTCATCATTTCATCTTGCAAAATGGTGGAAAAATAAATTACACAACCTATGTCTTGTCTGGGTCAGTCTAATTTAATTTGCCATTAGTTTCCTTTCTAAACAACTTGTAATTGCAAAAATAAAATTCAATTTTTAACTTCCATCTCTTGTCCAAAGCTGGGACTTTATTTGTATTGTTTAGTAATTTGACTGATGGTCCATGTTTTCCTTTGGTTCTTCTATAGAGTGAGTGGGAGAAATGTCCCCCTGATTTTGTTCCCACAGAGTGATTTGGTCAACCCTTTACCTCTCAGCCTCCTCCTTGTTTGTTTGTAGGTTTATACTATTCTTTTGTTGTGAATTTACAATGAACAAGTGACAACCTGACTAGATGCTCAGGTCTCTAGTGCTTTGAAAAATAGCAAATGCAATATCACTGATCAAGTGAGCTGGGGGAGGGAGAAAGCAGGGAATTGCAGGTCAATTAGCCAGATGTCAGTCATCAGTGCTAGATTTCATTATTAAGAAAATGCTAACAGGAAACTTAGAAAACATGATATGATTTGGAGCAGTAAGAATGATCTTATAAAGAAAAAAAGTCTCTAATGATATTATCAGCAGGACGGATAAAGAGGAAACCACTGGATGCAGTATATTTGGATTTTGAAAAAGCAATAAGGTGACGAGATTTTACTTTGCTGAATAACGACACATGGGCCGAGGATGATGTATTGGTAAGGATTGATTAAAAGACAAAAAAACCAGAAATAAATGGTACATTTTCAGATTAATGAACTTTTGGCAGTTTGTAGGGGTTTGGCACAAGGATCAGTGATTCAAGGATTCAGATATTTAAAACCCAATCTAATAGGCTTGGATGAAAGAGCTAGTTGCATTGTGTACAATTTTGCAGATGTGACAAAGTTAGAAGGGACAGTGCTGGAGAAGGACACAGAATCTGCAAGAGGATATGGTAGAGGGCTTCATCATTGATGCCAATTTGGTTCAGTTAGCACTGGTTACTGAGGTCTGATTTTTCAACCCAGGATTGAGGGTATGTCACATTCCTGGAACTGCAATTTTTCAGTTGAGATATTAATCTAAAGTTTAATCTGTCATTTTAAATAGATATAAAAGGTCCCTTGCCACTATTGTGAGAAGAACAGAGGTTTCCCGCTGTCCTGTCTGAAATACATCGCTCAGCCAATGCAAACAAGAACAGATTAACTGATTAATTATTCACTTAGTGTTTGGCTGCTGCAATTCTCTACCTTGCAACAGAGGCTGCACTTCAAGCATTACCTATTTGTTTCACAGGGTTTAAATTATCCTTCAATATGCAATGACATCAGATAAATTCAAAATTGATCTTTCAGTCAGTTTTTTTTATAAATACAGTTTAGTCACTTGATGATTGATGTCCAAGGCTCAATTCCAATGGGGCAAATCTTGCTGGCTGGAGTTCGCAATTCCAATTAGCTTTCAGCCTTTTAAACTTCAGTTAGTCTCAGGCTTCTGCATTCATGCTGTAGACTGTGGAAGCA
>JARFYF010000094.1:29295350-29305567 GCA_030265395.1 Rhina ancylostomus | reverse complement strand
TTAGATCTTAGAATTTACTGATAAACAGTGTATTCTGTAAAATGATGTATTTTTTCAATCATATTTTGAGTTGACACAGCAGATTTAAAACGTCAGTGACAATTTTGTGATTTGGGATATGAATTAACCATTGGATATTCTAAAAATCATCAAGTATTGTTAATGTGTGGAGAAATTTGTACTTAGAGTACCAAATTTGTGTAACATCTTTCAATATCTTAAAATTGCTTCCAATCAAGTCCACATTCCAAAGATGTGCAAGTTGGTAAGTTGATTATCCACTGTAGATTGCCTTATGTGTGTCATTGAGTGGTAGATTGTGGGAGAAATTGATATAAATCTGAGGAAATAAAATAGGATTTGTGTAGGATTGGTGTAAGTGGGTGCTTGATACCCAGCACTTACTCTGTGGGCTGAAGGGCCAGTTTCCACATTATATGTCTCTATGACTCTGAGGTTTCACAGTTAAAATGAACACAATAGGAAAGTTTTCCCCATCCAAAATTAAGCTTTCCCAAATCCCCAGCAGAGGGAATTGTTTCGGGCCATTGTAATCAAATTTCACAAGTTACCCCTCACTGAAACTCTTGGAACAATGAGCTAGGATGTATTCCACCAGTGTTAATGGGCATGGGCTGGTTCCAGTGCAAGTATAAAGTGGTTAGTCAAGGCGGAACAGAATTGAAAGGGAACAATTGATCAGAATGAATAAAGTAAGGCTACCTGTTAGAATTTGCATTTGGAGGAAACCAGACCAGCTGGAGTGGGCAAGAGTATAGAAAAATTTAAAAGAAATGCAAGAACTTTGAAACTGATGTGCTGCAGAAAAGAGTGGGATTGATCAAGGATGGGCAATAGGAATGTGCATTCTCAATACCTCATTATGCTTTTCCCTGAAACAGTTGCTTGAATGTAAATACATACAAGTGACAGCCCATCCACTCCTCCTCCTCTGTATGTGACCAACATGGTGTGCAATGTTGAAATTAGGGTTTGGGTGAAATGCACAACAATACAAGTGTGCATGCTGTTAAAGCAAAAAACTCAACTGCAAACATATAGGAATGTGAAATTCAATTTATTTTGTTCAGAGAGAAATATCTGTCTCCTATCCATAAAGGATGGAAATCTAATTGCAGAGTTGTGCTGCAGTTTTAAGTCAGAAGGGGTGGTTAATAATGACACAGCTCAACAGATTCAATTTAGACATCACTTTCCATGCAGCTGAAATGGTTCCTCTTTCATTGCTGAAGCATTGACTCCAGCTAGAATATTCTGATAGCTCTCTGATATCTCATTCAAGCAACCACATTGATATTAAATAGTAGGCACTCACTTGACACAACCAAGCCCTATACTTACTTTGCCCAACTAATGCTTTCCAGCAAGGACACTGGTTAGAAGTGGGACTCCTGGCTGATTATTACTGTCCTTGCTGAATATCTCCTGAAGATACCAAAAACAATTTTAACATTTTCTTGTTGTTTATCCCAGCTGAAAATAGCCAAATCAACATAGCCAGAGGGCATAACTGAAGTTCTGATCCATTGTATTCAATGCAATAACTGCTGCTGGGATCAGCATTCACATTTCTGAAAGACAAACAATGAAAACCTCTATGTTCTTATGTTGCTAGGATGACTATTAGGGTCCCATTGAGTGTAGATAGCCTTTTCATTTTGATGATATTGCATGTATTGATTAAATTCTGCTTAAAGTGAGGTTGCTTAAAATATACACATTAGTATTTGTCTATACATCAATCTGTGCAATTTCTACCAGGACTGTATTTGCTGGATTCAATATAGGATCACAATTTCCTCAGTTCCCCTGGAAATTGATGAGTGCAGGCTACATTGCACAAATTCAGCAAGAGCCATTTAGATTCCAACGAATACATGAAGATCAAAATTCAATCGTAGTACAAGGCTTGTTGGGGGCCGCAATTGATTGCTGATTTCTGTGCACAAGCTGTGAATTATAATGACCTGCCTGAACAATGCTCTCCCACTGCACAGTTTACATGTTATTTCAGTTCGATATTTGCAACTTCTAATGTTGCAGGTGAATCAGTTTTTATCCATTGTAGAATCAGAAGAGTTACTGTTGGTGTTCTTGTGCATATGAGAAAGACGTGTAAAGGTATTGTGTTACACAATAAAGAATTTACTGAAATGGTAATGGGGGATGTTGACCTTCAGGTGTGCCGAATCCCACTGAGTCTTCACTTACTTATTATTACACAGTAGGAAGCCACTTGGCTCAACACAGCAACCTTATTGGTCCCATTCCTCCTCTCCTCATTGCCCTATAGCCTGTAACTTATTCTCTCTCACATTCCCTATCAGCTTCCCTTTGATTCCTTTGCCACTTACCTTCATCATGGCATCATTTAAAGTAGCCGTTTAACCTACCAGCATACCTTTGAGATGTGGGAGGCAATCCAGCAGAGCATACAAGCTCCACACAGATAACACCCGAGGTCAGGTTTGAACCTGGGTCCTGGAGCTGTGAGTTAGCAGCAACAACTGCTGACCACAAGGTACAGTTCGAAACTGAAAAACATAATAGCAAGTGCAGAGTTCAGATCTGTTAATGTTCTTACAATTTTAAACCAAACAAATTCCCCCATTTGAAGGTTTTTAAAGCAGACTTTTTAAAAGAATTGAAGGATTCAAAGAAAGGAACTACATGCTGAGCAGTTTCATTTTACCTACTTTATGACAATGACGATACTTCAAATTGCTACAATGCTACATAAAACACTTTGGGTTCCCCGAGGATGTGAAAAATGATATATTAATGCAAGTTTGATTCACTCTTTTGAAGTGAATGGAGAGATTGGACGTCACAAATCTGTCTTGAGACTAAGTAATCAAGGTTTACTTCATTAAAAACAAATATTATTTGCAAATGTGAAATAGATGATTCTCTCTAACATTGTTTAGAAGATAACTAAACTATTTTAAGTTATTGTTACGGACATGATCTCCAAGTTATAAAACATAATGAACTCTAAGTTAAATATTTAGAAATGATCCCAACGATCTATATTTCAGAATTTCAAAAATGCTGTCTTGATCAGTAACTTTACTAGTAATAAAACCACATAATGCTGGAAATACTCAGTGGATCAGGCAGCATCCGTGCAGACAGAAACATGATCAATATTTCAGGTTAGTGACCTTTGCCAACAGTCATTGATTTGCAGAGCATTTCCAACATTTTCTGTTTTATTTCAGATTTCCAGCTTCCTCAGTTTTCTGGGTTTTTTTTGTTAATTTTGCTGGATATTCACAGCTGACAGATGATCTTTTCCCAAGTGCCCTTATTTGTTATCATTGATTCCACAGTTGGCTGAGTTCATCACCTCTGCCAACTTGGTCAACTGCATTCAGTGGTCATGATTATCCTCCATTACATTGGTGAACCCGGGCTTTAGACTAGCTGGTGGCTTTGCGGAGCATCTGTGCTCTGCCACAACGGTCATCTTGAGCTTTTTGATTGCATTCTAACTCCCCTTCCCATTCCCATACTGATCTGTTTGTCCTCTGCATTGTCCATTGCTTCTTTCCATTCCAATGTAAATTGGAAGTGCAACATCGTGTATTCTGCTTACAACCCAGTGGTCTAAATATTTAATTCCCCCCAGTGCTCTCATCCTGCACATACTCATCTTTCATTCTAGTTTTTTTTCTCCCTTTGTTCATCCCTCTCCCAGCCTGATTCCATGAACCCATCATCTCCTCCCTGTCTAGTTCCACCTAACACCCACCAGCCTCTGTCCCACCTCTGTCCTCTGTCTGGTTCTATTTACCCATCATCCCTTGCCCACCCACCTATCAGTCTTTATCCCACCCCCTTAGATACTGCTATATACTGGCAATCTTTCCTGCTCCCTCTCAGTCCTGATGCGGGGTCTTGACTCGACACATTGATTTTGCCTCCACCTGCCATTATGTGCTGAGTTCTTCTAGCATTCTGTTTTTGTTCTAGATTCTTATGGCTTTGGGGGAAAGCAACGTGGTAGCAGCAGTAAAGGGGAGTTTTGGCACTGTGGTGGCTTTTGCAAAAAAGGCTTGACTACCTACCAGAGTTCATGACGGTGGCCTGAATTGAAAGGTTATATTTTTGCCTTAAGTCATTCCTGTACATCTATACGTAAGGAATTGAATTATATGTAATATGGCAAAACAATACCTTTGCCTCATTTTAATACAGCCTTAATTTTAAATGAGCATCTGCTACTTAAACACTCTTTCCAAATTTCAGAACTGTTTTGGAATGTTAGTTTTACACTTCAAGTCTCCCAAATTTTGTGCAGATGGCCATTGTTGTCATGTACTAGAAATGTCATGAATGATCTAAAAGCGAGGCTGCTGCGTTCTCTCTTTTGCACCGTCAGCTGCCGGAAGATTATTCTTCCCTGAAATCTTTTGTTGTGTGGCAGCAATCCTGATGTAAGTAACCCCCTGCTTCTGTCATTCCTCAGTGCTCCATACCGCAGGGCTCCACAGCGCTACTCTGCAAGGTTTGAGACACGATCGTGCATAAAGAGGATTAAATCCCCATGCAGGTTTTGAATTTCGTAGGATTCTGGCTACTGTACGTATATATGCCTTGTGCCATTTTAATTTGTTTCAAATTTGTGAGTTGTGACAATATGAAGGTTTTTGTCTGATAACTGCAATAGTGATGAATGCAGTGCAGTTAGTAAGGTTTAGCAGCTTGGGGTTGTGCATGAGTAGAGAACTTGTTTAGCAGTAGCCTGTCTTAGGGAACAGATGGCTTGTAGTGCTTTTAATTCATCTCGCAGGCTTTACATGAGGCCCAGCAGTACACTGGGACCTTCTTTTCACTTCAGTGGTGATGTGCAGCATTGAAAGAAGGTCAACAGACACAAATAGGCTGAGATCAGGTCCAGATGCTTTAGGAACAAAAAGGCTTTGAAATAAATTCAAGAGGAAGCGTGGCGCTTGCATTGTATTCTCTCTGCAATGCAGGTTGGGTTATCCAGCTAAATTTTAATGAACTAAATTCCACAATTTTCTTTTCTTTTAAATATCTTTTTTTAAAGAAAAAAATCTGTATCTTTGAAAACAATGACAAGATAATGGATGAGGGGCTGTAATAGAAAAGATGTACTATTGGAGCCTGGAGCAACCAATATATTCTGTCAAAAATTAGTAAATTATGTTGTGATATGGCAGGTGGTGTTAGCTGGTAATGGTCATTATTACATTGAATAGGCTTTGTATGTGTATGTATGTAAGTGTTTCCTGATCACAATTACATTGTCAAGAATTGATACCCTGCCTTGCAATCAGTGCAATTTTTTTTGAATACCCACCGTGTTAGATGCATGATATCATGATTTAAATGTATGATACCTTACTGTTTGCTTCTCAAATCTGAAGCAATTTTTAGATCTTCTATTGTTAAATGCTGGAGCTTACACATTAGGGTAGCCAGTAAATACTGTACAAAATATGAACCTTTCAGGTTTGAGCATTCATATCAATAATTTATAATTTTAGACTTCCCAGGAGTGCACCGGTGGGTTGCAGTATATTAATATGCAGTAAGTAGTGTAATAAAAATTGGGACTGCTTTGTCATGTTAACAAAGAATCAGTAATTGTGGTTTCAGATGAATCATTGGGGTCGCAACAGCAGAATCATTAGTAGCTTGATGTTTCCCCAAGCCAGTTTCACATGCAGACCCCTTCACTAAAACTATGCAAATCTTCTTATACGGTCTGATTTTTTTTCCCCCCTTGCTTGAAATATTCTGGTATCCTTTGGATTTGAAATCTCATTCTTATGCTAATCCTTTATGGTTTCACATCTAGCTCTTGCACCTAATCCTATCTTGTGCAGTTGAACTTCATGCCCACATTCAGAAATATCTCAGCTGGTTGAAGGGGTTTCCATCTCAGTCACAGTGTGCTTTGAGTTGCAATGGCGGAAACCCATAATGATCAGCATCATAATCTCACAAATTCAGCAACTTTGGTCTTTGTGCACATGTTTTTTTTATTTCCATTTCCTATTTAATCTCTTTATAGTTTAAATCCATATGCAACTGTTGCAAATCTCCCTGTCAGCCATTCCAGAAATCTGCAACAGAAATGCAAAGGAATTCTGTGCTTCAGTTATTTTTAAAAATTGATTATGGTAGTCAGCATCTATATCTATTTAGATAGGATGTTTAGGTCCTTTGCTGTCACAAAAAAGTAGTGCATTCTCTGGCACTTATGAGAACAAGATGGAAACTAATTGTGAAAATGACATTGTGGGTATTTAAAGTCTCATTGGGAAGCATGTACATTGCACTTATTAAGCACTAAACATTCCATTTGGTGTTTTCTCTTCTGATAGTTTTACCATTTCCTACTTGGTTATCTATTGTAATATGTCTCCTCGGTGCACCTGTACTCATCCTTCGCTGCACAGTATTAGTAATTATGATTTGACGCAGGGTGAATGTAGTTACATTGATGTTGTTGTGTCTGCATGCTGCAGAATTACTCAGCTTTCAGCATGGTTATCTTTTTTAAGATAACATTTTACCTGTTTCATCGATCAGCCTGCATCTCTGGGGAACTTGGAGTTTGAGGCACAGTAACAGGAAGTGCAACTGACTCTTTCACTTTCCCATTCCATGTGGTAAGATGATTCCCCTTCCAACTTTTGCATTCTTAGCTGCTGTGCCAAATTTACTCAACGTGGCTCTTAAATTTCCTTTCTGCTCTAAGGCATGTCTTGGATTATTACATCCAATGCAGGTTTGCTCCTGGCACATGTAACAGGATCCCCTTCTCAAAATTTCCCTGGTTTTTGGTAGTATATTTCAAAATACTGTGGCCTCTGCTCCTTCCTCTTTTTAAAAAAAACAATGTGTTGATTTTTGTATTGTTAGTTCAGATCAACTGAGAAGTAGAATCAGTGGAACGTGTACGAATTTGCAAAAGTAGACTCGGCTCTATGTCAGTCTGAAATGGGTAGACATTCCGTTAATCTATTATTCAAAAAGTGTTTGTCAGTCTTACAACCTTTACTAGTCTGTCTCCTGTAGCATTGCACATGGTAAGTTGGAGCAGAAGACTTCTCTCACCTCTTTGATGTCATTCCTTCACTTCCTTTCTGTTAACTCTTTGCTTCTGTCATAATTTGGCCTCTACATTTGCATGGGAGGTGGTGGGTGGCATTGCTTTTGTGGCAGAAAAAGCAGCCACAATGGCCACAGGTTGAAGATAGTGGGGTGGCTGATATATTAGTCCTTGAAAGGCTCTCTTACCCACCCTCTCTGACCCCTCTGGTACTTATAGTTCTGGTATTGCATTCCGTATCCTGCTAAAATCCTGTTTCTTCTTCCCCCATTATTACTCCTCACATCATCTATCATTAAATCTCTTAAATTTTAATCATTCAACCATATGCACCCTTGCTCCCTATTCCACCCCTTCCTACACCTTGCCCAGACACCAAGACATCAAGGGCTTATGTAGCCTGAAGCTTCCATCCACTCCACCATATCTCTTCACCCCTTCCACTTTCCTCTACACTTTTTTCACCCACTCTTATTCCTCCTCCTCTCCCAAGTTTTCTTTTCTCTTTCCCTCCACTCTGCCTGCTCAAATCCCTTTCTCCTTGCCCTGCTCTTTCCTCATTTCTCACTATCCTCCCGCTTCATTTGTTTCCCTCAGAAGCTCTTTTTTTTCTAACTGTACAAACAACTGTACAGCACAGGAAAAGTACTTTTGGCCCATTATGTCTGAACCAACCACGATACCAATCTGACTATTCCCATCTGCCTGCATATGGTCCATATCCCTCTCTTCCCTGTCTATTCATGTGTCTGTCTACATGCCCCTTAAACGTTGCTATATGCTTACACGATCTCCACTAGCAGCACGATCCAGGCACCTACCACCCTGTGTTTTTTTAAAAAAAACTTGCCTTGTCCACTTCCTTTAAAATTTCCTCCTCTTGTCTTAAATCTATTCTCTCCAACATTTGTCATTTCCATCCTGGGGAAGAGAACCGACCATCTGCTATATCTATGCATCTCATATTGTATATATTTCTGTAAGATGGCCTCTGCGCTCCAAAGGAAAGTATCCAAGTTTTGTCCAACCTCTCCTTATAGCTAATAAACCCCAATCCAGGCAACATCCGAGTGAACCACTTCTGCACTCTCTCCAAAGCCTCCGCATCCTTTCTATAGTGTGGTGACCAGAACTACACACAGTACTTCAAATGTGGGCTAACAAGAATTTTATACAGCCACTCGTGACTTGCCAACTTTTATTGTAAATGCCTGGACTGATGTGCCATATGCTTTCTTCTCAACCTTATCTATTTGTGTTGCCACTTTCAGGGAGCTAAGGACTTGCACCCCAAGATCCCTCAGAACACCAGTGCTCCTAAGTGTGCTGCCATTTACTGTATACCTCATGCTTTGGCCTTCCAAAATGCATCATCTCACACTTGTCTAGATTAAACTCCATTTGCCATTTCTCCACCCAAATTTCCATCTGATCTACATCCTGCTGTACCCTTTGACAACCTTCCTCACTATCCACAACTCCACCAAAATGTTGTGCCGTCTGCAAACATTCTTCTTTATTAGGGTCTTTCTCTATCTGCCTCTTTTCTCTGTCTGCCTCACAGGTATTTAAATTTCTCTCTCAGAGATGTAAGTTATTAACTTTGACCTATACTGAATGTCAGATGGATAATCAGTTGGCTTCAGAATTCAGCTGCTAAGTTGCAACATGAAATGAAGAGAACACACTCACTCACATCTTTTTATTTCTTTTTCTGCCCTTCTCTCAGTTCATGACATATTTCATTATAAAGTACATAAAATCACAGCTACACAAAAGAATGCTTATTTCTTCTCTCTCTCTCCTTCACATGACTCTCAAATGCAGGTGCTCTCTTTACACGTTCTAAATTTTATTTGTGTAGAACTATACGTCTTCTTGCTGTCAGAAATTGTTTGAGAGAGATATGAAGAAGAATGCTCCATTGCTAGAACCAACTGAATATTGCGATGAATTCCAGGGGATTAGGTACTCCCCAAATGTTCATCCAAATTCAACTCGCGGCACTGCAATTAGCAGAAATTTCAAGTTCAAATCCAGCATCTTGAGGGGAAGATGTGGTCTTCATGCCAAGGTTTCTCAGTCCTCCACAAACTTAATTGCTCTGCTATTGGTAATTCTGCATCAGCAACCGAGGCTTTGAAACTCACTCACTAAGATTCTCTGGCTTGGTGTTGAGTGTTGAATGTCTGAAGATCATCGGGGAATGTGATTTCCCTGTTGAATTGTGACATTCCAGAAATTTGACCTAGTACTTCCAATTGAACAAGTACCTTGAACCAGTAGCATGATTTCCACATCAGTCATGCACAAGGTGACATTCACTTTTCGGTGTTCTGTTTGCCAGAAAGTTAGGCCTCTTTGTTCAGATGAGCAACCAGTCTTTGGTCATTTCAGAACACTTGTGGCTTCATAGCACTGCATGACCTGAACCACTGTTGTTCAAAGGGTAGTCTCCTGGAGCAGGACCCAGCCTAGCACTGCAAACCTAACCTAGCTAGGTCTCCTTTACAGTTTTAGTAAAACTGGTCTTGTCAGATCCCACACCATGAATGATGATGTTGGTTAGAGTGTATATGTCATGAAGGAGAACATGACGAAATAACCAGAGGAACAAAGAGCAACATTTGGGTACAAAGAGGCAGAGTTGCAAAAGCTAGAAGCATCCAGCATTGGTGAATGACTGGATAGTGTTGGAAGATCAGTACACATGGCTGAGTCAAGTACAAAGGTCACACAGCATCTGGTTCTGTCAAAGAGATGAATAGATCCAGACATGGAGTCAGGGGCTGTTGGAATCCAATATTAATGACCTTGCCACAACAGAGACACAAGAGATTTTGCAGGTGCTGGAATCTGAAGTAACATACACAAAGTGCTGGAGGAACTCAGCAGGTCAGGTAGCATCTATGGAGAGAAATAAACAGTCGACATTGTGGGTTGAGACTCTTCATCAGAAGAGGGCAGAAACCGGAATGAGGAAGTTGGGGGAGGAGGAGGAGCACATGCAGGCAGTTGATAGGTGAGTCCAGGTGAGAAAGGGAAGGTAGGTGGGTGGGTGGGGGAGAGGGGAGAAGTAAGAATCTGAGAGATGATAGGTAGAAGA
>JARFYF010000094.1:29260498-29278256 GCA_030265395.1 Rhina ancylostomus | reverse complement strand
CTGAACTGGTTGGTAGCAGATTTTTGAGAGGAATGTCACGGGAGAACATTTACAGCAGTAGCTCAAAATTAGCTTCTTTCACATAATTGCACAAGGTGACAAGGCAAAGATATTAGAGCCCGCCTACGCCATGGACTTTTGGCTCTACTAAATTGAGGGCGAGCATTTTACATGGATTTGTCTGCATGGGATGGAAAATATTATTCTGCTTTTCAAATAGTTGGAATTTAAATAAGCATTTTGACTTCTATTTAAATTTACATTATTTAGCTGGCACACTAAGTGTGACCTCCATTAGTATTATGCAGATAGTTATTGCCTCAGCTATCTTGTTTTAGCAGATGTTGGATCTGACCCTGGTTGATCTCTGTTCTGCTGTGTCAGAAAGTGGTGGAGGTGGTGGAGAGAAACAAGGGAGGCCAAGATTCCAGAGCAGACAGACAAGAGGCTGGAAACATGTTAAAACAAGAATGCATCTTGTTTACTGTTTTTCTATATATATATATATATATATATATATATATATATATAAAGAAAAATACCCCAGACCTTCATCTTGAACAGGTCCTACATGACTACAAAATGAGCAATCAACTGCAATCAAGTACATTCTGCAGAGAGATCGATTTAGCATTTAATTCTGACAGTTATTTTGCTTTTCTAGCAACTAGCTAGTATACCCACTCACAGCTGGTGAAGAACAATAATGTGCCATTGTAAGAGAACAATGCAGTAATATTTCAAACGTTAACTAATGTTTTTGTCAGACTTTGTCTTCATTAAATGTGATCCTGATAGGATCCAAATGCAAAGATATATATTTCCTCTTTTTATTTATTCATTCAAGGAATGCGGGCTTTGCTGGCTAAGCCAGCATTTAATTGCCCATACCTACTTGTCTTTGAGAAAGTGATGGTGAGCTGCCTTCGTGAACTACTGCAGTCTTTTGAGGTATGAGTATACCAATAATTAGGAGAGAGTTCCAGGATTTTGACCCAGTGGAGGAATGGTGATATATTTCCAAGTCAGGATGGTGTTAGGCTTGGAAGGTAACTTCCAGGTGGTGGTGTTCCCATGCTTTGCTGCTCTTGTCCTTCTAGCTGGTAGAGATTCTGTTCTTACGTCTCTCCAAATGCAACATTCCTCTCTTTTTTTGGCAGTAGTTTGAAGAGGTACATTCGGTATTTAACTTAACATTAAGGCATGATATCTTATCAGCTGATAGTGAGGAAACACACTTTAATGGAATCAATGTGAGTTAGACTTCCCATGTGCAGTAGAAGAAGAATCTCTGGAATCATTTAAGAGATTGCCTTTTATGACAGCAGAAGAATTTTTTTTTGTCTCTTGATTTGAGGCCAAATCTCAAAGGTTAACTGCTAATTGTTGTAACCAAGTATTTGACTTACCTTTGAAAAATGAATCAACTTTGACTATAATAATCAATAATTTGGGTTGACTGATATTTCTTCAATCTAATCAGATGGCCATGGAGTTTAGTTTTATGCTTTTTATGTCTCTCACTTGTATATGTGCATTTGAGCTTTAAAGACCAAGTAATAGTACTTCAGTTCTGCTTTAATGACTGTGTGTCATGGTAAACATACTGGAAAATCAGTAAAGAAACTTGCAGACTTAGTTTTCTGTTGTATTGTAATGGAAGCTATTAATCAATGCAGCACTGACTTAATATACATAATTGGCAAAAAATCACATATGATTCTTCACACATAGTTGTTTAATTTCTTTCTTTTTAGTTGTTGCTGTCCAGAATGATGGGAAAACATGACAGAAGATCACTGTTTAGCATTATTAGCAGCTGTGCAATAGACAGAATATTAATGACCATTTGGCCATATAAACAATGGCTTGCTTCTATTTAAAGTGATAGGCATCTTTTGTTTGCTGAAGTCAGTCATGCTATGTCCTGTTGTCCTCCAGTAAGGAATCAGATAGCTCAATTTCTGAGATTGCTGACCACTAGGACCAGTGCCTTGGGTTTTCCTATTTTGTTTTGCCCTAAATTGAGTGCTATTAGACGTTGGCAGGAAATCTGCAAAAGAGAAATGTGACTGCGGTCATCTTTCTGCGTTTCTTATTATCACAACTTCTTGGCTTGGTTCTGCTAGACTGCAAAGTCTGTAGGACTGTAAGACTGCTAGACTGTAAGACCTCAGGTCTGTGGAGTTGAACTCTTCCTCATCATATGACCTACAATTTTGTCGAAGTGCAGAGTAATTGACAGCAGTGGTCCTCTTACAAAATTTCCATCACTTTACTGAACTAATGAAGAAACCTAATCCGATCTATATGCCGCTTGTAAGATCGATTACAAATATTTTATTTACTTCTCCATTGTGTCTGTGCAATCATATACTGAACTGTTCAAATAAGTATGAAATGCAAATGCTTTGTCTAATGCAGGTTGAGATAACATTTTTCATGAGATGTAAGTTCTAACCATGGGAATATAAAGGGAAGATGGCCCAGTTATTTAAGCCATTTGTGTTTTATTTGTTGTATTTTACAATTAGTGAAACAGCCACAATTGCTAGACATCATAGCATCAACCCTTGAAAATCATAACTGATATAATTGTGACTTTTCAGTGTATTTCATTCACTATGCACTTTTTTAAAATTGAGGTTTGCCCTGTTATGCATTTGACTGGTGGTTGAGACTACTATTTGCAATCTGATTGAAGGATGTGAAGCATTGGAATACTTCCAGTGAAAATATTTGTCTAATTTAATCAGAACCACAAAATGGAATTATAGCCTCTAAAGTATAATGCACCATTCCAACATAATTAAGGATTTTCTGTTCTGCTTCCATTCACTTGGGCACATAACTTTCAATCATGTAATAGGTTTCATTTTAAAGTGGAGTGATAGGAATATTCATAAAAATACAACATATTAACTGAAGGGCTAAAGTAAGTGGATGTGGTTGACAATACAACTCTCTCCATACTGCTGAATCCATTTTGTTCACACTCAGATTGAGCAATCATGGACTAACTTTGCCCATTCAATTAGGTTTAGGCCTAAGTTAAGTCAGCAATTGACATGCTTTCAATTAAACATATCCAGTCTGTGCAAGGTCTACCAATGGGAATTCCCCTAGGAACCCTCTGAATGACAAACTGGTGCAACCTATGCTGATGGTTCAATCACTTAACATGTTGACTTTCTACCAGTGGAGCGTGCCACACAAACGAATATTATTCTATGTGATTCTGGTGATGGACTCCATTTTTAATGTATAAATGTTATGAAATCATGAAACCCTGCACCCATGGTATTCTGTGATTGAGTAGGTTGTTTTATTATTTTTGATCTGAAGGTTTGGAAACAAAAAAGAGGCCTAAAACTGATCTCATGTTTGAAGCTCTGTTCAGGGCATCACTAAAAATTATCAGACCCGTATGATTGATTTGACTTTACAAAGTAACTTTTTGCTTTATAGGGAAGTATTTTATGGAAAAGGCAATAAAAGAAAGATCAACTGCATGATATGTGGTTATTTTATTTGAAGTTCATGTTACAGAAATGGAAAAGTTAGGTAAAATTTTGATGCAAGTTGGTAAAGGAGGTATTACTTTAGCAAACAAGGGCTAACTGAGCTTTGGTAGTGTAAGGCATTTCACCATGAAATTGTACAAGCTATCCTATTCCACAGTCCCTCCCGAGAAAAAATTTCCCTTTTCAGACGATGGGAAATCTGAATTACCTGCTACCGGGAGGAAAATGGAGACATTTCAGTTTTTTCTATTTCCCTTGAGCATGAGTAAAGGCAGGGTCCTCCCAGGAATTTATTGCTCTCTTGCTTGAAAATAGCAGGGTTAAAAGGTAGTTTCCTCATCTGACCTCTGGACCACTGGAGGCTGGATGAAATAAATCTGGGAAGACACTATTGTGATCTGGCCTGTGACCTTGATTGGCTTTTGTATCATCAAAAAAATTTCTTCTTTCATTCAACAATCTTCCCAATTTTGTCACATTCAGTATCCAATTAATTTGTGAAGTTTCTCACCTTCTTCACAAAAAATATCTGTTTTAGTTCCAACATAGATTTAAAGGGAGACCTTAAATCTTCTGTGTTCAAACTATTTGGTCCATGATCTGCACTGAAGCTACCTTTAATCCCATTATCTTTCCCTTTCTCTGTGAGCCATACTATTTCATGCTATTGTAACAACAAAAGAACCTCAGTCAGCACCTTATGAATGTTACAAAATGAAAAATTCTATGTGACTGATTGATTTAAATGTGGGTGAGTGCCATTGCTGAAATCACAGATGGTTTTATGAAAACTACGTAATCTGTCAGGCATGTGTCCAGTTGTAGGCTTATTGTTCTTCTACTTGAGGGTTGATGTGCCTTTCTTTTCAGCTCCATTGAATTTTGCAACTGAACAATCAATCAGATGTGAGACTGTCAATCTCAAGAGCAACCTGCACATTCTGGGGCACCAAGCATGACTACAATGGGCATGCACAGAGAGAGAGAGAGACCATGTGTAGCTTTGGTCTCCCTGCTGTTTTGCTTAGTTTGGGGTTATTTGTTTTCTGTCTGGCTTTATTTCCCTGACACCACCACCTCCCCCACCCAACATCGCTCCAACACCACAAAACCTCTGCTCCCTGGATACAAAGCTTATTAACACTTAATATAACAGTGATTTGGTCTATACTTGCAGTAGTCATCACACATGTATGCAAGCTCCAGACAAATACTTAATATAGCTTGTTTTTAGATAGTGTCTTTGGAAGCATTAATACCACTTCTCTTAATGAGAGAAGGACCTGCATTTCAATTGTGTCTAGTGCATTTTGTCCTCAGTGAGCTTAGACTTCAGTAAAGGTGGACTCGTAGTGGTAAGAATTATTACTCTTGTAATTCCTGATTTCTTCCTCCATTGACAGTCAGATGTGGCAGACATTTAAACAGAAACAAAAGAGCAAGACTGTTCATTTGCCTGACCTGTCAATATGGCTCCATGCTTATTTAGAGATCTTGTATTCTCATAAATTGTATCTCTTGTTCCTTTCCCTTACTCAACACCTAATCACGTTTCCTTGGCAAAAATAATTAGTGTCAGACTTGATAGTCTAACTAGGTACTTAACACTGTACCTGACCTACAAATGACCCAGGATAATGACCGTAATCAGATTTGAGTGTGCAAAACTGTAAGGTCTAAATTTATGCTTGAAAGGTTTAAATGAAGTAACTTGGCAAAAAAAATTATATTTCTGTGCAGTATCAGAATACGGAGTTTTGTTTCCTTTAACTCGAAATGGTGATGAGAGTTTTCAAGAACGTCAGTACAGAATTCTAGTTTTGTGCTTCATTCCCTTTTCCTGTTAAGTACAGCTACAATTCAGCATTGTTGGATTATGATCACAGCTATGGATTAAAACATTAGAAAATGTGGAAAATGGCAACATATGAAGTTATTTTAGAAGTGTTTACTTTCAATGTTGCTTTTAATCAGTTCTGGCATAGGTGAGGTCCTGGAGGAGTCAACAGTGCAGCTGAAAGATCAGAGCATTGAAGTTGGCTAGGTTTAGATCTCATTGCAAAGTCAACCCATCACAAGGTGGCTTGCTTGCATTTCTTAGAATACAGATATTCTAAACAGCATGGTGAAATAAACAAGATGGCTGCCTTGCTCCAAACAGTGGGCATTACCAACACAAAATGTTTCTCTCATTTTGACGGCAACATCAGTATTGAGGATCTCGTCAGTTGAGGCAGTCGGGTCATATTGTCTGCCTCATCATTCAGCCTGTTTCAAGATGCAAACAAAGTGATTTCACACTCACTGGGATGGATTCACACTCACTGGGATTTCACACTCACCTTAAGAACTGTACTCACAAAAATGGCTTTTCTGTTGTTGTTAGGGTGTTGTTGACACAATTGTACATGATTAATCAAGTAAGCAAAGCTTCATTGTTGCAGAATCATATCTTGCAGTTGTTCTCATAAATATGGATAGTACCCAAGAATGTTTGAGTAATAGTGTTGCCAATGATAATTTTGAAAAACGGGGATGAACCTAGTGGAACTAAATTCTTTTGACATTCCCTTATTTTCAAATGAAATCTCCCTGTAACTAATAGATTTAATAATCCAGAAGAACAGCCTTTCATTTTCAGTCTATTTTTTTATTTCTCCCCTCCCCCATTTCCTCACCTCCTCCAAGCCCTCCCCACACAGACTGCACTTCCAAGAATATTCTCTTCCAGTTTCCAATATCAAGAACATCCATGAGTTGACAGATAAATGCAGAAGTTTATTTTAAAGAAAACTGCTAGTATTCCTAAACGCATGATCTGACTCTTGGAAATAAAATTGTTTTTTTATAATGTTTCGCCATTTAAATTAATAATGTATAAAGTAATTTTAAAAAACACAAATACAAAAATTTCAGAGTATTGAACTTTATTCTGTAGTTTCAGTAATATGTTGTGCTTTCAGCAAGGACTAAGCATTATATGTCTGATCAATGTTATATAGTATCAGTATTAAGTATATAATATCTACATTAAGCTGAAAATCTGAAATTTTGAACAACAATCAACATGCAGGAGTCTCCTGAGGGATCAAATTGCACTTGGAATTCTTGTGCTGACTTCCCTTGGAGTCTGGTCATGTTGCCCTGAGATTGCAAAACTGGCATTTTATTAAATTTTTTTGTCAATTTCATTTGTAGCATCTGATCATTCATTGCACAGTTTCAGAATGCGAAATCTAATAATGTAATATTCCAAGACTGAATGATTCTGTCCCAATAAAGTACAGAAATAGTTTGTGATTGTGTTGAGATCCATTCAATATGAGTTAAGGAGCAGAAATAGAAATAATCATTTTTGTGTAATACAGGCAGTGGATTAAAGATAGTGGAGAGATTTGTAAGGCACTTCAGATATTCATCTGAAAACAGCAGAATAGCAGCATTGTCTGTGAAGTAACCACCCGAAAATAAACTAGATTAAAGAGTCTCTGTAGTCAGATGAGAAAGCACCAAGATTGATTCTTGCATCAATAGTTTTCTAGACTAGTCAGGAAAGAAGCATTGCTTGATGCACTTCTGTAAGCTACAGTGGAATAAATAATTAATAAGTACCAGAGTAATTAGAAGTAGTGGTCATAGCAGAGTTGTGTTTAATGTAAAAAGCATTTTTAAATAAAAATCATAGGTAAGGGAACTGCACTATAGTTTCATGCAGTGGCATAAGAGGGGATCAATCCCAGTTTAGTTGGGCAATAAAGGTAACATAAGAGATTCACCAAAATCCCCATGTATGAGATGGATGGAGTATTTTCCACAGTTCTGAAGAAGGGTCCTGACCGGAAATGTTGACCACCTGCTTTTCTCCACGTATGCTGCCTGGCCTGCTGAGTTCCTCCAGCATCATCATGTTTTTCATCTAGATTCCAGCATCCGCAATCCTACATTTCTTTATTTTCCACAGCTCACTAAATGAAGTGAGACTGAAGTCTAAGAGACTGATCATTGGTATTGGTTCATTATTGTCACTTGTACCGAGGTACAGTGAAAAACTTGTCTTGCATACTGATTGTACGGGTCAATTCATTACACAGTACAATTACATTGGGTTAGTACAGAGTGCATTGATGTAGTACAGGTAAAAACAATAACAGTACAGAGTAAAGCGTTACATGAATGTACCTGGCTATTCTGCTGTGAAGTCACAGCAAAGAAATGGTAGAAATGAAAGAGTAAAATTTTCTTTAAAGTACCCCTGCAGAAAATGCTTGGCAAAATCATATTTCATGTATTCTTTCCCTTCAAGGCACAACGAGACCACCTCGTGACGGTGAAGTTCCTGGTGTTGACTACAATTTTCTCACAGTAAAGGAGTTCGTTGACCTAGAGGAGAGGGGCACTCTTCTCGAAGTTGGGACGTATGAAGGTAAATGTTTTACAATCAAATAATTATCTTTTGCCTATCGGCACAACCTTCAAGTTGAACCTTGCCTTTTGCTTCAATACTTACTCTGAAAATATCACCTCACTTTTATGGCTTGAGTTGGAAGCCCTTTTTAGAATATGTTTATCAAAAAATGCTCACATTATTTTACTTTCCAAAGTCATTTCTGCATTTTTGAACCAGTGAGTTGCCTTTTCACCAAATATGGTTTTTCATCAGTAGCTCTATGAAGAGGAGGTATTTTGAGCTATGAGATTATAAAATATGAATGACAGGTTAGCTATTTAGCAGAACACAGCCACATCCCATTTAAAAATATGAATTTCCAAATGAGTGGTTCATGTAATTTAAGGAATGAATTTGTATGTAGGGTGCATGCTTGCACTGTAGGAAGTTCTAAGAATTTGATGTCAGCACACTAAATAACGTGCAACAACCCTTCACTAATTAGGTGCTTACTTCATCCTAAAAATGTTCATGGGCTGATTCATTCCAGTCTCACTGCACAGTACCAATTAATATTATTCAGATGCATACGTGGGCAGTAAATAAAGGATTTCCTCCATGGCTAGTTTGATCACCATTTCCTATTGCACTGACTGCTTAGTGAAACATCCTTTAGCTAAATGCTAGCCATAAATATTTATCTAATCCTGTATTTCATTAATGCATTGAAGGTCCAGGCAACACATGAGTAACTGAAATGCTAGCTGAAACCCAGCTGTAAAAAAAAAATTCCCATATTTAATTAATTTTGAAGTAAATCAGGCTTGTTTACCTCTCTGCTTTTTTTTGTTCCCTGAAGAGGTAGAATCAAACTTTTCCCAGGTGCCATGAAAATTGGTTTGACATTCTAATTATCTTTGGAAATGAGAGTTTGGCACCTCCTGTTACTTACTAGTGTGTCTCTGTTCTTTCCCACAATCCTCAATTTACCTTTCGTCAGGCCTAATTTGGGCTAAGAACTAAAAGTGCACATTTTACAAGATATTATTCAGTAGGATGGAAAAAAAAACAGACAGCACAAAGAAGCTGGAACAATTTTGACTCTTTAACACAGCATTTGCAGCCCTGAATTTCACATCACGCAAGCCCCCAGCACAGGGAAATATTCAGCTTTCTTAGTCTAATGATAAGTAGCTTTGCCATCTGGATTTTGCAATTTCTGTAATCTAGCACACTCCATTTCTTGCTGCAGCAGCAGAAGACCAAGTCTGAAATGAAATCACTTCATTGGCACTTCCGTTGGAAAAATGCTGGTTTGCCATACTTCACAGTTTGTCATAATGCTTACTTTAATTAAGTGTTGGATCCAAGGCCAAAAACATCAAGAGCAGCCTCTAATAGTTAAATGCATTCACTGGGATCTCAAGAGAAGTACATAAATGAATTTGAAGCAACCAATGGACAAAACTATGGGTAATTTTACTGCTGGTGTTGTAAGTTGGCAGAACAAATTGACCACATGTTATAGCAATGGCCCAATTTTCATTTCCATTGATCTACTCAATGATTTTACTGCCCAAGAATGAAGGGGAAAATCATCTCAATGTGGCTGAGCTTCTTATAAATTGTATGCAATATATTGGGTACAGTTCCAGGAATTTGATGTTGTACTTTCAAATCAGCATTTGAATTAGAGTACAACAGATCTGATAGAAAACATTTAAAATTAAGGGTACATGACACAGCATCTGGAGTTGGTCATTGAACAAATATGTTACTAATGTGCAATAACAATTATAATTGGCATCTCGTTTGTAAACTGAAAAAGCTCATCCTCCTGAAGTGTAGCATATTCCATTGAACTCCTGTTCCATCCAAAATCATCTGCCTGCACAAATATAATCATCTGGAATTTATAATTATAAATCAAAGTACTTCATTTGTAGATGGTGGGTAGTGTTTAGGAGTCTGATCTGGCATATGTTATGCCATGCTACCTACATAGTCGGTGTTGGAAGGGTGACAAAACCTTGGTTGGAATCTGATCACAATTCTCACATTGCACAACGTGCACTGCTTGCTGAGCACCTAAGATTAAATCAAAGTATCTCCATAATGAAAGGCTGAAAAATCTACCTCAGATGAAAAACTTATAAAAACATAAATTATTCTTAATTTGCAGAATGCACACATGGCACATTGGCAATATCATATTCAGAAATGGAAATATTTTCATGCTCAATATTTTCATTCTTTCATTCTAAGTAATTTAAATAGAGGTTACTGAGGATTGTGACTGGATTTTGCATTTCGGTGCTTGAGGTGTTTAATCAGCAGCTGGTTGAGAACTGCTGCTAATTGCATAATGTAAGCAATTGGGACCAAGTATTCTTCTGTCCTCTCATAAAGGCAGCAACTTGTTCTAGGGTCTGGTCTTAATGGGTGCAGCAGTCCTCCTCTGCATTACATTTTGGCTGAAAACTATTCCTGTTCCTGAATAGAGTATGTCAGCAGGTAATTGGTAGCAACAGAGCAAAATTTGACATTGGTGTTACCAACCTTCACGTGAATACTTCTATCAGGAAGGGGAAAAGGAACTCATTCCAAATTCCCCTCTCAGCATCCCCCAACCAAACAACCTTTCATCTTGCCACGCTTTTCCCATAGTGGAGATTCTCAGTTAGCCAGGAGATAAGACTATGAATGGTAATGAGGAAATCAGGTACCTGGTATATATCTCAACCTCTTTCTGTGTGTGGTGTTATCTATTTAGCTCTCTGGGCTGGGTGAGCTGATGCATCTATTCCTTCTCCTTTCTCAAAGATATCTTTGCCTTTGCCCCATTCTTTCTCTCGGATAAGAATTGTTGATACTTTAAGTATGTTTATTGGATTCATGAGAGAGAAATTATTATATTATAGAACAGCTCATCCTTTTAAGCTCTTGCTGCTTCTTATCTCTTTCAAAGATCTGTCCAAACATGTCAACTCCTGACAGCAGGTTTTGTCAATAAGTTTAAGAGCTGTGGTGTCAACCTTTCAGGCACATTAAAAGTTGGGATAGGGCTGCTAGTAGAAAGGTATTCATAATTTTTTTTAAATCTAAGGTAATGTGCTTTACTATCTGTTCTTCTCCCAGAATAACACAGAATCAATGTTTTTGCTTCAACTGTCCTTTAATGATTTGATATTCTTTTGAGAGATTGAAATTTTCTATTTTGCCAAGTAATGGGCATAATTTTTTCAGTATTTTTAAAATAATTTTTCTGATGTAATTCTTCATCTAGTTAAAGACCTCTCTGCAAAGTGAATGTGACAATTCTATTATTTAATGCTTGCAAATTCCTTCACCTTTGAAGGCCCTGGAATATAATCCGTGAGCATGATTGCAGATTGACTTCAATTTCTGCAGTGCATTTGTCCTGAAGATACATCCTTCTTTTCTGCCAAAAGGCACTGCCAGTATTTACACAGCGAATGCCATGGTTCATAAACCTGGCCATCCACCTCCTGAAGGTGATAGCTCGATCACTGAGAGTGTCATCCTTTATTTTACCACCTTTCTTTGAACTGCTGCCAACTTCAGCAGTTAGAATCACCATCTGTACTCCCTGAAAGCAGTGGCACTATGCACAAACTAGATTGTGCTCTCATTCCCTGCGCCCCCTCCAATTTCCTTGCCCCATCCCCAACCACTATTATCCAGCAGACATTATTTATGCAAAGAAAGTGTTCAATTCTAGGGTTCATCTAATTGATATCAACTTCACAGTGTTATGACATTTTTTTTTCACATTGCATTGGATCAAAACGTGTTCCTAAGTGTTGTGCAAGGTGCAACCTCTGAAGATCCTGCTACCCAAACAAGGCTAATCCACAGATCACAATACTGTCGACAAAAGCTTCTGTTAGAACTGCAGTTATCCCTGTACACAGCTTGGTTTCAATTTCATGGCATGGAGAAATAACCCCAGAGGCATCAAACTCCAAGCATTAGATAGATGGATGAGAGCTCCAAGTCTTTGCAATTAAAATTCTTTGCACCCAGGTCATATTTCAGTAAGTTCTTGCTGATACACTCCTTCATTGATACATGTGTGAATTTTTGCAGAGGCGTTTGATGTGGCATGTTTCAATGATATTGCCAAAGCAAAATTTCAGAGAAATATATTGGCATGCATTTTGCTAGATTTTAGCTAGATATGCAAGTATTTCTCTGCAATTACCAGTGCCGGTAAGTTTCAAGAGTCCTGAGTTTACTGCCCAGGCTCTACTGGCCAATTCTGAGCTGCGCTCTGCTGTTACAGACCTATTGTCCAGTAGCAAAGCATAATCTTGGTGAGGCTCCAGTGTTTATACTGGGGAACTTTTTGATTGAGGTCCTGTGCCATGATGGACCTAGCACAAGATATCCAAGGTCATTCACTTGAGTGGAGATTGCAGGGATATAGGGATTACATATGTAAAAATTATTTGTTCTGCTTAACACATGCAATTATTTAAATGCTTTGGTTGCTTTTGGTTATTTTTAGTTATTTTAAATATTATTTATTTCAATTTTAATATTTTTAAATGTTTTATATTTATTAATCTTGTAGAACCTTGACACTTGACAGCCAACAGAGGTGGAGACAGGGCTTTACCACTGTTAAAGGCTTTCTGAAAAGTTTTCTGGGCATTGTCAAGCCCTGCCAATATAAAGGGTATCATAATTTGGCTCCTGAATTTTCTAGGCCAGTGGGATCAATCTTCTAATTCTGGCAAAAATAAGTTGAGGGAAATGGGGAAGCTTGGTGGTGAGCATTGGTGACAAGCCTCACTCAGTCAAATCCAGATCAAGGTACTGTCTGAAGAAATGAAGTGCAAGATGATGGCAGTACCAGTAAAAACAATGCACATATTAAATTAGTTGGCTGCAAAGATTATGGAGCAAATGATTGCAGAGTCCTTTTAAAACACACAGATACTGATAGCTGGACCCGGATGGTGTCCTTTTGATTGAAAGAAAGAAGGAACAGCTCTTAAAGTTGTTCAGAGAAGGGGCAAAAGAATGGAAACTCAGCTTTTAAGAAATTATCTGCATTTCTCAACATGTAAATTTGAACCTGTTACCTAGGTAACTATTATGGAACACCCAAACCTCCAAGCCAGCCGTACAGCAGGGAAGTAATTACCAGTGATGCTTTGCGAGGTTCTCAATCTGGCTCAAAGCCGACCCCAAAACGAAGCAAGTCGTACAATGATATGCAAAACGCTGGAATAGAGCAACCAGAAAATGAAGATGATGAGGAAAACCCTGAAATGAATAGCAGTTTTACAGGTAATCTGACAGCTTCCAGGAGATCTTATCAACATGTTTAAAACTAAATTGCTGTGTTAGATGATTGACTCTATGCTGAAGAATGTGTTTAGCTCATTTAGAGCAAGGTGGGCAGTGGTTATGAGTAATAGTGTGTTTAAAATCTACCATACAATTGTTAAAGCATATTGCAGGCTAGACTATGATATATAAAATGATTAAAAAGATGGAAACAGATTACACAGCTAATGGCTTGGTAGCCTGCACATTTCTGACTCAGGGATTTCAGCTTCAGCCAATGTAGAGATTTGTTAATACACTGTCATCTCCTTGGTTTCTCCCAAGGATCTAACCTTGAGCTCCACCTTTCCTTCATCTGCAGCCTTATACCAGACAACCTTGTCTGAGGCACAATGCCGCTTTTCATGTATCAGCACCCCACTCCACAGTGTGTCAATGCAGCCACCTGCTTGTTCTGCATTCACCCTCACTTTCATCCCAAAACTTGAAGCTCCAGTCTGACTTCACACTTGTCATAAGCTCCAAACCCCTACAACTGACTGCAGTCTCTTTTCAGCAACCATCTCCATTCCACTGGACTGATGGCAGTCTTGACATCCATCACAATCCTGACTGAACTTCTGACCCCATAATGCTCAGCAAGGATTACCCTTTCTCAGTTTCCTCACCTGCCCCTGTTGCACTTCTTTCAATTTCTGTATGTGCTCTGGTCACCTGAGGAGTTCTACATCCTTTTGTCTATTCTCTCTTCCTCCAACTCCTAAAACCAATTGCTCTTGTCCCCATCTGATTCTCAAATCAAGTCCAACTCTCAACTGTTCTTGAAAATTATAATTGTTCCATATTTAAAGCTCTTTATGTTGTAACTGCTGCTGGAATCTCCTGCACCAGTTTATTTCTCCTGACCTTCATAATCTTCTGACTTCCTTGTGAATTTTGATCTCTTTTTATTGCAAGAATGGCATCCGTATTGAACGCATTAGGCCTCACAATAGAACAGCTCTTCTAAGCTGTTCATTTCTCCATATTTTCCTCTTTAAAAATTCCTTGCAATCCATTTGGGGGAGGGCTAATTTCAATGGTATTAGGCAGGAACTTGGGAGAGTAATTTGGGAACAGATGTTTCAGGGAAGTGCACAGCAGAAATGTGGTTCACTTGCATGGAGTTCTGGATAGGTTTGTCCACTGAGACAAAGGGTGGTGGGATGAAGGAACCCTGGTTGACAGGAGAGGTTGAACATTTAGTCAGGAGGAAGAAAGAAGTATAGGTAAGGTTTAGAAAGCAAAAATCAGATGGGTCTCTTGAGAATTATAAGGTAGCCAGGAATGAGCTTAAGATGGGACTTAGGAGAGTTAGGAGGGGATATGAGAAGGCCTTGGTGAGTAAGATTAAGGAAAACCCCAAGGTGTTCTACATATACGTGAAGAACAGGAGGGTGACCAGAGTAAGGACAGGACTGCTCAAGGATACAGGGGATACGTGCCTGGAGGCAGAGGAAGTAAGAATGGTCCTTAATGAATACTTTGCTTCAATGTTCACCAGGGAGAAGGGTTTTGACGGATGTGAGGTCAGCATAGAACAGGCTAATGTGCTGGAGCACATTGAGTTGAGGAAAGAGGTAATGTTGGACCTTCTGAGAAGTATTGGGGTAGATAAGTCCCTGGAGCCAGATGGCATATACCCCCGGTTGCTATGGGAAGCAAGGGAAGAGATTGCCGGCCTATTGACAATGATCTTTGCGTTCTCCCTGACCACAGGAGTGGCACCAAAGGATTGGAGGAGGGCAAATGTTGTTCCATTGTTCAAGGAAGTTAATAGGGATAATCCTGGGAATTATAGACCAGTGAGTCTTGCGTCCGTGATGGGCAAACTATTGGAAAGGATTCTTAGGGGTAGGATTTACAAGCATTTGGAAAAGCATAGTCTTATTAGGGATAGTCAGCGTGTCTCTGTGAGGGGCAGGTAATGGCTCAGCCCCATGAGCCTAATTGTATTTTTTGAGCAGGTGACAAAGCAAATTGATGAAGGTAGAGCAGTGGATGTGGTGTATATGGATTTTAGTAAGGTGTTTGACAAGGTTCCCCATGGTAGGCTCACCCAGAAAGTCGTGGGACCTGGGATCTGTGGAAACTTGGCTGTGCGGACTTGGAATTGGCTTGCCTACAAAAAGCAGAGAGTGGTTGTAGGTAGAGTGTGTGCTGCTTGGAGGATGGTGACTAGTGGTGTTCTGCGGGGATCTGTTCTGGGGCCCCTGCTGTTGGTGATTTGTATAAATGACTTGGATGAGGAAGTGGAGGGGTGGGTTGGTAAGTTTGCAGATGGCATGAAGATTGGAGGTGTTCTGGATAGTTGGAAGATCGTTGAGGGTTACAAAGGGATATAGATAGGATGCAGAGTTGGGCAGACAAATGACAGATGGAGTTCAATCCATAAAGTGTGTGAAGTGACACACTTTGGAAGATTGAATTTGAAAAGGGAGTACAATGTTAATGATAGGATTCTTAACAGTGTGGAGGAACAGAGAGATCTTAGTGTTCAGGTCCAAAGATCCCTCAAAGTTGCCATGCAAGTGGTGTATGGTGTGTTGGCCTTCATTAGTCAAGGGGTTGAGTTCAAGAGCCATGAGGTAATGTTGCAGTCTATAAAACTCCAGTGAGACCACACTAAGTATTACATTCAGTTCTGGTCTCCTCATTTATAGAAGGATGTGGAAGCTTCAGAGAGGGTACAGTGGAGATTTACCAGGATACTGCCTGGATTAGAGATCATGTCTTGTGAGGAAATGTTGAGGGAGCTCAGGATTTTCTCTTCAGAGCGACAGAGGGTGAGGTGCATCTTGATAGAGGTGTATGAGATTATGAGGGGCTTAGATAGAGTGGACAGCCAGTACCTTTTCCCCAGGGCAGCAATGGCCAATACCAGAGGACATCTGTTGAAGGATGTCAGAGGTAGGTTTTTCACACACAGAGTGATGGGTGCCTGGAATGCACTGCCAGGGGTAGTGGTAGGGACTGATAGAATAGGGACATTTAAAAGACTCATAGATAGGCATGTGGATGTAAGAAAAATGGGGAGCTATGGGCTGTGTAGGAGGAAAGGGTTAGATTGATCTTGGAATAGGTTTATATAGGTCAGCACAACATTGTGGACTGAAGGGCCCGTACTGTGCTGTACTGTTCTATATTCAGCTAGGACTTTGGTCACATCCTAATTTCTCTATTTTGCTGAGGGTTCATTTTGTCAATTATATTTCGATAATGCATCTTGGGAGGTTTTCCTCTGTTGAAGGTTCTGAGTGTCCAGTATATGTGAATTGCAGTCTATATAATCCTGAGTGAGATATCAAGCAGAGACCTTCCTTGCCTCTTCCAATGACTTGAGTGGAAGTTAAAAGTTCCACAGGACGTCTGTATTCCTCAAACAACACAGTATGCAGCAGAATAATAATCATTTTCTTCTTTGTGGAAGCTTGCGGATTGCAAAATGTCTTCTGTTTTTGTGTACAAGAAAAAACACTTTAGGGTTATTCACTGTAACAGAATGTGCTTCAAAATAGTTTTGAGAAGATGCTCTATTAGTACTTTCTTATTTTCCTGTCAATGATATATTAAGGTCAGCATTCCTAAAGGTTGGATTTTTCATGAATATCTGTTTGTCAAAACTTTTAAAATGATCTGGCAGTAAGATTACATTGTGGCATACCATAAGCTCATACTTCTAAATGAAGTAATCAGTTGTCTATATGTGTAAATTGGGGAATATCCTGCAATACTATTGGCCAAGTTACATATTATGGAGGAATTTCATCTGACCTCTTTGTAAATAAGTCAGAACTTGTGTGATTTTTGTTTTGTAATAAGTCACAAGGTAGTTTTATTTGTGCCCCATGTTTTATTTCTCTGAAGCAAATGTTTGACAAAAGGATAAATTCTGTAATCCAGATATATCAAAGATTAGGGAAGGTCTTTGTCCACTTTGTGTTGTTTTGAAGATTTTCTCTGTGGTTTAATTAATCTCATACTTCTTACAAAATCTTTTTGTGGATACCAGTGAATTAATGAATGCCATGTAAACACCGCACTGGATAAAATGCCACTGAAAATCATGGCAAAACCTCTCACACCCAGTCAGTGCCACTCGTTAAGCAAAAAATTTCATTACATCTGGCTATATAATGCATCAACTACAACTTCAGAGCTACTCTTGTGAGTTAACTATCAGACTGCTAATACTTTTTAATACATTTAAACCACAGTGGTTATCTGGTTTTGTTAACTTGCATGAAAAGTTCAATGATATTTTTGTCTGTAGGTGGCATTTTGAAAATGTGTTCTTTCCAGATAGGACTTTCACATTTGAAAGTTGAACATTTAATTAACAAAAATGTTAACTTTTCTCATGACCCTTATCTAGATTTCTGGTAGACTGCAAGACTTTTATTTGTGATTTTTAATGTTAGGCTGATTTGCTTTTTAGATTCTAGCGAACAAGACGAGCACAACACCCCCAAAGAAGCAGCACCTCTGT
>JARFYF010000094.1:29243299-29255798 GCA_030265395.1 Rhina ancylostomus | reverse complement strand
CAGCTTGATGTCATCTGTTACTGGAGGCTGGGGATCTTATTGAACTGAATCCTGTCAGAAACTGAAGTTCAAGCCACAGAGATTGGTTGATGTCTGTGGCCAGCTTTCTTTGAAGTGAGCAATGAACCTTGTAGCTGACCACAAAGCACAACCAATTATTTCTTCTGCAAAATTCACTCTTTTTTTGTTGCTCATTTCCTTTCATCTTTTATTTGTAACTGGCTTTTGAATATTGGCTCTGAAAAGATTAACTGCCTTAAACGTATTCTCAGGTGGTGCATGACATAACATCAGAAATGTTCGATATTTCCATTTAAATGTCTGCTTGCCTGATTTCTGATCTCTGTTGCGGTCACGGTACAGTAGCCAAATGCAAGTCAAGCATTTCAAAGAGGGGAAGAAAAAGTGGGAATATGGAGGAGCGTTTCATTTCTTTGTATATTATTTATGAAGTACCATTGTGCAACCAAAACAAGCTCTGCCCACAAAATGAGTACAACAAACTTGACAGGTACCCCAGCCGCATGCCCCCATGGGACAGATTGTGATAATGAAGGCAAATTGTAGCATAGTCTGCTGTCCAGAGGGAATCACTGACTGCAACTTTGGGACTTCCCTGTTCACACACATCTCTATCTTGCACAATCTGAGCCATTAAAATTCTGTTTGCCAAAAAAAAACGAACTTGCAGCAGTTCTTATGTGCAGGTGCTTCTGAGCTGGGAATCTTCATTTGCCAGATTCATGTCAGCCTTGAACTTGTTTTCCTTTCCTGTTGCAAAATGGCTCAGTCACAATTCACTGTAGCTGCTGTATGTTGTGGTTTCTATGCTGTGTTCACTCACTTTCCAACCAGTTTCTAATCCCAGATCCAGCAATATTTCAAATATCTACCCCTCCTTCCCTCTGAAGTTCAGTGTTAAAGATGTCAGTGCTATTGAAGTAGCTACGTTAAAAGTTTCTAGTTTTCAATTGCTGCTTTAGATGAAGTCTAATGTGTGATCAGAAGAATTCCTGTTAACTGGCCAGGGACTGAACATTTTATCTCCCTCATAACAGATGTTCAAATGTTGCTCGAATTATTTTGCCTTTTGCAGTCCAGAATTACATTATTGTATGCAGTTGTATTCATCAGGCTACCATTTCACCTAGTTTAAAAAATCAGTGAAATTTATTGAGTATGTTTGGAAAATAGTTTTAACTTGGGTTTTGATGCAGGATTCAGTGTTACAACAAGAAGTGTCAAGTTTACAGCTGGCAGCTCAATCAGTACAAATAGGTTATAAATTGGCAACATTAACAATATGACAGTAGCAAAACAACATTAAAGCTACCTTTACCTTGGCTCATGTAGACAAATGATTCTTAAAAATATGTTGTTTCACAGCCATAATACAAAGACCACATCATGGCTTGATCCAAGGTGCCTCAACAAGCAGCCAAAGCCACTGGAAGAATGTGAAGATGATGGTAAGTGTCAAATTTGATGATTCATGCACTTAAAATAATTTGTGCTTTTCTTCAGAAAGGTTTGATGTTGCAAAATTTATTTGCTGACAAACATGCTCTTTAAATGCTTTATTTTTGAAACATTGCATTAACAGCTGTCCAAAAACATCAATGACTTCACTTAATGACTAAATGGAATGCCACCGTAGATTACAGATTCAGAGACAAGGGTGATGGGCACCTTCAGTTTTTAATGATTGCTTTGCAGTTCATGAGTTCTGTTGTAATGTTTATTTATGTTGTTGTTTCTAAAGATTTTTGGTACTGGCAAATTGTTCACCAGTCAATGTCCCCTGAAAGCAGCAACAACAGCAAATTTCCATTTATACAGCATCTTTAACGGAGCAAAAAGTCACAAGGCATTTTATATGGCTGTTATCAAACAAAAATCGATGCCCTGCTATGTCGCACGATTTAAGGGCAAATGTGAAATGCTTGGTCAAAGACTTCAGTCTAAGCATGTCTTAAAGGGGGAAAGAGCAGTAGAAAGGAGGGAATTGCAGAGTTTATGGCCTTAACAGCTGAAGAAATAGCCACCAGTGATGGAGCAGCTAAATGCAGGGATAATTAAGAGGCCAGAAAAAGGGGAGCTTGAGCCTCCCTCAGAGTCGGAAGGTTAGAAGAGATTACAGGTCTAGGGTGGGGCAAATTACTGGAGGAATTTGAAAACAAAGAAGAGGATTTCAAAATCAAGACCACTTTAAGTAAGCACCAACGTAGATCACAAGCACAGGAATCAAGGATTACTGGGACTTCATGTGATTTTAGATATTGGAAGTAGACATCAACTGTACAAGAAATAAAATGAGAACAGGCAGCCAAATATATATATTGGAAGTCTGAAGGTGACAAAGGCATGGATGAGGATTTCACCAGCAGATGAATTAAGACGTGTGAGATTCTGGATAAATATTTTGGAAATGGAAGTCGATGTTTAGGGAACAGAATATAACAGATCTTGAAACTACTGGGTTCATTTTTCATTGTGTTTCATTAGTGGAAATTTCTGTAGGTCAATACCGGATGTCAGATGAGGAGTCTGAAAATTTTGTGGAAAGGTCATTCGAGGTGGTGTTGAGGTCGAGCTGAGTGTCACCAGGATACAGGTAGAAACTGATGTAATCTTAAAGGGTCATGTCTCTGAAGAGCAACATGTAGACAAGAATAGATTTTGAGGGTTACACAATGTTAAAGGTGTAGGAGTAAAAGATAAGAAAGAAGCTGGCAGTACTGTCCCACCAAGCATGATTATGGTAAAGAGGTGTTGGGGCAGGATGGTGAGGTGAAAGATTGCATACAGGTGGAGGAGGATGATGAAGGTTAGGTTACCTTTGTCACAGTCACACATTGTCATTTGTGAATTTGAACAGATCTGTTTTGGAAATGTGGGGTTGAGACTCCTGTTTGGAAGATTAATGCAATGTTTCTAGCTAAGATGGGCACGAGTGTGGGTCTACAACAGTTACAAGGACTTTGAAGTAGAAAAGGCAGTAAAATAATTGGAAATTCTGAGAGATAAATACTTTGAAAATTTCCATTATTAAATTGACACAATTTTAAACCTTTTTCAGTTTATGGTAATTTATCCTCAATCTCCAACTCTGAAAAGGTTATCTCGGTTCAAATTGTTATCTTTCAAATTTTAAATGGATGATAGCTTTATGACTTTAGAAGTCTAAGAACATGAAATATATTTACTATTTTGATGATAATTTCAGTTGAATTTATGGGATTTCTTTCTTGGATTCTGTCTTTGGGATTCACGTGTATTAAAGTTACAACATCCACCTCTGTAGTTGGTATCCTGCCGCCTTTACTAATTCCAATTTGGAATCTTTGTTCTCGTGTTAACAAGCAAAAAAATTAAAGAAAAATTGACAATTTTTTAAACAAATGATAGAAACTATAGGATTTAAAGCATTCTAATATATTTAAGAATAAGTAAAATAACAAATATTGTTTCCTTTTTTCATTAAGTCATTTGGTAGCGCAAGACAAAATGGATGCGGTAACTTTAATAGTGTGGAATATCTGACATTCTTGGAAAGGCTGTCATTTTGCTGATTGCTTTGTGTTTCACTCTTTCTCTTGAAGCACCTGTGTAGTTGATGCTACTGCCATTGGGAGTTGGATCTCTGGTTGTTGCTATAACTTTTAATTTTAGCTAAATTCTCTTCTGTTGCTTTATTCTGCCCTTGCTTGGTGCACTTGCCTTGGAGAAGAAGGGGTACACACAGAGGAACTGGACAGTGAAATAGGTAATTCACTTATAGTATGCTGTGCAGTAACATGTGTTTGAATAAATAATGGAAATCTTCCCCAGTCTTTATTATTGTGACAAAAGAGATACCCCAGGCTCTGGTTATGCATTTATTTGGAGCTCTGTGCTTTAATGCAAAGCAATCTCAATATGTAGCATTAGACCAACTTAGAGCAATCCATGGTTATTGATGGGAAATGATCAAGATGCCACTATGATTTCTTTGGCTGATGAGCTGTTAAAGGCTGTGACAAACATTTCTCATCGTCAATGGGTTGAATAATTTTGTGCACACGCGCGCGCACACACACACACACACACACACACACACACACAGAAAATATATTGCAATTCAGATATTTTAATTTGCAGTTATAAAATGTACACTCCGAAGTTAATTATTATGCAGTGAATGGGAGATCTGTTGTGTTTTAGAACAGAATCTGTCAGAGCTGCCTTTCTTCAGAATTTTGAACCTGCAAATTTGGCCTTCACAAGTAAATAATTCTACATTACTGGAGTGCATATTTGGATTGTCTGTCTTCCCAACAAATGCTGATTATTTCATTGCACCTCACTGCAGACTCCTGGCGATGGATTTGTAAGCAGCTCAGAGCCTAACCACACTCAGCAAAGCTTGTACCAAGCTGGGCTGAAGTTCATTATCATTGCAATTATGAAAAAAAACCTTCAAAGTGCAGTTCAGACTAATGTGACACTACAGGAAATGAAGGATAGTAATTAACAAGATGAAAGAATAAAGATTAGTGAAACCTGAAAGCTAAATTATTAGTATATTTACAGCAAGGAATCCGGTTTTGTTTTGAATGTTACATTAAAATTAGTACACTTACAAAAATATTATTTCCCATTCTGTTTTGCACTAATATTAATGATGTAGCACATTTACATAGTTGCTTTTACAAGTGACAAGACACCAAGAGTAAGCATCCAAGCCGCCTGTCTTTTTAAACCATGCTGGTGAAGTCATTTCTATGATTGAAACATTTCTATGATTGAAACATGCTTCCATGTTCTGCAGGAAATGCATTGATCAAGTCTTTTCCTCTGTAATAGAGGATGTAATAAACATAGATTTTTAAAAAAGTCAAAAATCTATAATTTGACCCTTTAACAGGGCGAGAAATTGATCCCTAAGCAAAATCTTGTTTAGTATGTTGATTCCAGCTGTTCTCCAACCATCTCACACCCTACCTTTCCCTGACCTTAAACCTACATACTTCTGAGTGGTCCTAGAGTGATAAAGTAAAAGCAGTATAGATATAATGACAAACTCTGCTTTGTAACTGCTCCAAGTACAAATGCACATTAATAGAAAAAAAAATCAAATTTACATCTAGGAAGTAACAAGGTCTGTTGGAGAGGCTTTGCTTTCATAAATTCGAGAAGTTGATTTGTATATCAGTTTACAAGTTATTCTAAATAACGTGACTGATTGAAGTAACTTTTTAAAAATCAGTACAGAGAATTTAATCGCATTCATTCTGAAATCCACTGACCAGTGAACCACCCCCGAATAACTGTTTCTTCCAGCTGACATGGAAATCAATAAATGGCATTGAATCCAATTACTGTGCAGTCAAGAGGCTGGTGCAGGCCTTCATTTGTGAATTGAAGTAGCTTCTACCTGAGCATTACCCAGTTGCAGTGCTGGAAAATGTTCTTCACTCCAACAGCACCAGCTTTCACCTTCACAAACACAGAAGACTGCCTGAAAAAAAGTCTGAACAGTTGCTAAGGGATTTCTCTTGCTATATCACATTGCCCCAGTCATGCAGGTCAACAAAAATATGTCAGCCATTGCTGGGTAATCTTTTGGAGAAGGGAGGTCAGGATTACCAGAGCAGATCCAACATTGTAGTGCACATACAGCAACTGAATTGCAGAACAGGGTAGAGTTAAAATAGAAAATGCCAATCACGACAAGTTTCGTTGACACAGTTCTCATGTTTGACCCATTTTTAAAAATATGGGCCACTGCAACTTTACAGAAGAGATATCTAAAACATTCTTCTCGTAGTAAAAAAAACCTTCATCTTCTGATGATGTCAGAATTTGTTTATAAAGATCATGGCTTGTGCTCAATCTATTTATCTAGCCTTGTATTTGTGGAATTTGAGAATATTCAAAGAAGATTAGGACCCTGGTTATTACAAAAATTTCCCAGTTCTGATGAAGGGACACAGATGCAAAAGGTGGACGGACTATTGCTCTTTCCACAGATGCTGCCTGACCTGCTGAGTTTTTCCAACATTTTCCGTTTTTGTTTCAAATTTCCCACAGCAGTTTATTTTTTGATTTTAATTTACAAAATATTAGTAGTGATATATCACTTCATTCAGTTTCTACCTAAAGCTCATCATGACAAGCATTCTTCCATGAGATAATGAATTGATAGTGAAAATATTAATGATTCGATCAATCCTGCAAATCCTGCTCCTATTTCACACTATTTTTCTAAAATATGAAAGAAAGAACTATATAGTCTTTAGAAAGAAGATGCACTTTGGTGCCAGCAGGAAATCTTCTACTCAATACTGATACAGGACCCAGCTCATTGATTTCACTCAGTAGGAAGTGGTGCCTGTGCATTCTCACCCACATGTCCTTAAATCACTAAATTCTATGATTTTCGCTTTTGAGCTTTATGGCTGCATCTATACTGATTTCTGAATCTGTTTCACCCCGTTAGATCAGGAAAAGAATTTCCAGAATAATGCTTGTATTTTATTTGTTACGACTTGTCCAGTTCAATAACTGGAGAGATCTTGTTCAGCTTAGGAAAACTAAAATGCTAAATTATACAAATGTTTATAATACATGGCTTTCTCCCCACCCCACACCCTGTCCCCAAAACTTGAAAAGGGTTCTGAACGTGGATAGAGAAAGAGAGAGTGGAACAAAGTTTGAGAGGGAGCTGCAACGTTAAAACAAACATTGCAGCAGGCGAGGTGGTGTGCACAAAGAATTAGAGGGATGAAGTGTTTCTGCCTTAGTCGTTGTAGAGGATCAACTATAAAATTTACTTATTGAGCTACGTGGGCTTGTCCTTCTTATGAGAGGATAGGATATAAGGTTAGAGAGAGACAGGGGAAATTCGTTCTTGATTGCTTGCATTAAATGCACAATGTGTGTGTTGTAATCCAGTCTTGAAATGCATTTCTATTCAAGTCAATAAAACCAAATTTCAGAAGTGTGTATATACATTTTGCTGTACCTTTTGCCAATGTGATAAAGGGTGAATTTTTGTCCCAGTGTCGTAAGACCATTGAGGACATTCTAGATGACGGCATCATTTGAATTTGTTAAGATACTTTTCGAAATGGAAAGGTGTGAGTTAGAGTCCTGACTTTGGCCAGTAGCTGATATAAATTTTTAAAAAGTTATAATTTCAATACTCTATTTATAATTGCTGGAGTGGAATTCCCATTTAGAGACCCTGGCAAATCTGGGCACAAACCACACAGGTTTTTCAAAGTAGTATTGTATCACAGAGTCCTCCAACATGGAGACAAGCCATTCAGCTCACCGTGCCTGCACCAATCATGAAGTATTCATTAACACTAATCCCACTTTATTCTCCCCACATTCACCTCAACTCCCCCCAGATTTTACACTGACTTGCACATTAAGGGTGATTTATAATGGCCATTTAACCTTCCAAGCGACACTTTGGGATGTGGAAGAAAACAGTAGCACCCAGAGGAAACTAGCACAATCACAGGGAGAATTTGCATGCTTCACACTGATGGCACCGGAGATCAGGACTGGAGCTGTGTCATTGAAACTGTGAGGCGGCAGCTGTACTAGTTTCACCACTGTGCTGCATGGAAATTGGCGATAAACTTGATACCTTGCACGTGCAAAACCTGCACTCACCTGCAATGGTTCTGGTTGGAGTTTCTATTCAAATGTTTGCATCGTCATAAAGTAAAATCCTTTTTGAATCAGCAACAGATTGCATTTTACCCTGTTGTTTAAAAGTATTAATTTATTTAAGTTGGTTTTATTAACTTAATTAGTATAGCTAAACATGAATTTATCTTGAAACCATAACATATGCTTGTTTTTTACACCAGCATCTATTGGTGATGTGATTCTTAATGATAAAAATAGCTTGAATGAACTGCAGAACTCCTGATTCATTTAATTTTCTAAGGAAGTTAATGATATACTGTATAATATAATGTACCTACGATCATCCATGTGCCTAAATAACTTAGGTTGAATGTGGCCAATTTTGTGGGTAAGGCCAGTGTGAAAGACTGAGAAAGTCTAACTTGCAATCAGTGTCACCTGTGCTTAAAATTCCTTGATCTTTAAAACTGGTGTGGCTGGTTTCAAGTGGATTATGTGGGGAAAACTGACAAAAGCTCTTAGCTGCTACTTTGAAATGGACAAAGAATAGAAATTCACCCTAATGATTCTTTATCCTGAAAGCATTTAATCTTGGAATAAATCAGCAAATTTCTTTACCGAGGTATCTTTCTGTACTTTCAGAGCTGCCCACTGGATGGGAGAAAATAGATGACCCTGTATATGGTGTCTATTATGTCGAGTAAGTATTACCAAGCATACAGCCAATAGCTATTAAGCCAAAATTATGATTCAGAGAAAAATATAATCCAATTTTATCTTTCTATTTTGTGGCTCTGTGAACTATTGCTTGTCCGTCATCTCATGGTTTCTCATCCACTTTGCCCAGTCAGACATGAGACTATGTGGCCCTCTTAATGGATTCTGCTGCTAACGCACTAAGTGAGGTGGCTGAGGTCAGAAATATTTGAACCATTGGTCCTTCAAAGGTTTTACTTTACTGTTTTATTTTCAAATGTTTCTTTTGCAATGTTTTCAAATGTTATTCCTTTGAAAGCACAAATCTGCTTCTCTCAGTGAAGATGCCTAAATAAGACACCGATCTTGTAATAATTCAGCTCCTGGAAGACTGTTTCACCTTCATCATGTATTGCAGTGGTTAATCTCTCAAATATCACAAGCAATTCTGTTCTAATTTGGTTAGTCACCAATGCATTTCTCAGGTTCATTTATTGGCCAGAAGTCCTGCCATGCAGTGTCAGTGATCCACTCCTCTGTTCCCTGTAGAATTCAATAGAAATTGGAATTTTTTATTTAGTTTTATGTATTTTGGTATAATTTATGATATATGTATTTGTATAAATTGTTTAAAGTATTCTGTTTTGGTATCGTGTTACACAAGCTACATGAGCCTGTTAATATGGACAGTGCATGGTTGGCCACACATACAACATAACATCTGATTTCATTGGGCATATGTTTTTGCTGAAGCAGGTTTTTTAAAGGCATAATATGTATTTATGCTGGCAGCTTCTGAAACTGCTGCAGGCATTCTTCTTTGCAGAATTTGTTTGTATTCTAACAGAACATTGTCTCTCTCATTAGTCACATCAATAGGAAAACACAGTACGAGAATCCTGTTGCTGAGGCCAAGCGCAAAAAGCAACTTGAGCAGCAACAAGCAGAAGGTGAGTGTTGGCGTCTAACTGACACATCACTCAGGAGACAATTCTGACCTCGAGTGCTGTCTGAGTGGAGTTTGCACCTTATCCCTGCGACCGTATAGGTTTCCTCAGGTACTCCCATTTCCTCCCACATCCCAAAGATGTGAGGATTAGTATATTGCTTGAACCCTGTAAATTTTCCATAGTGTGTAGGCTGGTGGTAGAATCTACGAGGAGTTGAGAAGTATGCGGAGAGAATAAAATGGGGTTTGTATAAATGGTGCTTTCTGGTCAGTGCAGATTGATGGTCCAAAGAAACTGTTTCTGTGCTGCACGACTCTGTGTGACTCTATAAAATGAGTAACCAGAGAACTTTCTGATTTCGAGCCTGATCTTCCAACTTAAGCCCAGTGGGACTTGACTCCATGTGTTTGATTTGAGTCAGGTGCACATTCTATGCTAACTGAAGGTCAGAAATTGCTGTTGATGGAAATCAGAAATAAAAACAGAAGATGCTGGAAACATTCAGCAAGTAAAGCAGCATGGTTGGAAAATATAATCTGCTATTTTGCTGCCACACAAAATCATTTGGTCTCACCCTTTCAGATGGGGTCTCTTTGTTCTACTCATCCCTCCTTCTCCTTCTCTGCAGCTGGAAACTAACTTGTTTTCATTCTTGCCCGGTTCTCTTGAAGGGTCTCAGACCTGAAACATTAACTGTTCTCTGCTGCCTGACCTGATGAGTGTTTCCAGCATTCTTGGCTGTGCATATGGTTTGGATTGGGTCAGGCTGGATCTGTTCAGTACTATACAAGTAAACCCTGAGCTACCTGCCTTCCCAGTCCACTTCTCCCACATGAATAGACCATCTTCCCCACCTCAAATACTCTTAAAGCAATTAAGTGTTCAAAGGAAATGAAATAATAAACATTTCCCTGTTGCATGACTGAGATTATCAAATTGATGTTAATTGCTGGATCATCAAAAGTGAAACAAGTAGTCTCCTGCCTTGGATGGGATTTTATCCAGCTATAGTCAGACACTTTCTACATCAGACAATGGCATGGAATGAATTTTTACTCCACCTGAACTTTTCTTGGAGGAATTTAAAAAAAAACGCATGTTCTGGAAATCTGACAAAAAAAACCCTGAAATAGCTGGAAAAAACCAGCAGGTCAGGCAGCATCTGTGGGAAGATAGAGTGTGAACATTTGAGATTGGAGACCCTTCATCAATTCTGCTCGGCCTGCTGAGTGTTTAGCTAATGTAATGCTTAGTACTTATACTGAACAAGAGGAATATAATTCATTCCAAACAGTGGAAATATTTTCTTATTCTAAAGGAAATGGTCCCTTAAAGAAAATCACTGTTGGGAGTGAACTTGGTTTGGTGTCACTGTTGAACAAAATCATATACTGAAATAATGCTTTGAATATAATTTTTCTCACCTCTCCAGAGTGGACAGACCATCAAGCATCTCCTGGTCCCAAAGCTCCAAACTACACACAGAATAATCAGGACTCCTTCAGAGAAACCCCAGCGCAAGGTGGTATAGCATAAACATTGATAATCTACAACCTGAAATCAAGCATGCTGTGTCTTGCAACTGAAAGAGGAATGCAATAAATATCAAACCTAAAATTCATGTGTTGAGGCATTTTGTAGGTGAAATTCATTGAGGAAGGTTGTTTATTTGTTGATTTATCGTAAAACCATATCAGCAAGTAACAGAACATTCAAATGGGGACTGCAGCTGGGAAGGATTTGAAACTATTTTAAGTTAATATTACCTTGCTAAAGAAGATGGATGGTTCTAAACAAATAGTTGATGTAATTTGGATGCTGTATACAACAGCAACATCTCCCTGTTTATCTCTTTGTTAGCTTACAATCAAAAATCAGATTGAAAAATTTGAAAACACGTTTTGCTGATTTCAGGGTGTTTCAGGTAGTTAAGAGTTGCAATTTCTCCAGATTGTTCCCAACTGGAACCTGAGATTGAGCAAGAACAATTTAATTTGTTATTCATTTCTATGAACAGGCAAGCCCTTCTTTACAAGAAACCCCGCAGAGCTGAAGGGACAGTTCATCAGCACCAAACTAAAGAAGAGTAGCCGAGGGTTTGGATTCACTGTTGTTGGTGGGGATGAGCCTGATGAATTCCTGCAGATTAAAAGTTTAGTTCTTGATGGGCCTGCAGCACTAGATGGCAAAATGGAGACAGGTATGAAATAAGAAGAAATATTCTTGTTTTATGGTTTACAAATACCTAACATTTATTTCCCACCACTCTCCTAAGTTCCCACTGGATGGCTTTCTCCAGAAGCTGGGCAGATCCATGATGAGTTGTCATTTCATGTGATCTAAACCTCTGTGGACTGAGGACCAGGGTCTGTATTTTGCCCCTTCTCTGAGGCTTTAGCTCCCCAATATCACAGCGAGAGTGAAAGTCAACAAGGACAGGTGGAGACCAGCTGAGTTTCAAGCTTCCAATTCACTCAGCTACTGCAGTGTCAATAACAGCACTGCTTTGTTGTGAAGCGGAGTTAGTCACATGCTGCTGTGTTTTGGAGAAAGCCTTCTATGATACCGCCTGTCAATATTCAGATTTTAATCTTGGGATTCCAGAAATTTCATGTGAAAGCCATAAGCAACTTGCCTTGCCGAAAGTCTGCCCAGATGTCTGGTTGCTTAGCATTTATTTAATCTATTGGCTGCATCATGTATCTCTACCTTTGGTACTAACAGTATTCATTTTCTGCCATTATCAAAATATTATGCAAATTATTACTTTCTGTTTGTATTGCATAACACTGTGAATTAAATATGTAATTGTGAAGTTAATGGCATAAACAAAGTAATTGGTGATACATTAGTGTGATTAACTGCTTCTAATTTTCTCCTTTAGGTGATGTTATAGTAAGTGTAAATAGCAGTTGTGTGCTGGGATATACGCATGCTCAGGTTGTGAAAATATTCCAGTCGATTCCCATTGGAGCAACAGTGGATCTTGAACTTTGCCGGGGTTATCCTCTGCCGTTTGATCCAGATGACCCAAATACTAGTTTGGTGACTTCAGTGGCTATTTCAGATAAAGAGCCAATTATTGTCAATGGTCAAGAAAACTGTGACTCCCTTTCAAGCCACAGTAGCCAAACAGCTCCTGCAACTGGGAATGGAGTGAAAGATCAGAGACCATATAGCCCATCATCTGGTGAGGTTTCATCGAA
>JARFYF010000094.1:29198482-29217629 GCA_030265395.1 Rhina ancylostomus | reverse complement strand
ATGATTTTATTTAAATGCTTTTAAATCTGTGTGAGTAATTTTGTTTTAACTTTTGAATTTTACTGTATTTAATTTTCAGCTATTTAATTATTATAATAGTTTTTGAGTATTTCTGTCAGAGATACTCCTAGACTTTGATAGATTTGACAGTGGACTAAGCCTGAGGATATGGCTTAGCTGGCTGTCCAAGTGTTTCTCAGCTATTCCATGGGCAGCGAAGTGATACCAGTAGATCCTTAAAGGGTAAGTATGACCTTGCATAAAGCTCAGAAGAAATGGCCCTCCACTCGGGACAAATTCTGGCCCCTTATCACCTTTTGTGAATTGATATCGATTTCTTAGCATCCTTTTGGGAATGGTTTGGTTGTTTCACTATATTAAAGATGCTATATAAGTAGAATTTGTTCTTGATTATATCGAGGAGTGGGAATTAGATCTTCCTATTTCAAAGTGTTGAAACTAATTGTGATGAGCCTCTTTGATCCATGGCTAAGGCAGGCTTGATTTGCACAATCCTTGCCGCTGTGGCTCAGCAACTTGAGGTATGAACTCAATAAGCTTTTGGGGAAACTTGTAAATTAAACCTCTCTGATCATTGGCAGCATAGGAGTTAAATGAACCTCCTGCCACACACCCAACGCCCTAGTCCCAAGTTGCTCTCCCAGTGAAATAATGCTGATCTACACACTTGGAAACTTCAATTTTAGAAAAAATTCTAGTTCTGTAGGCAGCATAAACCTCCCAAGTTGCCATAGTTCACTGGATCATAGATGCCAGCAAATTGATGACCGTTTAAAGCATCACACCCATAGATAGTTTAAGTTCTCACCAAACTTCTACACATAGGCTTTTCCATATGGCAGTGCAGGTTGTTTTTCACCTCACTTCCCTGGCACAGGTCCCTGTGCCAATCCTCCCAACTCCCCCAGCTGTTGTTAACTAAAAACGGAAGAGTCAACTATGTTTTAATATATTTAAGTCTTTCTGTTTTACTGATCTAAAACTGCATCCAAGTTGTGATTTTGGGTTTTAAGAATGCAGTCGTTTCACTCTTAACGCAGCAGCTGTTCCAAAGCCTGAGACAGAAGTGTCTGCCTCGCCAGTCTCATCACATCACAGCAGCAACCAGGCAGTGTCCTTGACTGAAGAGAAGCGCACGCCACAAGGCAGTCAGAACTCTCTGAACACAGTGAGCTCGGGGAGCGGCAGTGCCAGTGGCGGAGGGACTGGTGGTGTTGGCGGTGGACCAGGTGTACAGCCGTATGATGTGGAGATACGCCGTGGAGAAAGTGAAGGGTTTGGCTTTGTGATTGTCTCCTCTGTCAGTCGACCAGAGGCAGGCACTACTTTTGGTAAGCTCATTTTTAAACTGCACTCTTAGATAAAGTACAACACCAAAATGATAAATAATACAATAAGTAGATTCTCCAAAAAGCAGAATGATCAGAGATGTATTTCTCTGAAGCAATATTCACCTGCTGAGCCCTATCCTGTGTAACCAGTAATGTATTTGTTCAAAGGAATTATTAACGTATTGCCCAGCAGAGAAGTTATTTAATATTTTTAATAGTTAAAATTCTGTATATTATCAAAATATTAAATGTTATTTTAACTTTTCTGAGAAATAACAGTTTAATTGTATCTCAAGAGTAAGTCAGGATAACTTAATTCTATGTGGATTTATTATGATCATTGAATGTTCCTAAATCCCTGCATGAATCGTCTGCTTTCTGCTTTGCCTTGCTACTTGTGTGGTTCATCTTAACTGGGCAAATCTTTGGGTTACAATGAGTGTGCTTTCTTTGCTAATGATTAAATGGAGCTGATTCAAACCTGACTTTTTTTTTAAGTTTGAGGTTACGTCTCCAATCACACAGTTTACTTGCTGTCACACTCTGCAGCTCGCGGTTTTTAATCAGCCACAATTTTTCTTGAAAATCAAAGCTGTCGTGTAGAAACTAACTCCTTGGTTCACAATGGGTTTTGCTGGGTTTGAGGTTTGCTTGCCTTTCTACAATGAGAAAGAACAGAACATTGGCAAAGTGCTAAATTTAAGCACAGCGGCACACAATACAGCTCAGAAAGTATAATGTTAGCAGGATTGGTACAGGAGGTAAACACCTGAAGCTGTGATAGCTGACCATGATCTCAGCGTTGAATTACATTCATGCGTTTGTTAGTGTTAACATCCAAAGAGGATAAATTCATACCAAGGTTTTTAACCTTTCACCTTCTGTGAGATTTCATATAATCTTATCCCAAATTGCCTGTGTTTTAATGTGTAGTGCAAGCTGGTGCATAGTTTTCCCTTGTGTTAATTAATTTGAATAAATGCACTGATGTTTAAGTACACAATGTTACATTCACATTGCATCATTCATGGAGCCTTCAATTGAAGCCAAAGATTTTAAAGGATTCAAAGGCATTGTGCTTTATTATACAAGCTTATCATTAGTTTATGATAATTAATGATCCTGGGATGTAGAACATATTATTCCATTTTTACTACCCATGCTACTCAAAAGTTTAAAACATTCCATGTTGACTTGAAAAAATTTTACACTTCCTTGATTTCGAAATTTGGAATGCTAACTCTTCTGGGTTGTAAATGTTCCTAGAGTGCCTACCTCTTGCAGTCAGTGCTGCCACTTTCTGTTGGAATTTGCTTGATAGACTCCTTTCCCATGTGTCCATTGATGTAATTCAATTGAGTTGTATTATTAGTAAAGGTAACAGATTATGTACTTAATCAATAGGACTTGCAAATTCCCTCTGCAAACACTTTAGTACTTGCTAAAACATTATTGACAATTGGCAGAAACTTTTTTTTTCAAATTTTAGAGGGAGCTGCATATTACCCATTCACAGCTATATTGCACATAACCTAATTACAGCTACATTGTGTAGAACTGATTGCCAATGTTTTGATCATCAACCATGGGATGTAATGCATTCCATCATTAATTTTGCTTTGTGGCACAGTGAATTAACCCCTGACCTTCTGTCTCCCTGTCCTCCTCTCCAAATGGTTCACCTTTACCATCTTCCCAATTAAAACTTGTACAAAACCAGGCAATGCATGTGTAGCCATGCCTCACAAAATAGGTCGGATAATCGAAGGAAGCCCCGCAGACCGCTGTGGCCAACTTAAAGTTGGAGACCGTATTTTAGCCGTTAACGGATGTTCGATTACCAACAAGTCCCACTCGGATATTGTCAATTTGATCAAGGAGGCTGGAAACACTGTTACCTTGCGCATCATTCCTGGTGATGGTGAGTTGAAAATATTTGTATTTTTACATTCTTGAGCCAAGTAAATATATGCATTGGTTAAGAACATAAGTTAAAAGAGTAATATGTACAGCCCCTCGAGCTTGGTCCATTCAAAAATATGCATGCTGATCCTTTGTATCAAATCCATTTTCCCATCCACATCTCCACATTTCTTGATTCTTCAAATGTCCAAAAATCTATTGATCTCACCTTAAATATACTCCACAACTAGAAGTCCACAGGTATCCGAGGAGAATTCCAAACAGTTGCAATCCCCAAGTTAAAACATTTCTGCTTTCTCAATCATAATTGGCCAATCCCAACCCCTGAGCCAGAAGCCTCCTAACAAGTTATGTTATTTTTACGTAAATATTTCTTGTTTTAATTTGTAATTATTTTTACTACTTGTTTTCAAATTATTGGTTTTTATAAATGTAGGTGAGAAATTCCTTAGGTTTCTGGCCTCATCAATTTAGTACTTGAGGTTGGTGAGTTAATGCAAATTATCACTCTTTATGATTTGCATTTCTTAGCATCAGCACAGAGTTTCGTATGACTGGGGCTTTGGACCTGGGGATCCATGCACCTGATTTAAAACTCTTGCAATTTTCTCTCCACATTTTCCTACATGACCTTCTGCTGTCACACCTTGTAAAATTTATAGGATGTCCAAGGCCACTGCTTTTCAGTCATTTTAATTTTTATTACCACAGGTAATCCAGCATCTTTACTGATGTTTTCAAGGGGTGAGGGTTGCATTTTCTGATTCAGTGAATTTATAGTTCAGACCAATATCTTATGGTGACTGAACAAGTCAAATGATGACACTGCTGTGTGACATTGAGATTTCACTGTTTGTAACCTACATTCCTTTTTAGTAAAAACTGCAAAATCAATTACCATCTCTCTATTAGTATAGGATAAACAAAGGAATATGGGCATAAACATCAGTGGCACATAATCACACAATAAAACATATATCATTCCTGATTAAGTCAAAATTCATGTAGTTAAAGTGAATTGCTTTGAACTTACGATCACACATCTACTTAAGAATAAAGTATAAAGCTTTTACATAAAAAGTAAAAGTTAAGCATTGCAGATTAAAAAAAATAAATATCCAGTGTAAGAGAAGGGTGTGGTAGCACTCGAGAAATATTTCTCCTTGAAATTTTTAATGATCTTTTCCATAAAATAATTTTAAACTTTCAATATGTGTGGATCTGTTGAAATAATATCCTACACCTGAGGATGTTTAACTTTCATTTTCTTTTCTAGAATCTTCCAATCCATCTTTGCTAACAAATGCAGAAAAGATTGCGACAATTACAACCACTCACACCCCTCAGCAGCCACCGCAGGAAGGACGGTAAGAAACTGCCTTACAGGCAACATCGGCGATTAGATTTCTAAACCACTTCTAGCTTAGTAAACAAAATTCCTGGGCCACTTCAGAGAAGCATAATCAGACAGACTGTGGGCTGCATAAGGATAAATTGGAACTGATAGCAGGGCCTAGTTGCTGTTGTGCAGATGGAGGTAGGTGGTCTCAGTAATAATGGGATTCAAATTTAAACTCTGGGTCAAAACTGCCATCAAGATTGCAAATTCTCTATTTCAATTTCATACCAATACTGGAAGGGGGTTTGGAGTATGGCTGAGGAATAATGTTTGTGATGGGAATCAAACAATGGTTTTGATCTGTTTTTAATATTTTGATCTGCAATGAAGTTCTGTTTGGATGTACTCCATTAGTTGGTGAGTGAGGACAGAGCATAATCAGTCCAACGCCACATCCAGATGGTCATCCCTCGCTCTGTGCTTATGTGAAATATGAAGTTTGAATGTTCTTGTGCTGCTAAATGTATTCTTCATAAATGTTACAGTGAGTATGAAATGTGAAGTTCAATGCTTTGAGGAAGCTGGAAAAATTTCACTCATGAACTGGAGGCGGACATACTGGCTGAGTAGCAATGTCCAGGCTTGCTCATGAGAGATGGGTAATTGGATGAGCTTCCACAAGGCCAACAATAATTGGAGTCTAAGCCATAACGTCACTCAATCTGTTCAGTAAAGGGCAGAAAAGAATTTTTAGAAAAAGGATAAAACAGGAAAAAAGTTCAACATTTTAACAGAAGCACTTAATTTTCCATTATTTTGTAAAGTTATAGTTCATCTTTTGATTTTAATAATAGTATTGGACTTCTATGTAACTAAATGACTTAAAATAAGAATAACACCTTACATGTCCTTGCTTTTGATTTTGTTTTAAGGAATAATGCAAAACCAAAGCCAGATGTATCATACGATTATAAATCAGCTCAGGTAAGTGGTTTAATTGAAATAAATGTAGAACCATTAGATCAGGGCAATTTACGAGATTGGAGTACCATGTCAGTGCTATGATCCTAAACCTACTACTTGCTGATAGCAATAAAAGATTTAGGTAAGGTATTTTACTAATTTAGAAAGCTTCAATGTAATTTTATTGTTGCCATTGATGCTCTTTCATCAGCAAATAAGCTAATTGGCTAATGTCATGTTTCATCCTACAATCAGCTACTAAAATGGGCAGTGTTAATTTGCTCTCTGATGTCTTTTCTCCTTTGCTGAAAGGAAATGCCTAACTGCTGCTTGACATCTAAATCTTTGCAGCTACCCAAAAAGTTTTGGTACAAGTCAGAGGTGAAGTGCACTCAATACGAGATTAACTTTTACAGGCTGCAGCAGAAGGCATTGGTATGTCAATTTGTTATTGGACCAATGTTTAACTGCACTTCTCAGTGTTAAGACCATTGCAGCTGAGTTGTTTCTGGGCATTATTTCTTGGCCTGAGCAATTATTTTCTTCATGAAAGAGGCTAACTAACAGCAATTAATTTAAGTGACTTTGTTGGAGATGTGGGTTACTCTATTGTTGTTGCAACCAGAGGACTATGAAAAGAACATTTCTTTATTGGGGGAGCCATTCTCAAATTGAACAGCATGTGTGGTACAACATTATTAAGGTCATACTGTCCTGTGTATCCAGTTCTTATAGACACATTTTTACATCTATAAACTACACTAGTAGACTGTTATGTTAATCTTGATGTGCCATCATGGCTAATCTCAAGCTGTACTCATCAAGATTGGTTGTATTCCTGCACTTAGTTGCAATTGAAGTTGCTGATATTCATGAATCAGATTCATCGGGTGAATGTTGTTGTAGCCTTTTACTTTTCAAACTGTGTTGGAAGACATTGAATGATTTTGATATATTAACATTTTTGTTGATAGAAGATTACCAATGACAGCTGTCTCATTGAGGAACAAAAATGTGCACATCTTTTTCCATCCTGTGGCTGATTTTTTTGTTTGTCTTGTCTTTGAAGATAATAATCCCAAGATTGCAGAGAGTTGCACAGGATTTTGCATGCAGAAATGGCCATTTGGCCCATCAGGCCAATCCTCAACATTAGGAATCTATTCTACTTTATTTTCCCCTACCTTTACATCCTTCTTTATTCTTATGAATTGCTGATTGTATTTTACTTTCCAAACCTTGTCTTATTATTAAATATCCATGCCATGTCTTTTCTCAATCATTTCTATTCAGGGAATAAGTGCCTTAGACAACTCAATAGTTTCCTGATATTAATGAATCCATTAAAATGTACTTTTCTCATCACTCTCTTGAGGACCCATGGATAAGAACATCTGAACACAACAGAAACGGGAATTAGCTGTAACCCCCCTTTAGCCTGCTTTTTCATCCATTATAAATATGGTTACTCCTGCACCTCATCCACTTTCTAATCCAATCCCTATTTCTCTTGATTCCTATGGAGAGCAAGAGTGTATAAATCTTATCCTTGCAGCTTTTCTGTGACAGAGCACCCACAACAAATTCAAAAGATTTACAGCCCTGAGTGGAGAAATGTCTCCTTATCGCAGTCTAAAATAGCCAAAATTCAACAAATTTTGAGTATACTCTGCAGGGCAAAGACCAGCATTGCAAACAGTTCTCCAGGTGTATCGTCTAAAGGTTCCATACAGTTACAGGAAACCTTCCTTCCTCCTATACTCCAGCACCCTAGCAGTAAATGACATTTGCCTTCCTAACTGATTATTATACCTACCTGTTAATTTTCTGCATGTAATGAACTTGCTTATCATGATCCCTCCATACACTAACATTTGCTATTTTCTCATCATTTTCCTCAACCACTTATTTAATCTGTCTATAACCTTTTACAGCCTCTCTGCATCTTCACCAAGTTTCGTTTTCCACTGAAGACATTGTTTATTATAGCATTAAATTCTTCAGGACCAAGTGTACCTCAGGCAGTTTGTAATTTGTGTTACTCACCAGCCAGGGTAGGTCTGGAGTTGGAGTGAGTATCTCTGAGTTGGAAAGAAGAGCTCACCCAAACCCTAGCAGCCTGATTTATGTTTCCATCAATTTCCTGATGGAAATTAAATGTGTGTAAATATTAAATGTTTAATAATGTTTGGTTGTGATACCCTCAGGTCAGAATGTTGCCATTGCTGTCACTATGGTGATGCAGTGTAAAATTTACCAATTTGTAGATGGCATGGTTTGATGAACGGTGAGTAGAATGAAAATAAACCACAAGGAGATGTATATAGGCTGGATGAATGGGCAGACAAGTGACAGATGAAACTTAATACAGAGAAATGATGCATTTTGACAATAAAAATAAGTAGAGACGGTATAAACTTGACAGCATGATTCTAAAAGGTGTATAGAATATAGAGGGACCTGGGTACATACTCTGAGAACAGTTAGTGAACCATTTGGGATTCATAATTCAGAGTAGAAAACTGGGAAGTTATGTAGAGCTAGTACTGAAAAGTGGTTAGACCACAACTGGACACCTAACCTTTAGGAAGAATATGAGGGTCCTAGAGAGGATGCAGATGCGATTTATTAGAATGGTTCCAGGGATGATTGATTTCAGTTACACAGTTGGATAAAAAAGCTAGAGTTCTGCTCCTGGGAGCATAGGAGGATGAGCAGAGATTTGATTGATGTGTACAAGATCACAACTAGTTTGAAAAGGATATAAAAATAAAGGAAGCTATTACATTTTCAGGTGGCTCAAACACCAAAGGACATAGATTTAAAATTTTGGCCAAATGACATGGATGTGAAGAAATCGTTTCTCAAAACTGAGGGGAGTAGTCTGGAATTCACATGGATGGTAGAAGCAGAATCAATCAACACCTCCAGAAACAAATTGGATCAACACAGGAGAGAGTAATCTGCAGGACAATAGAAATAGAGTGGGGAAATGGGAGTGATGAGATTGTTTCTTGTGAATTAGCATGGCCTTCTGTGATGCAAGGATTCCATGACTTTGTGAAAGAAACTGGCAGTCTTAATGCAATCCTGGATCAGCAAGAGCCCATTTCATTGCTGCAATGGGTAGAAAGATAAGGAAAATATTTTCCTAGAATGATTAATTTTTCTTGTGGAATAACGTACAGAGATAACGCAACAATATAAAACTTATAGAAAACTGGTTACCCTGCACGTTTCAAACACTGCAAAAAGATATGAAGTAGGTGTGTCATTTTCAAAGCTCAGACAGCCTCCACTATGAAGTGATTTGAGCTAGGAAGTTTCTTATGGTTAGTGTTTAGTTATTCCTTAAGAACAAATCTTTTAAGTAGCTCAGATGTGAAGTATGAAAGGTGTGTAATAAATGAGCATGAGCCACTACAGTAGACACATAACATAGTTCTGAAACAAAGCAATTCAGGGTCATCCGCTCTCTGGGACTGAACAGTTATTAGCTGGGAGACAAAGAGGAAACATGATTACCATCAGAAACTTGGTTAGGTGGGTGTGGTTATCCCAAGGGACAAGAGTTTAGAGAAGTGGTTGCTAATTTCTGCCTGTTAGAAGAGACCTACATATTGGGTTTAAGTTTCTTTTTGACTGGGTCTGAGAATACCGTTATACCACCATTTTGATGCAAATCATTTTTGTTGTGACAGGCAAGATTATAGAAAATGGTTAGTAATTGAGCTCGTAAGGTGAGGAATGAGAAACTCTTCCAAGCAGAACTCTCACATTAGTTCATGCTGGAAGCAAGGTAGAAAGGCTCGCTGTTAAGCTAGAATTGCAAAGAGTCTTGATAACTTTTAAAATATTCTTCAGTGACATTCCATCCAATCTCTTGTCACCTTGGAAGGAAGAAAGTATCACATGTCAAAACAAAGCTGCAAAACTCGTTTGTTATCTGAATTCAGTACAAGATGCATATGACAGTATAAAAGATTGCCAATTGAATGCCACACTCTTAAATCAGTGTTAGAACTATAATTGAAGCACAAGACTTTAGTTTCTTCTTTTTCCTCAGACACTCAATTATTTAATTGGAAGGTAGATTTCTTTTCTTAATTTTTTAGAATCTGGGCATCAATGTCAGGGCCAGCATTTGCTTGTCCATCCCTAGTTGTCCTTGAGAAGATGGTGGTGAGGCACCTTCTTGAACTGTTGCAGTCCTTCTAGTGAATGTACTTCCACGGTGCCATTGGGTAGGGATTTCCAGAATTTAGACCAAGCAACAATGAAGGAACAATGATATATTTCTAAGCCAGGGTGGAGTGCAACTTACAAGAAGCTTTCATATGGTGGTACACTCATGCACATAAAGCCCTTGACAGAGGTCACAATGGTTTGGAAGGATGGATGGAGTAGCCTAAGCATCTAACTGCAGTGGACTTTGTAAATCATACACACTGCAGCCACTGTACACTGGTGGTGGAGAAAAGTGAATGCTCAGGGTGCTCAGTGGGGTATCAATCAAGGGAGAGCTTTGCCTTTGAATGGCATTGGGCTTCTTGAGTCTCACTGGAGATGTGCTCTTCCAGGCAAGTGGAAAGTACTTCAGTCCACTCCTGGTGTCTCAAAAACTTTGCATCATCAACAATATGCTTTAAAGGTGGTGGAAAGGCCTTGGGGTGTCAGGCAGAGAGTTGCTCGCAGTAGGATATTCAGCCTCTGCTTTGCTCTAGTGGGAACAATATCGATGTGGCTAGTTCAGTTGCAGTCCAGATTAATGCTGACCCCCAGGATATTGACAGTGAGCTCAACGAAGGAATACTATTGGATGCCATGGGTATGTGACTGGACTGTCACATGTTGAAGTTGGTCATTGCCTGGCATTTGTGTGGCACAAGAGTTACCTGCCACCTTCGAGCCCATGCCTGGATGCTCTATCAGACTTGCAGCTTATAGGTTCAGGCTGTTTCTTTTTCTGAAGAGTTGTGAATCGAATTAATTATTGTCCAATCAACAGCGTGTACAACCATTTCTGGCCTTATGATGAAAGGAGGGACATTAATGAAGCAGCTGAAGATGATCAGAGGGCTAGTATGCTGCCCTGAGGAACTAGTGCAGTGATAGGCTGGGGCTGGAATGATTGGCTTCCAACAGGTACAATTACCTTCCTTTGTGTGGGGGGTGATTCCAACCACTGGAGTGTTTTCCTCTTGATGCTCATTAAGTTTACCAGACCTTCTTGATGACAGGCTCAGTCAAATGCTGTTCTGATGTCAAGGGCAGTCGCTCTTGCTTTACCTCCGGAGTTAGGCTCTGGTCCATGTTTGGACTGAGGTGCTTATGAGGTCTGGAGTCAGGTGATCCTGGAAAATACCCAAATTGGAATGTCAGTAAGCTAATTATTTGTGAGTAAGCACTGCATGACTGCACCATTGACGACAGTTTCCATCCTTTTGCTGATGATTGAGAGTTGATTGCTTGGGCAATAATGGTCAGATTGGATTTGTCCGACTTTTTATAAACAGGAAAAACCTGAGCAGTGTTCTACATTGTAAAGTAGATGCCTACATCGAAACAGTTGACTAGACATGCAGCTAGTTCAGGGTGCAGGGCTTTAGTACTACCATCAGGATGCTATCTGGTCCCATAATTTTTGCTGTATCCTGTCCACTTAACCATTTCTTGATATCACATCCAGTGAATTAAATTGGCCCAAGACTGAGTTCTGTGATGATGGAGATCTCTGGAGGAAACTGAGGTGGACCATTTACTCAGCATTTCTGGCTGAACATAACTGCAAATGCTTCATACCTGTCTTTAGCACTCACATGCTGGGACCAACCATTTTGAGGACAGGGATATCCTTGGAGACTGCTCCTCCCATGAGCTGTTTTATTGCCCACCACAATTCCTGAGAAGATGGATCAATTTTGTTATTTTTGTTTATTATACTTGTGCTCAAATTTTCATTTCCATAATTCAGTGTGAGTTGTGATGTTTTGAATCCTTAGAGTTTGTTGCTTCTTAATTAGATGATATCTTTTTTAAAAAATGAACTGGAATTGTATCTGTTGAGAGGGATCTTAAGGCCTTGATAATCCTCAGTCTATTTGACCTTTTTGATTCATCACAGAATAACCAAGATAATGTGGAGGTTTTGGATGGCTGGGGAACTCATGGTTAAGTTAATGATCCATGGGAGAAGAGAAAAGCAGTCTGAGGAGTCAAATAGTCTTTTTTTTTATCCCCCCTTCCCCCTTGGCAATCTTGTACTTCATAGGTAAACCCAGTGCAACTATAGGTAATAGGCAATGAGAGAGCTGAGTGAATAGGGATTTTTAAAAAATGATTCTTGGTCTGATCTCCAGATTATCTTTGTTCGTATGATCTGGTATTGATTCATGGCTCCAGAAACTGTAGTCAATTTCTATACTCCCTCTAATAAAAACAGTGAATGTTGGAAATGCTCAGCAGGTTATGTATCCTTCTGTAATGCAACCTGACAAAAGCTGCTTTCTTTTTAATTAAATAAATTCTAATTTCTGATGTACTGCACTGGAAAGCTCCAGGTCTGTTTCTTAGCCTGTGCTGAGCTTGTTGATCTCATTACTTAGTAGCAATGTTACATTCGGTCACCTTTTTCCATGTAGAACAGAAATTTGGTTCAGCGTTCCAATGATTGATGATTATCAAGTGACCCCTGGTGGAGACGCCTGGCTATTGGTTGGCAATGGCAACAAACTTGGCTTTGAAGCACAGCGGCACTTTAAATTCACAAGCTCAAGCCTCAGGTCTGCCTTCTCAGTGCTCAGCATTTAAAACCATTTCAGTCATGTAGAAAAGGAGCAGCTGGTGTTCAAAAAGTAGCTAACTAAGTTTAATGTCTATACCAGAGTGTCATCCAGCAGTTTGGAAAATATTAAGTGAAAAGAATTAGAGCATTCTTGTATCTGAGATTTAAATCTGATTTGAAACTTTATTAATTAACCTTGTTGAAATGTGATGCATTGCCTAAAATTGCAAATTTTAATCATTCCTAATGTGTGGATCATGCAACTTTATGTCAATAATTTGACACAAACAAGGTTAGATCCTTTAAAAACAGCTGCATGCATTTCTTAATTTGACATTGCTCCTGCAGAAGATGCTGCTTTGCATCTGACAAATAGAAATGTATAATGTTAATTGGAAGCATAATCAAATACTCCAGGAGTGTCATTTTCTAGCTGGGTGGCCTGAACAGACAGCAGCTGCTGTGGGAGTACATCCACCAGGCCTCTGAAGAAATAGATATTAGGCCATATCTGGCCTACACCTCGCACCTCACCAACTTCTAACCCTGCATGAGACCCACAACCACATTAAATCTTTACAGCTGCTCAGTCCCAGTGACCTGGAGGCCTTGCAGCTGTTCCAGAAATCAGTGTGAACATCAACTCAGCCTCAGGCAGTACAAACTCTCTCTATTGTTTCCAAATGTCTTTTGATCAGAGACATTTCAAAATAGTTGAATTAAAATTTAATTAAAACAACTCACTATTAATATTAGTAATTTCAATTAATCATATGTAAATTAATTAAAACATAATTAAGTTGATAAGAAAACATCACTTGTGTGTTGACAAATGTCGATGGCTCCGTTCAAATGAATAGGGTTTGGACGATGTACCACTGCAGCAAACATAAAGTCTTAGGATCGGATGCAAAATGTATCCAACCCCCTCAGTTATAATCATTATAGAATGCCCCAGGACTCATTTTGGGAAAGGTGGCAGAGGGAACATGAGCAGTAGCTGACGTGACCTCTGACAGGCGATCAGGTGCTAAACATGCCATTTGTACAGTGCAAATATGTACACTTAAGCCATGCTTGGTGCTGATGGCACCAGTGTCCCATGCTAATTGGGGGTTCTCCAGATCTGGCAAACATGGGAGGACCCTTGCCGTCTGGGACATGCCCTCTTCTCGTTACTACCATCGAGGAGGAGGTACACGAGCCTGAAGACCCACACTCAACGATTAGGATCAGCTTCTTCCCCTCCATCATCAGATTTCTGAATGGTCCATGAACACTACTTTGTTGTTACTCTTTTTCCGCACTATTTTTATTTTGTAACTTATGGTGAATTTTAAGACTTTGCACTGCACTACTGCCACTAAACAACAAATTTCATGACTTAAGTCAGTGATTCTGATTCTGATGACACAATAGAAATGGTGTGTTAATTTAACAATACAGATGGAGCCCAACAGACGACCTCAAACCTTTCCCAAATCAAAACCACCTCAGTCACACTTTGAAGTTTGATTTCACCTGTAGAAAGAGACCAACTTGAAGTAGGGAGCTGAATGTGGATGACATTACTAATAAAATAAATTTAACACTATTTACTATACTTCATTGCCAGGATGAACAATTTAATAGCTCTTTGAGAGAGGCAATGTTTCTCAAGCAATGTTAAATTCTGCAGTACACTAACAAATAGGGTATTTTGAAGATAGCCGGATATTATGCAAAAATGCAACCACTACAATGAAATAGCTTAATCAGAATAATAGGAGAAAGCAATCTTTCAAACAAAAGAAATGCTTTTTATTTCATTCATTAAAAGCCCACTAATGAAAAACATTTTGATACATTTCTAAGAATGTAAATATGTTGGATCATTTATAATAGGGTAGGGGGGAAGGCTCTTTAATTTAAAAATGGAAATTTCATCTGAATTTTATACCTTCAAGGTTGCCCTCAATTGATGAATATCCAAGGGTGACCACAGCCAGAGAGACAGATGAGGAAAATAGAAGAATAAAAGTGTTGGTTTATAGGGAATTTCTGTGAAGGTAGTAGCTCCCTGATCCAGTGACTGATACCATTGTGGTGAAAATATAAAATTAATGAGTCTATCTAAAAGAGGGGAAAAAGAAAAACTTCTATTTACCTAACCCATTTTTTCATGGCTGGCTGCTACTTTACATGGGTTGAACCTGCTGACCTGATAATTTGAGGCAATAAATTAGAATTGTTGCTAAGCTAAAAATTATATTTTTCTTTATTAAACTTGCTTCATATAGGTCTCTGGTGGCAGCTAAAACACGCACTTAACTAATCTGTAGACACAGGCAGTAGTTGAACCAAATTGGATGACGTTTGGATAAAGGCCAAGAAATCTGAATTGCGTTGAGCTAGATAAATATTTTTAAATTAATTCATTTTAATTGATTGCATTGCGTTATGCCATGCATTAGGGTGGGAATTTGCTAGGGAATGCCAAATTGTCAACCATTCTTTAAGTGCCACCAAGTTTGAGATTTCAGCAAGAATGCAAAAGTCATAAATTTGTTGGCCCTTTGGCTGAGATATTGTCACCTGTGCTCAAAGTATAGTGGTGAGTGTGAACTGGCAGCAGTTCCCCATTGCTTTCCCTCTGGAATCTGCCTGTTGAATCTGGCCCATGGAGGGGAACAGTCCTGACTTAAGGCAGCACAGTGGCACAGCAAATAAAGCTACTACCTAAAAGCACCAGACACTTGATTTAATCCTGACCTTGGGTGCTATCTATGTGGTGTTTGCATGTTCTTCCTCGGCATTCTGTTTTTTTCCCACATCCCAAAGACTTGTGGGTTGGTATGTTAATTTGCCATTGAAAATTGTCCCCAGTGTGTAGGTGAGTGGGGAAAATCTGGTGAGAACAGATGGAATGTGAGGAAAATATATTAAAAAAAAATACTGAGATATGTAGATGTGATTTTAGCTTTCAATTTTCAATTGCTTTAATCATTTTTTGCTTTTAATCTTGTTTTATATAGTTCCTGAATGTTTCTGGTTCTCGGCCATTCAAAGCTAAGATGGGGTGTGGTTCCAGTGTCTGCCATTGTTTATTTCAGCTGGGCTGTGGGTCAGCTTTGCTCAGACGTTCCCACCTGACAACATTATGTTGCACAAGGCTGCCTTCCCCATTGAAGATCAGGGTAAAATTTCCAAAGAAATTAATGCCAGCATATCTGCGCATGTTCAGCAGATTTTAATAAGTTGGTCAGCAATGAGCGAGATGGCATGCTGCTGGCAACAAGTTCTTGTACATTTATAATCTTCAGGGTGTCCAAGATTGGACTAGGGCAATTGAGCTTCCATTTTAAATTCATACTTTCTGCTCCTTGTAAAAAAAAATCTTTAATAACACAAATGTGGAAGGTTCAGTCAATTGGAATAGTTTTTTGCCAGGTACATTGCCAGAAATTATAAAATTGAGGCACAACTGTGCTAGCATAAGCAGGAGGGTGAATGCCCAGTGTGTCAAGTCTGTAAAGGCATTTTTACTGCAAATACGAATGTAGCAATTTATGAAGGAAAAACCTGACTTAAAAACTGCATTGAATAAAATGTTTAATACATCATGTATTATGCAAAGACAAGGGTGTTGGTATGGTGTTTAAATAGACAAACCTGTTTCTGTAAGAATGAATAATTATTGGCAGATTTTCAAGATGCCAATGAGGTTCATGTCTGTCGATATAAGTAGTATTTAAAATTTGTCCTATGCTAATAGGATCTCTGCTCTTTTGTTTCGATTCGTGTTTGGAGTAGGAAGATAGCTGGTCTAAAAAGCCGATGGAGATCTGAGACCAAGGGCTGAATTAATTACTAGTTAAAAAATTCCTTGGAGATTCTGCAAAGGCAGGAAATAGGGAAACACCCAAGCAAACTGAAGAGACTGTGATATGTTGTCTCCTCTGTCCCTGAGAATGTCTGAAAGATCAATTTGGGAAATTCTGCCTGGGTGGGTTTGCCATATTTTTGAATCAATTGGTATGTCACCAATTGGGTTTGTGTCTGTGGTGCTCATTTTCTTCAGTTTGTTTTGCTATTGAGCAAGTTTTCATAATCTCAATACTCAGAAGCACATCTCTCTTTAATTTGCTACAATTGTTTATCAATATGACTTGTATCTTAAAGGAGCCTGAACTGTACACTGTGGAACTGGATAAGGGACCAAAGGGTTTTGGATTTAGTCTTCGTGGTGGGCGTGAATACAACATGGATCTGTATGTACTTCGATTGGCTGAGGATGGTGCAGCCATAAGAAATGGTAAAATGAAGGTGAGTACATAGATTTATTTATTATGAGATACCAGAAGACAGGATTACACTCTCAAGCTTTGAAATGTTTGATCCATCAAATATAAAATCAAAAAATGCAACTGCAAGTGAGGAATGAAACATTATGTCATTATGTGATTATTTAAATCAAAGAACTGTTCTTTAGCTTAAAACTGAAAATCATGGAATAGAGTCATCTAATGTTGTAGAAGATGTTATAATTTGCAGATGTGTTTACAAATTCAAATATTAGAGAAATTCAAAGACTGAAGAAGACTGGGAACCATGACTGTGCTGCATTATTTTAAGCAAAACTGAGATGCTTATTGCATTCTGATATTTCTGTTTCATGGAGAAGGCATCAATGCATTAGTCACATAAGATGAATAATCTTCAGTGACTATTAGTGAGTGTATAGTCGGGCAGCCTGGTTGGCAGTATAATTATCTGCCAGGTTAAAATGATGATGCTCAAGTTTTCAGGTGAAAATATTTTGAAATAACAACATCTGCCTTTCCTCGCATTGATACTACAGCTGACCTTTTCTACTCTACTAGAAGTAGTCTGTCACTATAATTTGCATTTTATAAAGATTATTAGTGCATGCATAATATTCTAATGGTGAATAGGAAGACATTGAGTTATTTTTGAATCTTTCCCTTGCATGATGTTGATATCTATTAACGATAATAGTGGTTTGAACATCAAATACACCTTGAATCCTGTTCATGGCAATTAGATTCCTAAAAGGTAATATATAATAAGATAGTTCCTCACTATTTAATTTGCCTCAATTGAAAAGGCCATTCATAAATATTAATACAAAAAACATTAATAGTTTAAACTTGAACAATAAAGGACATCAGTGCAGAAGAGCAGCGCGTGGTTCCATTAATCTCCTGAAATAATTGCATGTAGATTAGCAACTGTTTCAGTTAAATAATGTTGAGATTGATGTCCCTGTTGTAGCCTCTGTCCTATTTAGCAGTCATTTTCAAATATGTTTTGGTTCTTATAAGATTTCCATGGTTTAACAAATACACAAAGCACACAGAGATTATTTTGAGGCAGCACTGCTTCAGTTTATGTTGCCAGTGTTTATTTCTGCTTCAGAAAACTTTAAAAAAAAAATAGGTTCAGTTGGTCCTTTCAGAGATCTTCATGGGGTATTTTTTGTGGAGAAAATGATATGTTTGGATCAAGACACCTGTTTTACACACTGTACAATTTTACATTCCATTGAAGGTTAGTTAACAGAGTGCTGCCCTTGCCCATGCTATAATGTATTGCTATCTTTTTATAATAGATTTATAGATATATTAATAGAGAAAATATTGTCTTTCACTCATCAAGAATTGAATAATATCTTAACAGTGCACTCCAAAATATCAGATATTTTAGGTCTGTTCCAGACTTCTCCACTTGATTGCCTGCAATGTGAATGAGACAAAATCCACTTTTTTTTTGTTTACGTTCATAAATAGCACATTCCAAGTGACTTAAGCATACTTTGAAGTTTTCACCCATTTCCTGTTGAAGTCTTGCTCATTGGGAAATTGGACTGGGCAATGCTGATGTCATTTGCCCATCGTATTTGGCATACAATGACATCATCAGCATGGTGCCACTTGCTGCGAAAAGAAACATAACCAGCTGAATTTTCCAATGAGTACTTGATGCCTGGGGAATCTTAATCCAGTACAAGTATGCAGCTTCAGAAGGAAAGGGGAGATGTTACCTATGTTCATTCACTCAATAACTGCTGACAGAAAATGGATCAAAAAAACTGCAACTTAGAACCTTTGTTATTATCAGTTTAACAATATGTACATCATGCTGAAGGTAGTCAGTCCTGCAATTGAAGTGACATTACTCAGACATTTGTATGTTTTATAAATCTCTCTCACTATTCCCTCTAAGTTTTGTTGTATTAAAAATGCTGGCCACCTGTAGCATGGGGTGAAAATGTGCCCCCTTCCCTCTCCCACCACAGCACATCCCCAGTCTGATCACAGCTGATCACAACCAAGTTCAATGTGTTTTTCATCATGTATATATGTTGGTTTTAGAATCACTTAGAAAAATTGTGTTCGTTTCCACTAATGCTGCATTTATGAAATGACACAGGTCCATGTACTGTCCTGATATTCCTCTCCCATAATTTCAAAAAAAAATTCACCAGTTCTCAACATGTTTACTCATCACGGTCTTAGTTTTGGTGAGACTAAATTTGAATCTGAAACTCAACAAAGGGCTCTTCAGATGTGAGAGTCTGACTTAATCCAATTTAGCACTATTTAATCTCATGGTGTCTTGAAATGATCAACTGTGCTTCACTGAATGTAATTTTTGGCATCTAATAAAATTACAAGCTTCATCAAGTTGTGATTGTATTTTCTAGGGGGTTCATGTGACAGTCAGGCAGATAGATGCAGATTATTTCAATTATCCCCCTGTCGCTTTTCCAGCTGGTGATGTGGT
>JARFYF010000094.1:29162039-29175696 GCA_030265395.1 Rhina ancylostomus | reverse complement strand
TCTGCTGTGTAGATTGAAAGCAATATATGGGCAACTCTTTTTATAAACTACTATGCATATATAAATATTACATTGTTCATAGCTTGACCCATGTGGCTATATACATAGCATAAGTGTAGTAAGGTGTAGCAGTAGATGTTAATATACCCGTATAGCTTCCACCCTCATAACCCCACGCCCAAGAAAGATCACAATGTATATGTAGCTACAAAAAAAGTCTGTGAATGCTATTTTTATTATCAAATAAAATTTTCCATGCAAATTCAACAGTTTAGTGTTAGTGAGTGTAATAATGGGTCTGTCCTGTTTTCTACTGTTTGACTGTCTTCCAAGCTATATTTTTGTAAGGTGCTGAAAAACAGACTTATTGATGCTTTGCCTTTCTCTGTTACCTCAGTCTATATTGTTTGAGTATGTACATCTGATTATTTGGTTGAAGGGTTATAGTCATAAAAGAAAATTAAAATTTAATGTATCTTTAAAATTAGGCCTGACAACAGTCTTTCCCTATTTAAAGGCTCAATAATTGTTAACTTACGAGAGGGAAGTGGCAAATGTGCGGCAGGTTTCCATCAGCAAGTTTTTAAAGTAGCTTTCACAGAAGAAGTAAACCATTTCTTGCATGATGTAGATTTGATGCCAGCTCCTATTGATATAAATATGAATGCTTACAGTGGCAGTATTGTAATTATTGATCTCAGTTGGTATACAGTGCATGGTTTCCTAGTCTAAAGCAGATCTTTTTCCCATGAAGGAATAGAATTCTACTGTTGTCCTGTTATCATGGTTTGAATTCTCTTTCACAATGTTGGTAATTTTCAATGACAGTGTGGGAGTATTGTTAACAAATTTACAAGGGACTAATGATTACAAATTGAACACAAGTCAACAATCTTGGAGTATAATAAAAAAAAATTGAGAAGAAATAAACTAGTTCAGGAGTTTTGAATTGTTTTCTTGATATGTGAATAAATGTACCAATTGTTTCAAAATGGTACATGCCCAGCAGAGGATGAATTATTAATATAAATATTGTTCCATGCTTTTCTCTTGTTGAAAGACTGCAATACATGAATCAGATAGACAGAGGTGCAGAAAGATACCTGAAATTTAAATGGCATTCTATCAAATTTGATGTCAATATGTGAGAATAACCACTGGCATTTTTATAATGCAATCTTGTAGAAATTCTATATTCTATATACAGTAACTTAATGGCAAATGTAAACCACAGTTTCTGAGGTTGACCTCTGAAATGTTAAATCAGAGCAACATAATATGGTAACAAAAAGATAACAATCGGTAACCTGATTCTGAAACTGTGAGTGCTAGATTTGATTTTTAACAGTACATTGACAGCAAGAGGAAATGCTCCATGTGCCGGAGGTATTCACTTAAATAGATTGCATGATTTCATGTTCCATTATTACATTTCTGTATTGTTTGGAAGAATATTCACATGCAGCAGTAGTCATTAAAGAATAAGAAATAGTAGCAGGTATATATTGTAAGGCATTTCAAGCACGCTCTCTCATTTAGCGTCTTGAGTCCACTTTTCTGCTTCATCCCCCTTTATTTTATTTTGTTCATTCAAAATGAGCATTGCTGACATGGTTAGGGTTTATAGTCGCCTCTAATTGCCTATAAAAAGGTGGAGAGGAGTTTCTTCCTTAAACCATTGCAGTCCTGATGAAGATTCTCCCATAGTGAAGTTGAATAAGGAGTTGTAGGATGGTAATACAATGATAACAGAATGGTGATCACATTTATAAGTCATGAATGTGTAGGACTAGGAGAGGAACTTGCAGGTGGTGGTATCCCTCATAATGGTAGAGATTATTAGATTGGAAAATGCTGTTGACAAAGTCTTTGTGTGTTGGGGCCTGCTCTCTTCAGATGGGGCATGTTGCAGGAATGATGCACCAATGGTCAACATTTAATATTATGGATGGACCACAATCCCTATTGGTGAGGATATTCAATGACAGTGAGCTACCTCTTCCAAACTGGTCAACTTGTACTACCACAAGACAATCTAAGTGACTTAAATACATGACATTGATTTGCTTTTCCCTTGTGGAAATTCCAGTGCATAACAATAGATGAAAAGGAAATTTTTAAAAATCTATTTTGAAACCTGTTGAACGTCTGGTATTACCAGAAGGATTGATATTTATACTAATTAGCAACTACACAATTGGAATGAAATCTGTCCATGATGCTTAATATTCATAAAATTTCAGATTCTATCGGAACTACATTCCCACAAATGAAAAAGCAAATGTGGCTGGAATTATTTCATTAACCAACAATTTACTCATAATGCAATTATAATTCTCTAATGTGTATTGCTACCCAGCATATTCCGTGATTAACTGAAACTAGTTGTTCATTTAACTGTTGTATCTATATTTCTTATAATTAGGCTAATTACATAGACAATTGCTTGCAGAGTTGTAGAATCAATCCATAGGACGTTACAGCACTAAAGCAGGACATTACTGGTGTTTGTGCTTCACTTAACCTTCTACCTTCTTATCACCATAGCAACAAATTCCTTTCCTGCACTCATCTAGTTTCCTCTTAAATGTATTTATTGATAATTATAGGTCCTCTCCAACCTACCCACCTTGACTATGGACAATTGCTCAGCTGTATTCTGCTGCACCTGACTGAGCAAAAATTGAGAGGTGCGGTTTCTGTGTGGTACTCTGGATTCTCGTGTCCTCCCAGTTATTTGAAAAAAATTCAGTGTGAGTTGCAAAGATGTTAGTATCTGGGCAAGAAAAATTGGCTTGAAAGGTTCTGAGATTAGGAATGGGAGAGATTTAAAAAAAACAGGGGGATTGGGCAGGGGAGACACAAACTAATGAGGGAAAGAGAGCATAATCCTAACTCAGGGAGAACATTAGAAAGCAACAAAGTGTGTAGGAGAGAGGAACACGAACTGAGAAGAGGTCAGGAGATAACAATTCACAACGGGAAGGATGGAGATTTTTTTCCTGATGTGTGGAGTTTTATATGGTGTTTTGTTCTGGGGATGGGAGTTTTATTGATCCTCCTTGAAGATTGACCCTCACCTCCATGAAGCTGGGTTTTAGAGGTAGGTGATGGGAGTTAGAGATTGGAATTTGATTTCACTTATTATTTCTATATTTTGCTGCATATTGTAATTGCTATAATACATGAAAACCTTTTGATATTACTCCTACTGATCAATTAAACAAAAATTAAAGCACATTGATTTGAGGTAATTGATGGAAGGAGAGGAGGGGAATTGAAGAAACATTGCGAATGGTGAGGGTGTACAACTTGCACTGGAAAGGACAGATAAGGCAGGAATGCTCAGAACATTTCAGAAACTGGCTGAAAATTTGAGAAGTCAGTCAACAAGGCAGTGTACTGAGAGCTGGAAAACAGGGTTAAACTTTCAGCAGGCATGGAGTTATGAAAGGCCTGATAGTCACCTCCTGTGCCATCAATGATTCACCTTGGCTAATACATTTTACAAAGATCTGTGGCATCTATAAATCGAAATCTCAAACTAATCAGAAGAATTTTCAATAAGCCATGCAGAGTCCAATCCAGGAATTATAAAAGCACACAAAAAATTGGTTTAAATGACGTGCAGAAAGCCAAATAAATATTGTAAACCCAAATGGGGATCAGGTAGTAACATAAAGGACACAAAATGAAAATCACTCCATTAAAATTGCAATGTTTTTTTCTGCGAAAACAAGACTCCACGATTCCATGAATTAATTTTCAAGGGTTATTGAGATCTTCAGCAGCAGTTAACACTTATTACACCATAAAAACTCACTCAGTCTTGAATGTGCCACCCCCCCTCCCTTTTTATATCATTAGTGTCACGATGTTCCATTCTCTTTGTTGCTGTTGGGGTTACAAAGTACATCAATAAAAGCATCCTGTAGAAGAGTATATATGATTACTAGCAACTTCTGTATGTCTGCATGTAGATATCCTCAAGTTGCTTTGTTCCATTCTAACACTACTGTAGAGTTTGAATTATTAGTGAAGAATCATAAATAGTTACATTAGATTTTTCCTGAACCCCTCCTGTAACATCGTATGTGCGCAAATGACTCCCAACTCCAACACCACCTCTCTCTACTGATCCTCAGTTTCAGACTTCTCAGACTGTTTGACATTCAGCAATGAATGAATAGAAATTTGCTCCAACTAAGTCCTGGAAAGACCAATGCATCAGTCCTGTGACCCTTACCATTCCCTTTCTATCAACTCCATCCCTCTCCTGGCAAGAATCTGAAGTCAAAACAGATTCCACGCAGTTCCATATTTGACTTGAGAATGAGCTCTAATTACGTATCAGCACCACAATCACAGCCACTTCCTTCCACCCACACTTCAGCTCATCTGGTGCTGAAATCATCATCCATGCATTCTTTTAACCTCAAGTCTTGAAATTGTGCTCCAGATTAGCCTCAATCTTCCCTCCAAGAATTCTTTGAGCTCACTGCCTATATCCTGAATTATATTTAGTCTCCCTTACCCACTGGCCATTTGCTCACTGACTAACATTGGCACCTGGGAAAGCAGCTACATATACAGTATATCACATATATTACTGATATCTACAGCCTGGTTTCATCCATCCTCAGCTCTATATCTAATCCAATCCTCTAATCCTGTGAGTTCAGAATGTTCTTCAATTTCTGACCTCTTGGACATTTCTGAATGTAATTGCTCCAGCACTGGTGGCTGTGTCTTTAATTTCACAATCTCTACAATTCATTCCCCTAACCTCTCCACCTGTCACCCTTCTTTAAGATAATCTCAAAACCTACCTTCACATCTGAACTATTGGTCATATTTCTTAAAAATTCATGGGAATTAGTGTCAAAATATGTTTGAAAATGCTCTTGTGAAATGCTATATGATACATTACAGTAAAGCTTCTGTTTAAATAAAAGTAGTTAATGGTGGAGCTATTTTATTTGTAGAAATAATATTACTATAGAGTTAGGAATTTAATGTTTAGGTTTATAAAGTTGGAAGCAATACTGAATTAGATGTCTTTTTTTTCTTACAATGAAGGAGAAAAGAAGCATCAAAATGTGTTGAGAGATTGCTGTAAGAATTTTAAAGGAATTTACGGTTCTGATCAGAAAAAAGAAAGTTATTTAGTGTCTTAAAATGGATGAGCTGCACATTGAAGGCATGATAGAAATCATCAATTTAGGTAACATATGTAAGGTCCAAGGCTGAAATTAAATCATATCTCTGTTTGTTTAATCCTTATGATTATTTAACATGGTCTGCAATGTGGAGTCTGGTGCAATGATCCATCATGCTTTCCTTCAGATGCACCACCAGAAATCTCCCAGACTGAGAAATGGAGGGTTGAACAGATGGGGTTCCAGTGGGGATGATACACCTAGTTATGAAATAAATGAATGACCAGCCAGAGAGCATTGGTATGTTATGACTTGCCACACCTAACACCTGCTTGATATTGTCCATTTGGTTATAAATATATTCAGTTGGGCTTCTGGAAAGTGCAGCAGTTGAATTAATGTGCTTTGTTTATATGCTTGTTGCAGTAAAATAAATTTATAACAACTGTTTTAACTCTGAAGAAGAAAGCATTACATTGCTGTGGAGCCTATGTGAAGATTCACTAATATAAGTAATGAGGCTCTGAAATAAAAATATCAAAGCTAATTTCTTTGTTCACATAGAGTTCATTTAATAAGGTTCGTAATTGCACAGCTATAGGCTATGGCCATTGACAGAATGACCTTGGTTCACATTTGTTGGTTGTCATGGGAACCGAAATAAATTCTGCATCAGCAGCTAGGTGTTAACAGTACAGTTACTTTGGGTTGCAAAGGCACTGTTCCCTGAATGCTATATTTACACCACAAAGGGAATGCTTTACTGAAATCAAAGTAATTGGAAAGCTTGGTATTAATGGCCTGACCTGGATGCCTCGGATTCGCAAATGATTTCAATTCATGGGAGACTAAACTGGTCCTTCGAAACCAAGTCAGGTAAGAAAGTAGGTAAGGCACATATTTACATATTACCATCATATGCTTTCTGTGTGGACACCAGCCAAGTATTTCAAGGCCAGCTGAAATTTCTCCTCTGCTTTCAGTGAACTATTGGTGCCTGTTGGGCCTCCACAGGGAGTTCACTCTTTCAAACAAATGATCAGCCTTAAAGCATGTAACACAAAAAAATAGAACCAAGAGTAGCCTAGTCCAACCTTCAAGCCTTCTTCCCCATTCAATAACATGATGTCTGATCTAATCTTGTTCTGAAAATCACTTTCCCACTCTCTCCTCACCGCCAATGACTTCTTTGTAGTTCAGATGTCTCTCAATCTCTGCCTTAAATATATTTAATATTCCATCTCCAGAGCTCACTGGGGTAGAGATTTCAATGGGTAAAGATTTCTGTCTTAAATGATTGATCCCTTATTCTGGAACTATCCTCTTTAGTTCTGGAGACCCCACAAGGCAAAATATCCTCTCGCCATCCACCCTGTCAATCTCTCTTATAATCTTTTAAGTTTCAATAAGATTATCTCTTATTCTCCAATGAACATAAGCCCAACCTGCTAAACCTCTCTTCATAAATCAATGCCTTCAACCTAGGAATCAAACTACTGAGCCTGCTCTGCACTGTCTTCAACGCAAGTTTATCTTTCCTTAAATATGGAGACCAAATCAATTCACAGTACTCCATGTACAGTCTCACTGGCATCTGTATGCTACAAATCTCCGCTTCTTTTACACTCCACGCGCCTTGTAATAAAACCCAGCATTGCATCAGCCTACAGGATCGTCGAATTTTGGTGTTCATGCACTAGAGCCATTGATTCCTTTATACCACAACACTGCATCAGGAGGAATGGGGAGGGAGGTAAGGAAGGGGCCATATATGTGAACACCCATTCTTGTACAGGCCCTGCAGCAGTGACTTTTTGTTTTGAATTGCTCATAAAAGAAAATTGATTTTAGTTGGCAGTTGCTGCTTAGACCATCAAAACTTCCTGAACTGAGCAAGTCCCTTCACTACCGACCACCCGCGGGTAACAAACAGATTCCGTTTTTACAGATGTTCTTAAGGCAATTTTGTCCATAAGTCAGAAAAAACACAAAAATACCTCAATGTAGTAACCATACCTCTACATTATTGTAATGAATGGCATCAAAAGCACATTGTTCTTAAGAAAGAACTATTATTAATAGTGGAGAGAGAGGAAGCTAGTTCTGCCATTCATAGGAAACTACGTATGTACGCAAGTTGGACTTCTGAATTTAATAAAATCATGGGAACTCGGTCGTATGTAGAGGTGTCCATAAGAAAGTCAGACATCCCTAACCCGAGGATGGCCTGTAGTCATTAAAGAGTCTGTTGTCAATGGTCATTGTCCTTCATATCATCATTTTTCATGATATCAAAACCCAGATTCTCTTGCTAGAAAGAAAATTGCAAAGAAATCAAGAGTCAAAGGGAAACCTTTGGAATCATTTAAAGGAAGTTCTGGATAGTGGGTGGGAGCATTGGTGGGTGATGTTGCAGGTACTAATCCATGGGCATGTTAGGCCCAAATTGCTTCCCTCATTTATAATTCTTTTATGAGATTGAATCCTGACATGATTCTGTAGGGAATCCATTGTTTTAAGTAAGATAAAATAAAAGCCCAAAGTGAGCTGGAGGAGTTATTGTTATTCCAGTAACTGAAGTCAATGTTTCTCCACTTCTTCCCCCAGTTCTACTTTGCCCTTTGCAGGCAATTCATAAAACCAATTGCACTAAACAGAAAAAAAATTATAAATATGTACCTAATAATTTAAGCAGACTAGCAAAGCGTAATTAGCTGAGAGCTAAAACCTCTCACCTTACCATTAAGAAAGAATATTCTCTGCTATCAACACTTCAATGCAGAAGTCCCATGAGGCCTACCTGACAGCAAGGCCTGACTTCAGGGTAACTTGTGGGACAACAACACTTCTTCAGAACAATTGAAATCATCACCCACATTCTAATATTTCACTCCCTTCTAATGCCAACAACTCCTTTTGTCCATTAGTTTCATTTTGTGCTGTCATGTACCTGTATGTTCAAATTTTTAAAACATTAACTATCCATCTGCACCTTGTATATCCCCAGGCACCAATAAAATACATTCTAATTAAGCTGCTATTTTCAGTTTGGCTGAGATGAATGAGGCAGTAGTCGTAGGAGGTAAGATGAACTGATGAATGGCATGTGGTACCAGCAGGAGCCATGTTAGATTCTTTAAGTGGGAGATCCCATTTGAATTTAGAGCCAAGATTACAGTAATAGAGCTCAGCACAAACAGTATGTTTGTTCTATTAGTATTCCCTGCCTGGTATGATACTAAGCTATGCTGATCAGAATGGGCCCTGGTTTGTTTCTTGCTCTGTCTTGTGATAAATAATCTCAGCCGAAAAGAGAATATCAAGCTGTAAGTGGCTTTAGCATGCAAGAGAGAATAATTGGCTATGGTTTCCATTTTAAACATTTCAATAAGCCCAGCTAGAAATGTTTGAATATTGTCCTGGGTTAATATAGATGAGGTCATCAATTGAGAGCAGTTACCTGAAGGTAATTGAAGGTCATTCTGTTATTGTTTTACCTTGTACTACCTCAATTCACTGTTGTAATGAATGAATCTGTAGGAACAGTATGCAAGATAAGTTTTTCATGCTGAAATTTGAGGAAATTTGGGGCCCATTTATTCAGCATTTCCATATGATGTAAGCAGACCTTTTTTGAATCCCTTTCAATAACCTTTTATTTGAATATAGAGGAGCGGAGCTAATGACATAACTGAAGAAATAACTGTCCAGCAATTGTTTTTGAAGTTTTTGGTTTACTTTTGTTTATTATTTTTTTCTTTGTTGTTTTACTATGTTATTTGTTTTATTTTTGGGGTTCTCTTTTCATATAATCAAATTTCTTTTCAAATTCTTTTGTATCATGTTCATTTAGTAAGCATTTGGGAGGCTCAGATTATATATTTTACTCACTGTGTTTGTACATGTCAACTGCTACTATTGTAATCCCAATCTCTTCACACCATGTGTATAATTACTATTGCTGTGTGTACTAATTTGAAATTTAATAAAAAGATTGAAAGAGAAAGAAAATATTAGTGGAAAGATATTATTGACTGGGGAGATTTGGTCTTTGAAACGCTCAGAAGTTTATTGAGTTTTAAGATTAAATTCCTTGAATAAATTGATTATAAGGATACCCTAAAGAGTTAAGGTTGAAAGGACATTGTACATTTAGACTAAAATGTTGTCATTCCTCAGATGAGATGGAGTTGATATGAATACCAGCTTGAGAATATGATCACACCACTGAAATGCATGATTTTTGAGATGAGCAGCCTACTAAGCAAATGAGTAATGAATCCGCATCTCCCCATGCCATTCCATATTGGTTGTAGGTGAGAACAGTGATTCAGCAAATCGATTGGGACTTTTATGTACTGATTGAACACTTTTGCTGAGAGCCTTTATGCAAAAATATTAGCAAGCGACAATGTGGTACATGTAATGGGGTACATCACTCACACTAAAACAAGCTGCAACTGTTGTGCAAAAATAAAGCTGGATGGCACAGATGATGCAGGTTTTTAACAGATTCCAACCCATTGTGAAAACTGAAAAGTTAAGAAAGTTACTTTTTCATTTGAATTGTGAGAAATTTAATAAACATCACCTCAAAAGAAAGTTCAATTAATAATGCAACAAAGCCTTTATTTTTCAGGTAGAGGTCGATAGCTTCTTGATCAGAAAGTGGTGAAATGTTAGATGGAAGCAGATGATCATGTGCTTACAATCAGATCAGCTATCGATGACAGCAGGCACAGAGGACTGAGTGCCCTATTCCTGCTCCAAATTTGTGTGTGTGGGAAAACCATACCTCAGATTTGTACCTCCGCCAAATGTAGCTCTCTGTTTATAGATTTCTGTTTCTTTTAGAAAATTTATTCTCAGTCTTCTTGCTGCTGATGTGTCTGAGTTAACTACCTATTGCTGAAAAATAGGCTGCTGGGTTACTTCAACATTACAGTCCCCAGTACTCTTTATCACAGTCATGGTCAGCTAAAGTCTTCACATTGTGCTAACCCCCCTCACTGAAAAGTTAAGGTTCCAACCTAATCTCTCTTACTTCATGCTGATGGAAATTGCCTTTTACACCACAACATGGTCATTGAATAGAGAGGCAGGCATTGAGGTCAATGAGCTTTCATGCTGTTGAAACAGTTTTCTGAGGAAAATGAAGCTCATTTTTCTGAAGCAGCCTCTTCCAAAAAGTGAAATTAACAAAGAGGCAAATTTTTGGAGGATCCCAAACATACTTGTCCAAAATGAATTGGATTGTGACTGCCCAAATGCATTTTATTTAAATAATTTCCCTATTGACTCACTACAGGGAATTGAGGTTGTATGCTAATTAGAATGAAACGTATATATTTCAATTGGAACAACTGTATATTTGATAAGACCACAAGCTAACAGTTTAAAAAAAACAATAGTCACATTAGGCAAAAGCTTGTCAGTATTATTCAAAGGGGAACTATCAAGCAAGTGAATTGCTGGAATTGTACTTCATATCTAATGTGCTGGAAAGGCATTACTCTGGGAATTTGATTCAAGCTAATCTGCTGACATTTGGCTTCACATTATTACTGTTAAGGAGTTGGTAATCAGGGGATGAAGTCTCATTTCAATTTAAAACTGAGACAATATTAGTAAAATTTATTCATTACATCTGTGAAGAAGATAACGTCTCATTGTGATATGAAGGTAAATAACAGAGTAGGCAAACATAATCTGTGCATCACAAAATTCTTCATTTGTGACATGTCCTAACAATCAGTCATGTTGTTGGGGTCCTTTTAATTTTGCAGAATGCACCTTCAGTGCACTGACTGACTATTTTAAGCTATGTGGTAAATCTTTTATTCAGTTTATTATCATGAGGAATGTACTGGAACCTTTGAACCTGATATATATCAGGAATGGAGACATAAGAGACTGCAGATGCTGGAATCTGGAGCAACAAACAAAATGTTGGAAGAACTCAGCAGGTCAGGCAGCATCTGCGGAGGGAAATGGACAGTCGACATTCCCAATCGAGACCCTTCATCTCTCCGGATGAAGGGACTTGACCCAAACTGTTGACTATCCATTTTCCTCCACAGTTGCTGCCAGACCCATTGAGTTCCTCCAGCATTTTGTCTGATACATCAGGAATGCATCTCCCAGCATTTAATGCGTGTGTGTATTCGTATTCCATTACTGACCACAGAAGAAAAAGAAAAATATGTCTCTTTAAAACTTTATTTAAAAATAATTGATTATTTAGTCAGTTGATGACATTCATACCACCATGGTTGGAGTACACAAGTCTGCAACCTGCTATTAAGTTCTACTGTTCTATTGTATGTACTCACATAGGGAGTACGATATGAAAGAAACATTTAAAGCAGAAACTAAAACCATTTTCTAATCCACATCAATTTGCTGGATGCTATTTGATATTCAGAATCAAGAGGTGCACCTCAACTACAACTGATCTAATGCGACTCTCTCGTAACCTTACTCACAGAGAGAACTGTACATTATCGTATTGCCAATCCTCACAATCATGTTGATGACACAGAGTCTTTCCTCTGTCTCCCCCACTGATCCAAAGGCTGCAGCCATTCTTCCCAGCCATCCATCAGACATGAAGGCTTGGATGAGGCCTAGTTTCTTCCAGCTAAATACAGCTACCGTCTTGATGACAACATTTGACTGCCTCCAATCTGTCACGCAAAGCTAAGTCCAAAGTTGCAGAGCAAAGATAACCTTAATTTCATGGCATGTTGAATGTAGAAGGTCCCAACTCTTCTCATAGGAGAGGATTGAAATTAAGCAGCAGAAGCTGGGAGAAATTCATAGAATCATACAGCACAAAAGTAGGGCCTTCAGTCCATCTCGTCCATGCTGACCAAGGTGCCTTCCTGATCTAATCCCATTTGGCTGCGATTGGTCCATATCCCTCTGAACCTTTCCTATCCCTGTCCATGTCCAAATATATTTTTAAATATTGTAATGGTTGAATAGATTTTAAACAAGATAAAAAGGAGAAAATATCAAGAACAGAGTTCTAAACAGGAGAATTTGCAGCTGTAAATAAAATGGTCAGGCTGTATTTGGAGCATTATGTGCAGTTATGGTCACCCCATGACAGGAAGGATGTCGATGCTTTGTAGAGTGTGCAGCAGAGCTTCACCAGGATGTTGCCTGGATTAGAGAGTATTAACTGTATGGAGAGGTTGGACAAAGTTGGGTTGTTTTTCACTGGAGTGCCGATGGCTGATGGGAGTCTTGATAGAGGTTTATAAAATTATGAGAGACCCAGACAGGGTCGATAGTCAGAGTCTTTTCCCAGGGTAGAAATACGAGAGGGCATAGCTTTAAGATGAGAAGGGGAACATTTAAATGAGATATGCAGAGTAGTTTTTTTTACACAGAGCATGGTTGGTGCCTGGAAGGGGCTGCTGGGGCGGTGGTGGAAGCAGACACGTTGCGATGTTTAAGAGGCATTTAAACAGGCACATGAACATGCAGGGAATGGAGTGCTATGGATCATGTGTAGGCAGATAGGTGCAGTTTAATTTGGCATCATGGTTGGCATAGACATGATGGGCTGAAGGTGTGTTCTATGAATGCAGAGATTTGTATTCACAATATCAGCTGTGTAAGCATTGGACAGGTTGAGTTTCGAGAAGAAAAAGTATGTCAATGGGTCGTAGCAGGAGAGTTAGAGAAATATGTTGTAAAGATGTTGTAAAATAGTTTGTGGAATTTCAAAGATTAGTTTTGAATCAGATCGTACAGCTAAGCATCACCCAGGTCAGAGTAAGGAACCAGGAAAGAAAATGATGTTAAGTACATCGATTTTGACATCTTATTCAATCCCAAGCTCAGTTCTCTCCCTGAAACATAATGTATCATCAAGATCATCCCAGAATCAGGCCCTTTGGCCCACTATGTCCATGTCATCATCAAATACTATCTATACTAACGAATTTGTAACCTCAAAATCTTAATTTTCCTTCTCTCTCCCTGCAGCCCTCCTTTTGGGTGTTACTTCTGTAATTAAAGAATACAGACTCAGTAGATTGGAAGTGGAATGAGTGGGGAATGGGGCCATTCCTCATATGTGACTACATACAGTAGATTGTATCACATTAAAAATAATTTTGTCCTTACATTAAAACAATACAGCTGGCAGAAGGAAAAGATAAAATGCAAAGACAAATTGCTGTAAATTTATATTTTTCATTCTCTGATGGAACATATTGAAATTTAAAAGGCACTAAATCAGCATCAGCATTTCAATCAACCTCCAATGCAGAGGAACTCCAATGCATAAGAATGCAAGCGGCTACAGAGAGTGGTGGACTCAGCCAGTTCCATCACGGGTATAGCTCTCCCCACCATTGAGAACATCTGCAAGAGGCAATGTCTCAGGAAGACAACATCCATCATCAGGGACCCCCACCATCCAGGCCATGCCATCTTCTCGATGCTGCCATCAACTAGGAGGTACAGGAGCCTGAAGACCCACA
>JARFYF010000094.1:29037075-29048065 GCA_030265395.1 Rhina ancylostomus | reverse complement strand
AAATTGATGATCTTTAAATCATCCAGGGATGCCAGTGGACTTACCATGATGGAACAAAAGTATATTTTGCTGTTGGATGTAATTTAAGATTCCTAAAGTTGATTCAGTGGGTTAGTCTATTGGAGGCAAAAAGAACTGGGAAAGGAATCTTCGAGTTAACTTGCAGTAGAACTTGTGAAAGTAAGTATAGAATATCACTTGAGAACATGCCTTGTGACACCCTCACCTTTATATGCTCCTATGTAATCCTTACCTCTTCCAGTTTAAATCTAGTCCCCAGCACCCCCTATTCAAATCCAGTCCCTACCACTTCCCATTTGATTTCAAACCCCAATGCCTCTCTTGTCACTAAGTATAGACTCCCATGTGATTAAGAGGGGTCAATGATCAAAGGAAAAGAAACGCTATCAATTTTGAAATTAGGATGAAGTGAATTTGTGTCAAAATCTGCAAATTTAGGTTGTGCAGTTCTGTCTTTGAAAAAACTTCTCAGACCATTCATATATTGGAGGGAGACCATGAAATCTGCCTCCCATATCAAATGACCCTGAGGCCAATAGTTATCATTTTAGTGCATCCTCTATTGATGGAACTCCATTTCCTCCCTGTAAAAATGCAATTGTGTGATGTAGGAAATGTTACTTTGAAATTTATTTTGACATCTTTGCTTGGAAACTACTATTTACATACTTTCTGGGACCATAACAGGCAGGGTTATGTACTGCGTGACAGATGTCTATGGATATCTCTGAAGAAATGTTCCTAGTATTGGCGTGTATGATTGGGCATGATCAGGTGGTTTCATAACATGATAGCTCTCCCTCCATCTCTCTCCATGTTGCTCCTTCCTTCAGTTATGTAATACTCTGTTACTTGCATGATCCTCCCATCACAGTTCTCTTGCCACTGTCCGTCCAATACTGTGCTGCTGTCATTGGTCAACCCTATGGTGTTGCCATGATTGGCTCTCTAATACACTCCTACTTGGTGGTCCTACAGTAGATTGCCTGCCTTGGTGCTCCTGCCAATTGATCACCCCCATTTATCTGATGTCTCTCACTGCAACGTTTCTGCCATTGGTTGCCTAATTCATTGTTCCCATCACAGTACTTCCCCACAGTGCTCAGCCAGCATTGCTTCTGCAGTGGTGACCCCACTTGTGGTCATACTACTGCTCTGATTCTCTCTGCGCTATGTCTTCACTATTGGTCACGTGACATGTCCATCCTCAGACCATCATCATCTCACATCAACAAACAGATTCTCTGCCATCCCATTCTATGACTTTTGCCTACTAGCCAAACAGGCTTCTTTCTCCTTTTCTGTTTCAATGTGCCGATCACTATTTTTCCCAACATCTTTGGCTTTTCTGGGAGATTATTTGTTGGAGTTTCCAGGATAATCCAGGATAGAGAACCTTTACTATTTTCCACCTCTAGGGTGGTGTATGTTGTTGCATTTGTTATTAACAACTGTCTTCTTAAAATTGCTTGACCAGTGGTGAAATTTTGGTAGAAATATGGCAGGAAATGTTAATCTGCAGTTTTCTTAAAAATAAAATTAGAATTGCTCATGCTTCAAAAGTCATTGTCTTATTTCCATAAATTCTTATTCCACTTATATTTCTGAATTAATGGGTGCAACATGATAAACATTGATCTGCACGATATTCTCCAACACTAAATAAAAATAGTATTGTCATATATTAAGCCCAGTTCATTGCAGTTAATCACGCTGTGTTTATGCCAAAGCCCCTGTATAACTCGCTTGAAGTAATCTATAATTATAAGCATTTTAGTATTTTGAAAGCAGTTAGCTCTTTACTACCAGTAAAATTGTGACCGACATTTAGACATCAGTGAGTGAACTTCACCCTCGCCTAACCAGTGAGGAATACAACATTATTAAACATGTATCTGCCATACAAAAATCTAACCATCACAAATCAATTTTATGGGCAACTTATCAAATAAAATAATTTGTTTGCTGTCCTTATGGTTCAAGAAGCTGCAAATATACAGTATGTGTTAATATTACTTATTCAAAAGTCACAAATGATCCAGTGTTATTGTATGTTCTTGCTAAATTCAGTAATTTTCAGATATTGCACCAAATTATAATTTTAAAATATGCTAAGTAGCCCCACAGTTGAGCAACAATGGACACAGAGGGAAAGAATCTAGCTTTTCATCTCCAGAGTTCAGTTTGAGCTCAGCCTAAACTACTGAAATGAAAGTGTTGGGAACTCTGCTGATTATAATGATCCCAAGTGACATAAGTTTTCATGGTCCACAGTCAGCAAAGATTCGCAGACACAGCTGCCCCAGTTTGGCAACTTTGTTCTTGTGACTGACTGAAAAACACTCTTCTGAAACTGAGAGTGAAGCATATTGTTCAGCCAGAGATAAAGGATCATAAAGAACTGTTTGATACTTATAGCTACCTGAAATGGAAAGTATTGCATCCTTTCCCCATTAATGGCTTAATAAACACAAAATAGCAACTTATGGTTGGTCCATTTATCAAAAGTCATATAGGTTTGCTTTGACAGGGTCAATCCAACAATAAGCACACCTCCAATTTGTATAAACCCTTCAGTGTAGCTCTGTCAAAGAGGGAAATTTTAATGAGCATCCTAAAAGAAGAGAAAGAGGTGGACACACAAAAATATTTGGGAGGCAGTCCAGAACTTTGGGCCGTGATAGCTGAAAGTGTGGCAGGCTAAGTTGGAATGGTTAAATTTGGGGATGTTTAGGAGGTCAGAGTTCAAGGAGTGATCCTGTGATAGATTACTGATTGAATCCAGTGAAGCCCTAATCCTACTCATGGTGGCGTTGGGGAATGCAGTTCCACATTACAGCCTGCATTGTTTACTCTCCGAGGTGGGAGGAGAAGATGATATCCTCCCTTCACCTATTCTTGCTTGTCTTTATTGCTTGACAGGTTTGCCTGCAAGAAAGAAGGGAGAGTGTTAGCGACAGCATTGAGAATGTGCCTGTTGTGGTAGAGAAGTTTGTATGTTTTATGGAAAAGTGAGAATTGCAATGATGTGGCGGGATTAGATACAGAATGTGTGAGATGAAGGGAAGGATGGTACAGTGATCGGAGGAGAGTGAAGGATGGTGGGGGAGAGAAACTATGGTCTGTGATGTAGCTACTGAAGAGAGACTAATTAATTGACCTAAGAGGATTTGATGGCTCTGATGTGACCACCATGTCCATTGATTAGGTTGCTGGCAATGACCTCCTCAGTAACATCTTGAATGCTGAGTTATGGCCTGGGGGACTTGCTTTCTCCAGAGGGAGAGATAACAGGATTTCAAGCTCTTCTTCACCAATTAGACCAGGATGTCCAAAGCTTCAGCCACACCACTGTGCATTTCTTGCAGCAATTTGATCCCTTTGTGCATATATCCCTGCTACCTACTGCTAGAGTGCAGTAAAAGCTGCTGACTGCCTTTACATGGGGTTAGTCATGTTGGATTTTCCTTGGCTGCAGATAGGCATACAGCTAATAAACAACATGGGTTGAGATGGCTGCATGCCTGACGCATGATTAGGAGCTGGCAGCAGCAATTTCATGTGGTCCCTGGGGTCAGCTTCTCTCTGACTGATGTCCAATAACTTGCTGTGAAAATCTTCCTTCTGTAGCAGTCCACATCCATCACAGGGTCTTTTACAGCTTTCATTTTTAAACGTGTCACAATAACCTACGTTACCTGGACAATAATCTGTTTTTTATTTCCTATTGTTTCCGCTGTGGAATCTTTTTTGCAATGTCAGAGTGTTTCCAGTTAACTGGAGCAATTTGTGAATATTTCAAGGAAAGGGGTAAAATATGAAGTGATTCACAAAACATGATTAACATGTACATGTCTTGCAAATATATTCTGGCATTGAAAAATCTTCATATTTGTTAATCCTGAAGAAGGAAAATCTTAATGTATGTTAATCCTGAAGAAAACAAATCTAGGTTGTGTACTCAATAATCAAAATACAAGTCATAAGGTCCAGCATGTTACACAGAGCAATGTTAATTAAGCAAAGCACTGTGCTCAACTTCAAATATGAAAAGCAAAGCCCCAGGGAAACCTACCTACCAACTGTAACCATCTTTCATGTGGATAGAAAAGGTTTAGAGGGAGATGGGCCAAATGGAGGCAGGTGGGGCTAGCTCAGGTCTGCACCTTGGTTGGCATGGATGAGTTGGGTTAAAGGGTCTTTTTCTGTGCAGTCTGCATCTCTGACTCTATGTGCAGCACATAAAAAAAAACACAATTTAACCAGGATTAGATTGCATTGGCATCATTTCTGGGAGAAATAGTACTCATCAGGAAATTGAACTGGGCACTTCCACCGGGAATTCACCATACCATAGCTAACAAATTTCTGGCTTTAGTCACATACTTAATAACATCACAAGTCTTGCACTGAACATCTCCTCCCTTGCTGGCATAAACTGGAGCTTTTAGGTACAACATGTAGTCTCTATTTAACATTTACTAATAGTTAGGAGGATTCTTTTAATGAGTCTCTAGTCTGACTGATGCCTTGCACACAGCAATTGCCAGCCTGAGTTTTCAATGCTCAGTACACTTGAAACTTTATCACTGGTTATCCCATCACTGATAGCAGCCTTTTTATACTTTGCACTTCAGATAGACTTGTTGTGATTTCTACCCTATTTACCATTATGTTACCATCCCATGTGATTGGACTGGATCAGGATGGGCTATCACATGGGACAGTGTCCACTGACAGAAGTTGTTGTGACCCCCTTTCCGGTGTTTTCTCTCAACCCGGTCGCAGCCCCTAATGCCGTTGCTCTGTGGTTGCCGTGAGGAGAGATCCTTTACAGTCTTCTGCCCTTTCCAGTTTTCAGGACAGCAAAGGTGCAACAATTGGGTGCTTGTCCAGCAGTCCACATCAGGACCTTTTCAGGTCCCATTTTATCACTCTGACTCCGGCACTGTTTCTAATTTATTTTTAACGAACACAACCGAATATTAGTGCCATACACAGCATTTATTTAGCACCTCAAAATAAAAAGAGTGAAGTTCAATTTCTCAGTCAAGTATTTGGTGATCACTTTGGTGAGCATCTATTTTCAGCCTGCAAGTATGACACCTGTTTCTTGTTACAATCCCTTTTAATTCTGTGCCCCTCTCATTCACTGGCCTCTTTGTTTATGGGCTTCTATAAGTTTCCAATGATGCTCGGTATAAGCTCTAATATTTAACTTGCAGCTGTTGTCCATGACATAGACTTAAGGCTTTCATTGTCTCCTTGGCCATTGGTACTAATATAGAATAAAGAAAAGCCCATCCCATGATGGTGCATCTGAAGTATCCAGCAGGTTGTATCCTGGAGCTGGCTCAAGATTCCTCGCCACAAAATATTACCTGCATGTTTCATTGATGCCAAATCTTCAGAAACCTCTCTTTCTTTGGGCACACTCATATTACAGCAAAATATAAATTTAAATTGCAACTTGCAGATGAGGGTATCACATGCACTGTTGGCATGTAGGACTGGCACTTGATATGAGCCTCAGGTTGGGCACTTAATAATCACCATTGTACTAAGTTAATGTCCTGTTGAGGTCCCATTGCATGGTTGTGTCATACTTTTCAGTTAGCAAGGAAACAAAAGTGATGATTGATGGCAGTGAGCAGCAAAGTTGTCGGTGCTGTAGTTCTAGCCTGGAATGAATCAAAGGCATAACAGTTAAGGTCAGAAGCAACTTTCCAAACATGGTGGCATTCCTGTACTAATTTACTCAATCTAATAAAATTGGAATGTCACTGTTCATAAATATCTCAAGTAATATTTTGAATCTATTTTAAACAAAGTTGCATTATAAATCATTTGTAAATAATTTACACTTGATGCAACACAGGTGAGTTGATCATAAAACTAACTTTGCAAAACAAACAAAACTTGGCCTAATTGTGCTCAAAGCAGAAACTTATGGACATTGTTCAAGCTGAGTCTTTTCAAATTGAGCTAAATAAACAAGCAACTGAAGAATGTGTACTGGGAATTTGGTAATAAAGGGTCAGTTTAAGATGTAAAATAGGACTTCAAGCAAAAAAAAAGAAAACCCCTGATTAAATGGCATTTTCTCATTCTGATATTCTCAGTGAACTGTCTATTGGGAAAGATGGACAAGTAATATTTTGTGGATTGGAATCTTGAGCCTGCTACACAATATTGTCATCTGCTTACTTCACTTGCTCCATGATGTGATTGGGTCTTCCTTACTCCATATAATTAGCAAAAAAAATGGCAGGGAGACAATGAAAACCTTAGCTAAACCTTAATTAGCTATTTAGGTATTAATGGAGAGGAAGAATAAAATTAAAATCAAAAGATTGAAGGGTTGAAGTTGTTGAGGTGCTGGGCACAGATTAAGGAGCTGGGATTCTGGGAGCTGCAGATACACTGGGGGAGATGGAGAATATGGGAACTTTGTAGTCATTTCAGTGAGGGAGTTGCAAAAGGGAGGAAGGGAGAAAGTTGGAGGAATTGGGAGGAAGGCAGCATGAAAGATGGAGAGAGATCAGAAGTGCGGAGGGATGAACAGATTCCTCCAGTTTGGTGGAAATGCATTCAAAGAGCATTCACCTCCTAAATCCAAAAATAGCTAGTACAGTTCTAGGGAGGCAGGAAATATAGTCGGCTAGGATGGAATTAAAAATATTAAATTTCATGCATGCAGCTTAATTATAATAATTAAAAGTCATGCTCACCTATTGGTGGACTGATCACCTGCCTCAACCTTACCTCTATTAAAGCCAACATGTGCATATTGGAATTAGGAAGAGGCAGGTTTTAGGTCGTTGATAGCCCACTGACCCACTTTTTTGTGGTTAAAATCCCTGTTATTTTGTCAAAAGTTGTGATGTTGACAATTATTCATATTCAATTTCCATACAGGGGTTTCATATAAATTCAGAAATACAAAAAATCGTGCAGAGAGTCCAACATTGACTTGGAAGATATTCGTTGCCACTTGGGCGGGGAATAAGAAAGGTCCGGGCTGCTTGGGGAGTGAGTGAGGGGGAACAAGCATCCAGGTCGTCCTGGGAGTGTGCGTGTTCACACAACGCTCAGACCCACAGTTCATGCACTTTGAGCACCAGGATCCCACTGCGTGTGTTGGGCTCGGGCCAGGTGATATTCGGGTCAGTCGAGGCCCAGTACCGCCATAGGCCTGGGGCTGCGACACCCGCAAGGAGAGCAGGCGCCGATCGGTTCCGGCCTGGAGAAAACCACAAGCTACGGGCCAGACCGCAACCTTGTACTTGAGTAGACCTCTACACGACGGGTGTCGAATCAAATCCAACGCGAAAGCCAATGCAAGCACATTGGCAGGGTTAACATGCACCAGCAGCGGGAGGGACTCCCCAGCGCCATTTAAAGAGACCACTCACTGGTTGCAGGTTAGTAGCTGTTGAATTTCCACTGTTCTTGTTTCAGTTTATCTCTATAGTATAGTGTTACAGTATCTGGAGTTTTATTAAAGTTGCTAATGTTTTCTGTGAGTAGGGTTGTAAATATTGCAGTGTCTTAATTTCAATGCTACGACACAAATGAGTTGCTGCCAGATTTGGGGGTTTACTTCCTCTCATGATATGACAGTAAAAGTATCCCCATTGATGTCTGGCAGTTGTTCCAGCCACAAATGTAACCTCTGAATAAGGTGAGCACCATACTGCCAGTGACAGTTAAGGTGACTGTGACCCCTTTGTGACTGTGAATGTTCTTTTTGTTTGTGAGAGAACTAGCCACTTTTTGCCTGCCATCCTTTTATGTTTTGTTTAGTATAGTCAGACAACGTTATACACTATATAGACAGAGAAGCTTAATCTTACCATAACTGCCCCATTATTTCACGCTATTGGAGAAATTCTCTTTGTTCCAACATTGCCCTCTTCCATTTTCTCAGTCATTAAGACTAACTTGTTTCTCTCTTTCTCAGTTCCCTTTCTCTTTCACAGGTGCTGTTAACCTGCTATGTTTTTCCAGCATTTTCTTGTCTTTCAGACTTTCAGCATCTACAGTCTTTTTGATTTTCAGTTGTGAATACTTGTGGATTGAGTTAAACTATTTGCAATGTCTCAGTTTGCCATCCTCTGCTGTATGAGGAAAGTCACTGACCATTCTCCATTCAGAGACCAGTGACTACTTTTTTTCCTTCCAGAGCAACAGATAGACTAAGTACATGGGTGCCTACATGGGTTCACAGTGCATTGCGCAGCTTTGCTAGAGTCTAGAGCATCCAGCTGATGCCATCTCTGATGTGCCCATGGTGTAGGGTGTCATTAACGTTGTTTTACAAGCACTGCAAAGATGTGCACTGAGATGTTACAGAACTGAATGTGACTTAACATCCTATAGCACCTTCACAGCAGTCATGTCAGCTTTTCTCCAGACAAGTGGATTGCAATACCACAAATGTACAAGTGTTTCACTGGGCATCAAGCTGATACTGTGATCTGTGCCTCAAGTGCACAGCCAATGCATGGTACAATATGTACACCATGAAAGTCATGCTGCTGCTAAGAACAAAATGATACAGGTGACTGTGCGTGTGCTCAGGCAAGAGGCATACTGCCAGAGCAGACCTACCTGGAGACCTCCAGTATTTGGAAGAATGGGTGTCCACTGTATGCTGCACAGCTTTGTCAGACAGTCTTTGCAAGGTCAGGAGTTGAGTCCATAGTATCCAGCTGTTGCTACCTCTGATATGCTCTCACAGCCACAATACTTAAGCGCATGTCCAAGATTAATTCTTGATCAGTGGTGGGGAATGAGCAGTGGTAATGTCATTCATTATCAAGAGATGGTAACTTGCTACTTATTATTTCAAGTCACAATGATTGTAAACTCTTGGTGCATTTGAGCACACACTGTCTTTCTGAGCCCTCAAATAGCGAAGTGGAGTCATTTTTCTGAATATTAAGAAATTTGGGTGTACTCTGACAATACACTCAGAAAGTGCAGCCCTTGTTTTGATTTCTGCTGTAGCTAAGGAGGTAAAGAATATGCCCTACACAAAAAGTGCTGGTGGAACTCAGCAGGTCAGGCAGCATCTGTGGAGGAGAATGAACAGTCGTCATTTCGAAAAGCAGTCGACAGGGGGAGGAGGGACCACCTTATTCTGGCTTGTACCCTCTTCCTTTCCAGTGCTGATGAAGGGTCTTGGCCTGAAATGTCAACTGTTCATTCTCCTCCATAGATGCTGCCTGACCTGCTGAGTTCCTCCAGCACTTTTGTGTATTGCTCCAGATTCCAGCATCTGCAGAATTTCTTATGTCAAAGAATAAGCCCTCATTTTTTGCGAGGATGTGGAGCACATGACAGACTATGATGAAATAGGAGACATTTTTGTTAGATGCTGATGAGCAGCCCCTGACTGGTCCAGGCAAAGGAATGCCATTTTGAGAACTGAATGGAGGGGATATACTTGACCCTAGTTGCTGTTTATTTATCTGGCATAATTTGGCAAATGAGCTTTCTGGATGCATCATACTGGCCATGAGGATGAGGACCATTGGTAGTGAAATGGAGGTTATGTTGGTACAGAGTTCAGTGCCCTCATGTGGAGCTCTGAGTACCACACATATACAGTTTAGCATTCCCTGCGGCTTAAGGAAGCTAGCCATCTGGTGCACTCTGCTCGATGAGGAGCTGAAATTCCCTATTTAACATGCCGAATGGCTGCCATGCCAGTGCCCTTACTGTTGAAGGTGACAGATCTTTGTCTTTGCTGCCTAAGAATGCATTTTTCTTCAGTCAGAAACTTGGTGTGTGATTCCCAGAAGATTCTTGGTGAATAGTGCCCCCTGGCCAAAGCTTAGTCTTTCAGCTTTCTCTGCAAAGAAGGCCTTTCCTTTGGACCCCCTTCCATTGCTCCACATTATGCCAGAGGCTCACTGGGGCCATTGCCAAAGGTAAGGTTACATCTCAGGAAACAGAAACATCTACTTGATGGTTGCAGCTATAAACTGCAGCCAAAAGGTGATCCCAACAGGATTTTCAACTAAATCCCCAGCCAATCAACAAGTATCATTGAACAATGCTGGAGCAAGATCTGATTTCCTGTGGGATGCCCACACTGTGTTCACTGCATATGTGAACTAACTTTGCAGGGTAGGTATCAGGTGTACATTGTACAACAACTGGTGTTTCCCCTTGTAATACAGGTATTTTCACATGATAGGCAAAAAAAATGCACAATTGAATCTTTCAAAATGCACTAAGTGATCTATATTATACTGACTGCAAATCACAGTCAGTCTTGAGAACATATGGGGACCTATTTAAAACAAAAATGAATTCATTTTGTGATTGCTATCTACATACTGTTAAATGTTCAGGGCAGTAGGCAGAGTGTTGCTTACAATCAGTGCATATGGAAAAGACATCTGTGTCTGCAATTTTCTTTATCTTCTGGGTACATGTGAGCTCCGGCATGGTTTCATAGAATTTACCCTATAAAAAAACAGAATCTAAACAGAACAAAGGCACAGAGTCTTCATTTGCATTGCAGACAACACAACAGTCCATTGAACGTGGATGCTTTTTAATTAGGGCATCAGTAAACAGGTGTCTGCATCATTTGAGAAAGGTCATTGATGCTCTTTCACTGGGCTTTGTAACTCTTTTCCTTTTCAATGGAACCAGCTGAACAACGAATCCAAGTCTGCAGACTGGCAAAGTTCCCCTCAGTGAAGGAGCAATTGATGGAGTGCCTTTGGCAAACAAAGCACTAAACGTGGATTTGCTCAATTTTATGAGCAGGAAGGACTGACTTTGATTTATGTGCAGGCAACTTGTGATGTTTCTCATTTATCCTGCATGGTAATGACTGTATGCTGGAAGTTGTCAATTTCATGTGCTTAAAGATGGCTCAAAGCCTTGGATCAAGATGACTAATTGATGATCAGTGTCATCCCCTGCAGTCTAGGCTTACTCCAGTAAG
>JARFYF010000094.1:28985347-28996830 GCA_030265395.1 Rhina ancylostomus | reverse complement strand
CCCTCTAGCCCCCCTCCCACACACCCCCAACCATGCCTCTTCTTTACTTCCCTTTCCTAGACTATCTCTCTTTTTTTCTACCCCTTTTTTTTACTCTGTTTGACCCATCGCCCGGTGGATCTGCTCTTCCCTCCTCCCCTGTACCTGTCTATCATGGCCTCTTACCTGCATCCACCTATCGCCACCCTGTGGCCACCTCTCCTCCCCTCTTTTGTCCACTTATCACTGCTCTGCTTTTCCCTCCAAAATATTGGGCTTCCCATTTTCCTATCTTCAGTCCAGGAGAAGGGTCCTGACTTGAAATGTTGACCACCTACTTTTCTCCATGGGTGTTGCCTGGTCTGCTGAGTTCCTCCAGCATCTTGGTGTTCTTCATGTAAAACAAAATTGTTGTATCATTTCACTTCACAGAACAGTTTACTCAAAATCTCAGTCAACACCTGTTCATAAGGACTGTCAAATGGAGGTAAATTTGACATGGGCAACCTCCATTCAGAGAGGATCATATTCTTAGCTCAAGAAAATAATTTGCATCGCATCTATCACATAATATTTATTTTACCATGTTATTATTGTGGCTTACAATTGAAATTTAAACTCATCTACTTAAAAGTATGCATTACTCATTGTTTAATGTGGTTTAGAAAATATAATTTTAGCACTGTTGACAGAAAAGTAAGTCTGTGTAATTCCCATTTAATTTTTCCATTTGCAAAGATATTGATGTGGTTTTTGATTATGACACTGAAATTACCTGAACATAGATATACGTGGTATAATCTTAGCATTGTCAAATACAGTGATCTAGTGGCCTGGTGAAAAGTAAATAACTTTCAGTGAATAGGAGCTGAAGTATCTCTGGCAACATTTGTTGCCATTTTAGGCTGGAAATGCAGGGTCCTTCCTGTCGGCCCAGATCTTGCTGATCCATGCCTGCTGTTCCAAACAGAACTGGTAGCATTTCCTCATAGACAGCTGTGCATGCGTAGTCAAACGTGGGAATTACAAAGTTAATGGCAGTTTCAGAACAGTAAATTTGTTAGTTTGGCCTCTTCTGAGGTTGAGGGGAATCTTTCTTGAATTCACCTCTCATAGAACCTGGCACAGTATGTGAGGGTCCATTGATTTCAATGGGGATTGAATGACTGCAGATAAGAAAATTATTTTTTAATTAGTTCGGTTTAGTTAAATGTTTTAGTTATTCTTGTTTTTTTAGCTTTAAAATGTTTGTCATTTTAATTTTTCTCAATTTTTAAAATTGTTTTTAAAAGTATTTTTTAATATTAGACGCAGTCTTTGACAGGTGGCAAAGCTGGGAAATGATGCTTTCTAGCTGTCAAAGCTTTTGGGACACACCAGGAGTGTACTTCCCTTTTCTGCTGGAAGCTCGGCTGCTTGTCATCTCCTGCTGCTAGCATCTAGGTTGTTGAAGGGTAGCAAGATAGATTCTCCACATCTGGGCCTGATAAGTACAGCCTGGGGAGATCGCAGGCAGTGTTTCTGGGAGGCAGGTTGGCATAGTAAGGCTTGGGCCATTGAGGTCAGCTATAAACAATGTCTATAGATTAAGACCAGACCTATAGATTACTAACATATGAAAGAAAATGCATATTTACTCATTAACCCCATTAGCTTCTCACCAAGATGCAAAACACAAAGGGGATTGTGTTCTCCTATCCTACTGCTTATTGTTTGCTGGGAAGATTTAGTACAAATATTCAACTTGTGACTAATTAGTCCTGTATGTATAAAAAAAAATGACTATTCTCTCTAACATTGACACTGAAGAAAAATACTGCAGATACTGGAGACCTTGCATAATGGCAGAATGTGCAGGAATATTCAGCAGGCCGAACAGCACTTGTGGAGTTAGAAACTGAGTTCACATTTTACGTTTCAAATCAATAAGCTTTAATCAGAACCAATCAGAATAAGATGCTAACTTTATTTCTGCCTGATAGGTAATGAATGTTTCCTCCATTTTCTATTTATATTGGAATTGGTTTATTATTGTCACTTGTATCAAGGTACAGTGAAGAACTTGTTTTGCATACTGTTCATACAGACCAATTCAATACAGTGTATTGAGGTAGTACAAGGTAAAACCATACAGAATGCAGTGTGAAGTGTCACAGCTACAGAGAAAATGCAGGTAGACAATAAGGTGCGAGGTCATAACAAGGTAGATTGTGAGGTCAAGATCTATCTTATCGTACTGGGGAACCATTCAATAGTCATATTTTAATATTTTCCAGTGTTGCAGGTTTACAGGTTAGTGCAGATTGTTCCCATTTCATCAAGAACTGCAGGTTGTTGTTGCTGTTATCAACAATTAGTGAGAAAAATAAATTCCCATTATTTAAAATTATCCATTATTTCATCTAATAACTCGAATATTAATTAACTAAGTTAGAAATGTAAATTATCCCATGCAGAACAAATAGTACAGATTATATACAATAAAAACTGACAATCAGTGCATGTCCTTACTTTAATGTTAAGTTCAGCTAGAAGAATATTTTAGATTTTAATATGTATTTGGTCATGTAATACCAATGCAGAAAAGGTTACAACTTTAGCTGTCCTAAGGAGCTAATGGTGGGCTTCTTTCTCCACTCCAATTGTTGGGTTGATGTACTTAGCTGAGGTGGAATTGATATTAAGGTTCCAACATAAATCTTAATGGCTTAGTCATGCAACAGCAACCAAAACTGCAGCAAATGTCCCTTGACAAGTTCATATTATTATCTCAAAATCTATTGAAGCCTGTTGGGATTCAGTTTTGTGGAGACACCATGAAGTTGGTTTGATATCATCATGATATTATGACACCTGTTTACAGATTAGTTGTGCCTTTTTCTTAGTCTTCAGTGAGGCTGAGGACCAGAGCCAGCCATTTTCGATCAACCTGACATCAAGGGAGCAGAGGATTGAAAGGTGGATATCATTTTTTGTTATTCCATGTTGGGCTGGGCAATACCGGAGATCTCCTTCAGACTCCACAAAGAAACCTGAGTCTTCCTGTGACTGAGTGTTCCCACCTCTCTCTCCATTATGACTCCAGTTCCCATCTGATCAATTTATCTGTGTACTGGGACTGTACATGTATCAGGGTTCTGCTCCTGGTGTGCTCCCTCTGCCTACTGACTTAACATCCTTAATGGCAGGTTTGGGCAGAAGTTTGCTCAGGACTGTTAATTGATGTCTGAGATTTAGGATAGTCGCTTCTTTTGGCTGCAAGCTGGATTCGTGTCCCGTTGTTTCTCGCTCAACATTTGGTGCAAATGTTAATACAACTTTTGTGGTAACAAAACATCAGTGAACTGTGTTTTAATGGGTAAAACTTCAATAAGGTATTGTTGCCTGATGTAGTTTTCATTTATCCTGCCATTCAATTAAACAGTAGAATTTTGGAACTAAATTCAGAATTAAGAAAAAAAACTTTACTGTTGTGATTCAGTTACGTGGAGACACTATGAACTTGGCTTGATATTGTCATGATATTATGACACCTGTTTATAATTTAGTAATGCCTTTTACTGTTTATGTTTTAAAAAAAACAATGATTCTTACAATACCTCACAAAATTGAACAAAAGTTAAAGGAGTCTTGTCATATTTCCCAGTGGGAATGACTAACAGCAATGCAAGTTTAACATTTTTGTAAATGATATCTGTATTAAGATATATTTATTGAAGCTGAGGAGGCAAACAGATCCTCACGTGTAAGCATTTAATTTTGTAATAGACTTAGAAGTAGCTTTTGTTACAATTTTGGCAGGAACATTCACTTGATTGAAAATAGTTGAATCATTTTGGCCAAAGAAAGCCGATTGAAGAAAAGAAAATGAACGCAAAAAAAAAATTCTGTCATCTTTCAAACCATGAACAGGATTTAGTTGCACAGAATCTATAAGAATGAGATTTATAAAGCTAACTCCCACTAGCTACATTCTTTGTACTTGTAGTTTGGCCAAGTAGAAAACTAAGTCTCTAATAACACCTTCCAAGAGTAAAGACTTAAGGTGTACTACATAAACAGAAACATATTTAAAAATTGTTAGGAAAGGGCTTTATATTTTGAAGTTTGAACATTGTTATGTTATGAAATCTGATGACAGTATGTTTTAAAAAAATAACTTCCATTACTGCTGTTGACCAGATAGTACTGGTAAGGAACTTCTTAGGAAAATCTTGCTTGCACTATTTTTGGTATGCTTTTAGTGCCAAATGCATAAGAGTTTAGTCAAGATCCACATCAGCTGCTCTATTACATCAATAAATACGTCCATCATCAATTCTAGTGGATTATCTTGCTCTGTGCACTGGGATTTTTTTGCTTAAATATAAAGTATTTGGAGGCACTTGCTGATTTGTTATCTTACTCTATAGGAATGCATTGAATCGAATAGCTCATTACTTTAATAAGTAAAACAGTTACAAATGAATGAAATTTATTTGGTCTGTTAGTAATCGCTCCCTCCCCACCCCCCTTGCCCCTTTGTTGATATATAAATATAATGGAGTTCTAAAGCACCATGCCACTGCAAAATGCTCTGGGGATGTCAAGATGTCAGCCATGTAGTCAAAAAAATCCTGACGTTAGAATGAGAATCAAATGGAAAAGAATTAACTTCTATCTACAAAGTCAATTAGCTGCTTGTGTACTAGTTGGAAAGAAACACCAGCAACACTATGAACAATTCAATCAGCCTTAGAGCTAATATCGTGTAATGGCAAAATTGAGTAAATTAAAGAATTGTCTCATTTGTTTTCATACAGTCGTAGAGTTGTACACCACAGAAACAAGCCTTGCAGGGCACCATGCCCAAGCCAACCTTTTTGCCCATCTACACTAATCCCATTTGCCTGCATTTAGGACCATATCCTTCGATGCTTTGCCTACCTTTAACCTTTGCCAACAACTATAGTGGAGTAATCCACTGAGCCTGCAGGTAAAACTGTAAATCTTTTATCCTCCAATACAGCTGACTCTGGAATAACAGAACATGCATTCTGGTCCAATTCAAAGATTATCATCCTTTGACATGCCAACATTAGCTTCTCTACATGAAGTGAGAACAGCATATTAAAAATATTATCATAGTTACTGCCCCACTGTCGAGCCACATCTGATTTTTTTTTGTGAAATGATCAATGTATTATTTTGAACAAGCTGGACAAGGCTAACAAATGTTCACTGGACCAATTAGCACCTCAGGATCATCAGGTGTACACCAACAACATTCTGTACTCTGCCCAATCAACATTACACAGGACGGAAATGCCAGTTGCCATATTGTTCTCTGAAACTACTGAATCTTTTTCAGGTATTGATAGTAATTATGCCAACTCTGGAGGCATTTCACTTTATTGTGTCAATTAATACCACAACATATTTGAACACATTTTCTCCAATTGCATAATAAGACATCATTTGCACAGTGTAACAGCAGCCAATAATATTAGACAATTTTCAAACAGGTGTGTAAAATGAACAAAGTAATTTGATGAATAATTAAAAAATAATCAACAAAATTTGCCTTGAAGCTTTGCCTTGTCAGTGATCTGCTGTAATAATGTACTCAACAGTGAGAATGCTTTTCACTGGGATGAAATGCCTTAGGACTATGATTAAAAAAAATTGCATTGAACATTAAAATATTCACGTTTCAATGGGCAGTATGTACCACTAATTTATATTTGTATTTTGAAGGTAGCATATGTTTCTTATGTGGCTTTTTTGCTTCTGGGCCTCACCACATCTACCAGATTCTTTAGAATTATGTAACCTCCAGTGTACGCTGCTCCAACACACATCCTGCTCAATATGCCAATTGTGGCTACTCCTAAACATGCTGTGGTCAGAGCTAACCACTATTCAGACATGCTGTCAGTGAACTGTATTGGAAATCTATTAGGACTGTTTATGCTGAATCAGTCTACGGGAATCTCCTAAAAAGTTCAGATACTATAGTTCATCTACGAGGTATTAGCATAGTAAGCAGAAACGTGCATTTTCTTATGTTTTAGTTCATGGAGAATGTCCAAGGACTGGCATCTGTCTTCAGACCTTAGAGTACCTTCAACTAAGTTTTTAAAAAAAAGTACGAGTTTCTTCCCCTTTTGGGAATGTCTGCTCCTAAACATGGTATAGTGAAAAAAACTATTTCCTCTTTTCGATCCCTGAATCTTGCATTCTTATATATGGGGCAAGAAATGCTTTCCCTATAATTACAGCATTTCCAAAATATTTAATTGACTGTGGAGGTCTCTAGGAATTTGTAAAGATGTGGAAAGTATTACTTAAATACAACTTAATGTATTTCTCTTAAAGGCTCCAGGTCCCTGTGCTGCTTTATAATTAGAAGTTAGAAGGTTTACCAAGAGTAACTTCTTATAGCAACTGGATTCCAATATTCTGATATTTGCTATTATCAAGTAATTCTTCTTGAAATCAATCTGCTACTTCTCAGCAGACATTCCTGACTTATTAATCAGGAAAATTCATGCTGATGTCAAGGACAGTATCAAACTTGCACCACTACATGTTCATGGACTCGCTTGGGAAGAAATTAATTTTCAGCTGTTTACACTAAATGTGCAATATAGTAGTGCATTGTTTTATTTCTGGAATTTAGGTTCTGTTGAAGTCAAAGATTATGAGAAAGATTAACCAGATGCCAAATAGAGCAATGTACCACACAGATGGATGTGTAGCTATAGTTGCTGTTTCCAAGTTCACATATTATTAAACTGCCAACTGATCTCATAATTCTGATTTTGGGCCATTTGGCAGAGTATATCGTCGCCAAAGTGCCACAAATGCTCAAATGACTCAGAAGGATAAATTATCCATTATTGAAAATGTCATTAATATATAATGTTCATCCTTTCTCATTTTCTTTGCACATAACGTATCTGAACACAAAATGTAAAAACCTATTGGTATTGTTACTCATATTGTTAACAAATTCAGGCTTTGATCCTTTTTTGTTTTCCTTAATTGCGTTTACACACACATTTGTGCAATTTGAGTTCTCCTGGCATGTTAATCTTTAACATTTGCTTGGATCACAGAACAGCTACAAATGAGATATCCAAGGAGGTCAGGTTTCCAAACTCCAATAAAAAGAAACTATGCCCTCATTTTAGCTAATGGATACTGGTAAAACCACAAGGATACTTCAGCTGTGCAAGGTGATTTGGCTTTGTTTGCATATTTTGTGGCATATGGGAATCTTGCCTCTCTATAAATGTGGTATTTGTTATCCATGAGGAAGGAGGTGAAATCATTTGTGCAAACAAAGTGTTTAACAGATCTATGGATGGCTAATTAGCAAATATTGCTCATGTTTCCAGGAGGTGACCTTGATAGCCTCAGCCTAAACAATGCCTGTGGCAGATCTTGACAACAGGTTTTCTGGGACTAAGCAGCAAAACCTGGTCAGGTTGCAAACCAGAAGCTTCACAGGTGCAGCTGTTTAAGTTGCTCGTGTTCAAGCAGCACGGTAGCATAGCGGTTAGCGTAATGCTATTACAATCCCAGCGACCTGCATTCAATTCCCACTGCTGGCTGTAAGGAGTTTGTATGTTTTCTCTGTGTCTGTGTGGGTTTCCTCCGGGTGCTCCGGTTTCCTCCTACATTCCAAAGATGTACAGGTTAGGAGTTTTGGGCATGCTATGTTGGTGCTGAAAGAGTGGTGACACTTGCAGGCTGCCCCCAGCACATTCTTAGCAATGCAGAAAGATGTATTTCACTGTGTGTTTCAATGTACATGTGACTAATAAATAACTCTCTATCTAGGGCAGAACTTTTTGCCTAGAAATACTGATGGTTGGATGTAGATTATCCCTGGTGTATTTTAACCTCCCTAAAGTTTCCACTTTTTCTTTAAAAAAAACAGAAGTAGATCAAATTTCCAGTTTAGAATCCACCATATTTTTAAAGAAGCAAGGGTCAAAAAGTCAGCAATTGCCACAAAGGCTCTTATAGTACCTTTGTCGCGGCAGAGATGGAAGCAAAGGGAAACCTCAGTATGGCCTTAAAATATGTTTAAAATATGGCTGTCTGGTATCTACCCAATTGTAGTGAGCTTGATACCGAAGGTCCACTTTTCATGGGCAGGTACAGACAAAATTATAAAGTGAAAAGAATGTTATGGGACTTGTGTCACCAGAGTTTTAAACACCCATCACATCCCAAGTTACTAATGCTTTCTCCACCAATTAGAGTCATAATTGTAAACTTGCCACAAATGCAAAATGGGAAGGTTTCCAGTGTGATAGATATCTAACCGTTTCTTCAATTGAATTCACCCATTTAGAAATTATTGAGTCATAGAAGGGTACAGCACAGAAATGGCCCTTTCAGACCACTTCAACCATGCTGATTGTGATGCCTATCTACGCAAAACCTGTTTGCCTGCATTAGACCCATATACTTCTACAACTTTCCTATCCAAGTACTTCTCCAAGTACCTTTTTTAAATGTTGTAATTGTATCTGTCTCCACTACCTTTTCTGGCAGCTCATTCCAGATATTCACCATTCTGTATGAAAAATATGCCCTTCAGATGTCCTCTAAATTTCTCCCTTTCACCTTAAACCCTGTGCCATCCCATTAATCTCTTGTGCACTCTCTCTATTGCTACCACATCCTTCCTGTAGTGTGGCGACCAGAACTGTACACAATATTATGTGTGGTCTAACTATAACTGCAACATGATGTCCCAACTCTTGTACTCAGTGACTCTGCCTGTGAAGGCAAGCGTACAAGATGCCCTTTTCACTACCCTGTACAACAATGTCTTCACTTTCAGGGAACTATGGACCTGTACCCCAAAACATATATATAAAACCTTACTTGCCCTCCCAAAATGCATTACCTCACACTTGTCTGGATTAAATTGTATCTGCTGCCACTCTGCCCAGCTTTTCAGCTGATCTATGTCCTGCTTTACTCTTGGGCAACTTTGTTTGCTATCTACGACTCCACCAATTTTCTTGTCGTCAGCAAACCTATTAATCACACCCCCTACATTCTCATCCAGGTCATTTACATTTAAGATAAGATATATTTATTAGTCATGTGTACATCAAATCACAGTGAAATGGATCTTTTGCGTAGAGTATTCTGGGGGCAGCCTACAAATGTCGCCATGCTTCCAGCACTAATGTAGCATGCGCCCAATTTCCTAACCCGTACGTCTTTGGAATGTGGGAGGAAACCGGAGCACCCCATGCAGGCATAGGAAGAATGTACAAACTCCTTACAGACAGACAGCCGGAATTGAACTCGGGTCGCTGGCGCTGTAAAGCGTTACGCTAACTGCTACACCACCGTGCTTACCGCCAAAAAACTAGACAAACATAATTGTAAAATCTGTCATGCATAGTCAAACGGTATTCAGCAACTGGGGAATTATTATTGAGTCTAATCTTGTTCTCCCTTTCACACATATTTCCATTAGCCAGATGGAGATTAGGAGCAAGATTATTGGATCCTCCAGGGGTACTTGAAGCAAATACATTGTCCATCATTCCATCCAGAGCCAATTACACATCACATATCTGATCCAGTGTTTTGTTTCTTGGTTTCTATGGATCAGCAATTATCTGAGCTACATGTACTCATCCAATTCTTCTACATGAGCGTGTTTCACAGCCAAGAATAATTAGCTTTAAGTTTTTACCCAAAAAGCAAATAAGATAAAGAACTCTGAAAGTTTGCTCCTGGATTGATGGAGCTAGCTAGGTTTGATTCTGAAATCATCTCTGGTAATTGCTTCCATAAGGAATCTAGTTACAGTAATAGCAAGAATGTGCTTAGTATAAGCAAATCTGGCACTACAGATGATGATAAGCCCTCATCCATTGCTGCTTCTATTCTCGGTGTAAACCAGTATGTATGCTTAGATTGTAAATCACAACTTGTTTTCCCAGCCTGACTCTTCTTGGTGTTTAAACCTCATCTGAGTAAGTACAATAAATTGATTCTGTAACCAGAGGTACATATCATCCCCAAAGTAGAGTTACCCCTTTTGTTTGAACTCTGTTGGCAGAGGTTCTTTCAAATGCTAAAACAATGGCACAGATTTTGCTGAGTGCGTACACCACCCATGTTTACTGCTGAGGAATACAATTGTTCTGTCCTTTAACATATCCACAAGGATGAACTTCATTGCTCAAGAGGATCCATATTCCTCTTGGCAAGTCTCTGCACGGTGCCAGGTCTTTGTGGGTGGTAATCCTGATTTTAATATTTAGAAGCCATCATATTCTCTGGTTATAATGTCTTTAGTGATTTGCACTCTGTGTAAAAACCAATAGGTTTCATTTGTTCACATACTTTTCTTAACATATCGCATATTCTGATTCCACATAATCAACTGCTTTGCTACAATATCTTTTTAAAATCAAATTTTTGGGCAGATAGATACTGGGCTGTGGTCATATGTGCTTTACTGTTCTGTAATAAGAGCATAATGTGTTTTTTGGCTTCATTTTCCATCCCATTAAAATAGTTTTCACTTATTTACATATGTACACAGGACCATGGGAATACTGGAAAAATAAGGTCCAGTGGCGAAACAGACAGAGCAGGTACTGTTGGTCAGCAATGAGGATTAATACAAAATCCATTATACAAATTATAGAGGAAAAATACCATGGGAGATGCAAACAAAGGCAGATTGATTGCTGGAACCAATAAGGAAAAGAAAAGTCTAAATAAATCTATTATACGATGCAATGTACAGCTATATTTTTTTTATTTCTCTTTTAGTGAAATAACATGTAGTCATCCACTAAAACATAGGACCAGAGTAGAAACAGCAATGAAAAAAATTAAATGTTAACTATATTGCCATCATCCCATTGCTTTGCAATCCTACAAACTTTCCTGGGTGTAGGAATTCAGGAAGGACAATGGAGATGTGAATTCAGTAGATGAACAAGAAAAAAACTGGCAAAAATATGTTCATTTATTTACATTTTGGTCAGAAGAACAGCAAAACAGCTTTTTTTTAAAAGATAAGAAACTATTAAATGTTAATGCATTGAGTATGTTTAGACATCCATGAATATAAGACCGGGGTGGCACTGTTGCACAGCTGGTATAGTTGCTGCCTCGCAGTTCCAGTTACCTGGGTTCAATCCTGCCCTTCAGTGCTGTCTGCGTGGAGTTTGCACATTCTCGGTGACCCTATGGGTTTCCTCTGGGTGTTCTGGTTTCCTAGTTCATCCCAAATTGTGTGGGTTGGTAGATTAATTGGCCAGTGTAAAGTGCCTTAGTGTGTACATGAATGGGAAAATGAGAATTTTGGGAAAGTTGATGGGAATATGGGGAGAATAAAATGGTTTCAGGTCAGATTGATATAAGTGGATTCTTGATGGTTCAGGTGGACTTGTCATGGTTCTGAGTTCTGGTCCTCAATTTGGCTCCATTAATGCCTTGTTGTCCAGCACATGGATTCCATGCTG
>JARFYF010000094.1:28792265-28809484 GCA_030265395.1 Rhina ancylostomus | reverse complement strand
TTATGACAGATTTCGTTCATTGATTTGAAAATGACATTGAGCAGAAGCTCGGCATTTCTTGAGGGGATGGTAGATGGGGGAAACACTTTATAAATTGGGTGTAGTTTTGCATACAGTTTGTATCGTAATCATTGATTGCACTCAGAACAAAAGGTCTATTTCATAAATTTTGCTTTATAAAACATGATTTGAACATCTCAACATAATGCAAGTGAATGGTTATTTGCCCATTTCACTTAATGCTGAGAATTTGAAAACAGTTGTTCACAGAATGGATTTATTTATGCAGCTGTGAATCTGTGTTTACTTAGCTGTGGAGGATAAAGGAAGCACTATTTACTTTTCAGGGATCAATATAAAAAGAACACTATTTTTTCCAGTTTCTGTCAAGATTTTGTTACAATATTCTTTCATTGGGGACCTGCATCTTCCCATTCTGGAACATAATGTCTTCTGACTTGTGAGCAACACCAAACTGCACAGGTTACTTTATTCATTCACTGTTATGACCAATAATCATTACCCATTCTCAATATCCCTGAGAAGGTGGAAGTGAGCTGTTTTACTGATAAAGTAAGTGCTGGTGCATCTATTACAGACGTCAGTTCTAAGTGAACAGTGTTGCTGTGGGTTGGAAATCTGAAGTCCAGGAAAAAGTGCAAATATCATTCCATTGCTGATTCAAATGGGCTGTTATGAAATCTTGTAGTTTTGTGGTTAAAACTATTGATGCCAACTTATTATTTGCTTAATTTTATTTGATTATTGAGATTAGAATTCACACCTGCTATTGGTGGGAATTGATCTTGTGTCTTTGCATTGTTGTGATTAAAATGATAAAGTTACTCACTTCCAATTGAGTAATATTATCATTTTAACATATGCCTTCTCATATTGCACTTGATATGCAAAGTATCAATCACAATTCCACCTTAATGAGGATGATATTGGATTCATTAAAACATAAAGTCTGAAGAGGTATAGAATGCACCACTGAGAATGTAGTATTGGAGAATGAGTCTGAAAAATAAGTCAGCTGACAGTGCTACACCAAAGAACAGGAATCAATGCAGTTTGTTCATCATTTATTGAAAATCTTTTCAGCCAGCAAACTGTGAAACTTAGGATTGGAACTTAATTTATATCATGATTGGGCCGTAAAAATGTTACAAAACCATTTGTACAGTACTATTTTGTATTGTTTTTAAAGTCTTTGAAAGATTTTTCCATTAAATATTGTCTTGAGAATGGGATTTCCCAGCTGTATTGCCTTTATGAGAAAACTCTGTGGGTTGTTCAGTTTGCATCGGTTCCAACAATTACAGTAACTGCTTAATGATCAACAAGAAGACTGGTCATTCTGTGCATGCCAAAACCTGCTCTTCTTGAGACTTGTCTCCTCTCTTTTTAAAATTCTTCTTTTCTAGTCCAATGCCAACCCTTGAAAGGGAAACAATAATGGTGACAGAGAATGACGCATTTTTTAATGTTAGGAAATTGCGGGTTTGATTACATATCCACAGGGTGTCCCAGTGAAAGTGTTACATATGGTACCATGGAGGCTTGTTTTTGGACACCTGTCCGTTCTTATCTACGTAACTGACTTGTGTGTAGAGAACAATGGTAAACTTGTTAAATGATGAATCAAAGTTAAACAGAGAGAGCAACGGGATGGAAGATGTTTTTCATGTAACAGTACTTGCATTAGTAATGCAGTTCTCACAAGAATAGAATATTGCATTTTGGGTACAGAATGAATCTGTGAAATAGAAATTGGAAGTACAGTGGTTTGAAACATCGTAAGGATGTGACGGTATTTATCTCTTCTGCTTGCTCTACTTTTTGCTTCATCTTTCACTAATTTGTTAACTACATAGGACTTGGATTTTAGTCTGGATCCATCTTCTGTGTAGCAGTGGGGGAGGGCTTGCCATTGTAAAATTAGTTTACATGGAATAATGGGTTTCTGCAGACTTTAACTACAGATTCACATGCTGGAATAATTTTCATCTGGGATACTCACTTCAGGAGGTCAAAACCCAAGGTGTCAGTTGAATAGGAGCACGACAACCATCTCCTGCCCCATCTGCAGAAGATTCTACAGTTCACACACTGGCCTCATTAGAGACCATGGAACCCACAACACTAGAGTAGAAGCTCATCATCCTCAATCCTAAGAGACTTTAGAGGAGAGTTTGTCAATTCGTCTTGATTTCAGTTCGCTAATGATCAATTTGGGATCCATAAGAAGAAAGATGGGAGGGCAAACTAAACTGTTGACTCATGCTATTTGGACATAATTATTCTCATTGACTTAGGGTTCTGTAAGTTTCATTTTTCATTTATAAAGGTCATGAAATAATTTGTACTCCAAGTAATTCTGATTTTTTAAAAATCTATTTTATAACATCAGTTTAGTCATTTAGTTCTGAAGGGAATACATCCTCACATAGTCCAGCCTAATGTACGTACAAGAAATTTAACCATGTTAGGAATAATTTGGACATTCATATGTACATTTATATATCTTGTTTAATGTGTGCATTTTAGTTAGAAGGTCTTACAGTCTATGTGTTTATTTTTCCGAATGTTTCTGTATTGTCCTATAAGATTCATTATCTATAATTTCTCAATGGACATGTACTTATTTTTCTTTAAACCTTTGCCTATTTAACTAATATACTTGACCTTCGGTCTAGATTCCAGTCCATGTTTAGGAAATGTTTCACACCTATTACTTAAGGTGGGGCAATTGTCATTTGAAAGCTGGCATTTATGTCATAGAGCATTGTTTTGGGAATGAAGATTTGTGTCAGGATATGTTGAGAATAAGAGATTAAAGAGGTGCTGCCTTCTGTGTGTGGTAAATATCAGTGATGGTGGAAGAGTTTTCCTGGTTGGATTATTCCTTATTGTGTTCATGTGAAGACTGGTCGCTGGGAAAGTATTGTAAGGATATGTTGATCCACCACATACATATTATATGTCTTTAAATAAGTACCACTAACTTTGCAATAATATAACCATCAATTTGCAAAGGGTCAATGCAGGGATATAATTGTATACAAAATTACTAGAATAATTGATGACAATTAGACAAAAATAAGCACTAGTTATACAAAATTTTAACATGAATAATTTTCTCTGAATCATGTTTAATGTTGCCTTTTTTTGTTTTCTTCTGTCCATGTCCACTTTGTTCAAAAGCTTTCGATATAGTTAACTTTTGTCTATTGTGCACCCAAAGCATCACACTTCTCAGGCCTCACACATTCTCAGTTACCGCCTTAAATAATGAGGAATGACTAGGGAAGACAGTTACCACTCCAAAACTCAGCAGTATCTTAAAGCAATCCCTATAAATAATTCATGCTACTGGAAATTGTTTTGCATACACAAAAAATGTGTTAATGTGGCACTACACAGGAGCTGTGCCTGTTTCTTCCAAAGCCACAGAGCCAGGAGGAATTTCTCCTTATGTAAAGAGTTGCAGGCACACGTGAAGCAATTTCCACACTATTTAGCACAGTTATGCATATTAGCAGCACACAATGTAAGCTTGTCTGTGCAACCTTTTGCCATTGTAGAATCCCTTACAATGATGGTTCTTAAAGGCAAGTATGGAGCTAATTCAGCTGACATTCTAGGAGCAGTGGAACTTCCACAAGAATAGGTAACATGATTCTCTAGACCCAATTGTGGTAACAGACTGAGATGTGGGAAAAGGACCAAAGAAATTAGAATTCCTTAAATATGCAAAATGAATTAATTGATGCACCACAGGTGAATCCTTCATTGTCCATGGCTAATTCCTCAATAGTTTTCCAGGTTACAGCAGATCACCTACCATTAAGACCTGGTTTCTTGGTCAAGGTCTACACTATGTTCCAGTTATTCACACACAATACATTACTGAAGCGAGAGCACCAAAATTCCTTGTGTGTTTATTGGTGTCACTGCTGTGTTCCTGACAGCCTATTGCATGCAGAAGCAGGTGATTCAATTTCCCAGTGTGCCATATGCATTCTGAAATGTTCTGATGACATTTAATGATCAATTATTATATTTCCATTCAATTGCATTGCACACAAAATGCATGCACTTCATATTTGAATTTTTTAGCTCATGGGTTTTTTAAACATATTTTGAAAATGTTGTTTCATTTTATTTATATCAATATGTGTTATAAGATGCAACATTAATAATAAATTTGTAAAAGTTTTTGGGCAACTATACACTTTCTGTTAAATATTGGAGATGCCCTCCATCTACAACTGAGAAATGAACTAATAGTACATTTAAGCCCTGGATGCTTTTCAGCTGAGTCTTGGGAGCTGGATCTCTCTCAATTCCTGTGGAATTATAATATTCAAAGTGTGTGCACATAGCAGAATGCATAAAATATGAAGTATAAATATTTGAGGGGAATGTTCTTTGAATACTCCTGACCATTTATCTGTTAACCCAGCAGTACCATCTTTCTTCATTGTTCTTTGTGGGATTCTGGAGCTCTTCTTATGTAACTAACTTAAAAATAATTAATTGTTAATGATTTTTGTTTTGCTGCTTTAGGGACTTAAAGCATCCAAAATAAATACATGTTGCTGTTCAAGCCCTTAACTGAAACTTCTGAGTTAAGGGTGGAGGTGTGGATGCAAGTTTATCATTTTGTCAAGGGAAGTTTAATGAAGGGTTTGGGACAATTTTGGGACAAGATGCTGAATTCAAACATAACAGGTAGAGTCAGTTAAACTGTACAACATGGGGAATGGCCACATGTTCATTCTTATTTGAAATTTGATTGAAGAATTGGTGCAATTAACAAACTAAATTGTATGATAATCTACTGGAAGTTATAACTTTCATATTTTTCTATGACATACAAGGAGACCATTCAGCACATGAAATCTGTGCCAGCTCCCAGAGCGATCCCATTCCCTTGCATGTTTCCCTGTAACCTATTCTCTCCTACAAATCCATCAATTCTGCTATTATTCTCCTACCATCCACCTACACCAGGGGTAATTTACAGTAGCTAATTAAACTACCAGTGAGCAAGCTTTTGGGATGTGGGAGGAAACCAGAGCACCTGGAAGAAACCCACACAGTCACAGAGAGAGAATGCAACCTCCATCCAGAAAGCACGGGTCAGGATTGAAGCCAGGTCATTAGAGCTGTGATGCAGCAATATTACTTGCTTCGCCACTGTATGGCCTGTTATTTGAATATACCTAGTGAGTCCATGAGCAATTCAGTTCTGTCATGGAAATATCTTTGGTTTATATGTAGCAACACAAACAACAGTAGCTAATCCATAAATGCAGAACAATGTGGAATTGAGAGTTTGGATGGAGATTTAGAGTACAGATGAAGACCAAACCTGATAAGATATCTTTATTAGTCGCATGTACTGTACATTGAAACGCACAGGGAAATACATCTTTTGTGTAGTGTTCTGAGGACAGCCCCCAAGTGTCGCCACGCTTCTGGTGCCAACATAGCATGCCCACAACTTCCTGACCCGTACCTCTTTGGAATGTGGGAGGAAACCAGAGCACCTGGAGGAAACCCACGCAGACATGGGGAGAACGTACAAACTCTTTACAGACAGTGGCCGGAATTGAACCTGGGTCGCTGCTGCTGTAAAGCGTTATGCTTACTTGCACTACTTTGCCTGCAGAACCCCATTATGTGCCTTCAGGGGATCATGGACCCCCTTTTGGAATCCTACGTACTTTAGCAATTGTAGCTTCAAGAAATTAAAAATATGGCAATGGAAAATAGGGCAAAGAAAATGACACATAATTATATCAAAGGAGTAGCATAGAAAATAAGTAAACATGAATTCAACGATAAAGGAAAATTAATTGACTGCAGATGCAGAAAATTTGAAATAAAAACAGAAAATGCTACAATTCTCAGTCAAGGTAGCACGTGTGTAGAGAAAAACGAGTTACTATTTCAAGATGATGACCTTTCATTAGAACTAGGAAAACGAATATGCTTTAAATTGCAGAGAAGAGTGAAGGGTGGAGTGAATAAAGGAGAAGTCTGGGGTTTGGAAATCACTGGAGACCAACTGGTACACATGGTACTGGTAGCAGTTGAGAGAGGTGGATGAAGACTTGTTAATAGCAGCTGATCTGTCTGGAGGAGATGTAAAGAGAAGGATATGGATTAAGGTAGAAGGAATATAAAAGAAAGTGCTGGAACTATGTGTAAAATTCTCTCCCTGCGCATGAAACCTGAATAGCTTTTTTTTCCAGCATTCTCTTTAATTTCAGGTTTCTGATAACTGCATTTCATTGTACTCCATTGTTCAAGCATTGTTTTTCATAGTTCCAGCATTGCTGTATTTTCTTTCTCTTCTGTCCTCACTAATTTTCTCCTAACTTACATCCCTTCCAGACAGATCAAAAGCTATTAACAATCCTTCATAATCCTCTCAACTGGCACCAGCACCATCTGTGTTATTCTGTCTACACTCAATCACTCTCATTCTCTTTGTTCTCTCCATCTCTTTGCCTTCATTGAAACTTAAAATGAGCAAGCTTTCAAACTTTTTACAGTTCTGGAGAAAAGTCATCAACCTGAAATACTAACACTGTTCCTCTCCACTCATGCACTGCTTTGATATTTCCACTATTTTCTGAAATTATTTAAAACAAATGTGAAAATTTGCTTCTTCACTCTAACTCAGAAACTAGAGGTAAACGAGAATTAAGGAGAGTTCTTGAGGAAAATGTAATGCAAGTTACTATAAAGCATATTTTACATGGTATGTGGAATTACAGATGTTTCAGTAAACATGAAATAATGGGAGTAATAATCTGAGAGAGCAGATAGTTCATCCATGGTAGAATCAGCTGTATTGTCATCTCATTAAAACAAAGGTCAGTTGATTCATTCCAACCAGACATCAGCCCAAGAAGAAAATTGAAACCTACCCAAGATCTGTCTCATTTCAATTACGTTTGTGGTATTGCAAGAGTGGATTAAGTTGAAGTAGACTGTAAAAGGAATATGGATAACATCAAAAAATGAACAAAGGCTTAGAGAATGTGTGCTAAATTTAGTTACAATTTTGGAGACCTAGTGAGCATAAAAAATGGAGCTAGATCCACGAACATAGTTGGAATTTACCAGTCCTTTATCAGAACTGGTAACTGTTTGTCTACCTAACAGAAGCAGTGATAATTTCTTAGTTTTAATTATCAGATTAGGTGAATATTAGGTTTGCATTAAACAACATAAAAATGCGTTAATCACATGTAGATTAACACCAGATTCCAGATTCAATCTTAATCAGAGACTCAGAGAGAGAGATATAGCAGGGAAACAGGTCCATCAGCCCACCAAGTCTGCGCCACCCATCAATGCCCATTTACACCAATCCTACATTAAACATAGAACAATAAAGCGCAGGAACAGGCCCTTTGGTCTAAAATGTCTGTGTCAAACATGATGCCAAATTGAATCTTTTCTGCCTGCACATGATCCATATCCCTCTATTTCCTGCATATCTCTCCATTCCCTGCAATTATTTTGACTTTGAAGTCTGTAATTCACGTAAAAGTCTCACAAGCAGGGGAAAGTTAAACATTGCAAATTTTAGCAAAATTAACTCCATTGAATTTACATCAATAACACACCTCATTTTGAATTTTAGTTTAGTTCGTTGTGCTGTTGGCAGAAACTTAACCTACCCAATCAGATATAAATTTAACAATCTTACCCAAGTTCATTGAACTGTTGTAGACAGGACTCTGATGGAAACTCTGCTTTCGTTAATAAGTTTTTCATATCCTTGTTTTTGACTTGAGGTAATTGGTTGAGATGGGGTGGCTGATGGTCTCATTCAAATTTCACAAAGGTGTCAACCCAAAGTATAAAGTAGTTCATAATTCTGTAAATATTTAAAATATCATTCAAAGGATTGTTATTGTAAGACATACAAAACTTGTATTTGCTTAGTTGATGCTGCTTTTCAGGGTTTGAGGTTAAAGTACATGGTTGAAGAAAATAAAAGGTTATTTATTTTGCATTTGCCTGCTATATCTTAATGGGGAAGATTTGATACTGAAAAATTATTTCATTCCTAATTATTGTACTCAAAAATGCTGAAACCTATGTTTCTGAATTTCCATGATCTTGAAAAGTCTTCGAGTTTGTCTAATATGTACTAAAGGATTATGCATTTTTAAAATTCCAGTAATCTGTGTACATCATTGAAACAACATATTATTTGTTTTAGTTCTTTCCCCATGTCTTGAAGAAGTCAGTGTGCCATAACTAAGATAAAAGCAGAATATGCTGGAAATACTCACCAAGTCGGTGGAAAGTGAAGCAGAGTCATCATTTCAGGTTGATGACCTTCCATCAGAACCCATATCTAACAGCAGTGTACTGTACATAGAAGTTTAATATTTGGAATAATGCTACTTTTATGAAAATAAGTTTAAAATGTTCTATTCTGAAGATTTTTTTTCTTTTGAATCATAGGTCATAAAAATAGCCAAAATAGAAACAAGTGGAATAAAGGACTATCCAGCAATACTTTGTCTGATCTGGAAAGCCTCAGAAATAGTGTTGCAATGCACAATTTAGCTAGAATGGATAACAAAACCATTGGAGCAGGAAGGCACAAACGAACAAAACGTTTTTTGTCATATCCCCGATATGTTGAGGTTATGGTTGTTGCTGATAGCAGAATGGTTGAACATCACGGAGCAAATTTACAACATTATGTTCTGACTTTAATGTCCATTGTAAGTACTGCTGTTGGTATTTTGTTGAATGTTTTACTTGTGATTTTATTTGACAGGTGCACATTTTAACATGTCAGTAATCTGTTGCAATGAAAGCTAGTTAAGTAATTAGGTCTCCAATGCATTAAGTAATAAAATATATGGAAAATTAGTTTAATCTTTTAAATCCACACTTTATCAGGTTTTTTGTTTTTATTTAGTACCTTTTGCTAACATTTTGTCTTTCATCTGTTACAGGTGGCCACTATCTATAAAGATCCAAGTATTGGAAATCTTATAAATATAGTAGTTGTGAAATTAGTTGTTATAAATAGTGAACAGGTAACTTTTCAATTATATATTTTTAAATTCTAATTAAAATACTACAAATAAAAACTAATACTTGATACTTGTTTTCATATAATCCTCAGGATGGTCCATTTATATCATTCAATGCTCAAACAACATTAAAAAACTTCTGTATATGGCAACAAAAACAGAATAATGCAGATGAGAATCACCATTCTCATCATGACACAGCAGTACTTATCACAAGGTAATTCAAAATATTGTTGAATTATCCAAGAGAGAGATTATTTTGTAGAATCACTTCCAGCAGATACATTGCAAATCACAGGTAGGCCTACTGACTAAGTTACTGATAGAATAATGGCATTGATTGAATGATCTCGCAGAAGTCACATGTTATGAGTGGAAATCTGTTGTCACATTAATACTATTTACCATTCAGTTCCTTTTCCATTAACTTATGATTCCCCAAGTTTCGTTCATGTTTTCTTCTTTATTCTTCTTTAAAAGCAATTATCTCTTGAATTCATTCCCTAAACCTAACTACTATTCTATTGATTTCACATGTTCATTCTACAAAATGCTTCTGCTCTTTTTCAATAATTATATTTTCTAATTTAAAATGCAATTTTTTTAAAGGAAGCCCGAAAACATTTTCTCTTTTCAGATTGTTATACTATTGTCATCACGATACAGTTTATGTCACCTCCCAGATTTGTAGAATTGAAGATTTGCAGTTTTAAAGTTGTTAGAGCAAGTGACTTGAACAATTAGTAACTATTTATGAAAGGAATTAACATGACCAGAGAGAAAATAGTCTGTTTAAATTTTCTTCAGGTCATTCAAATTAACTATGTTCAACAAATCCTACTTTCCCTTTCCATTTTTTCATAGTGACTCAAAGTCATCATAACTTTTCATAAATTTATAAGGTATTGTGCAAAGACGGAATAAAAATGTTTTTGACTTTTGAGTGCTGAATTAAATGTATGTTTTCCTTTAGGCAAGACATTTGCAGAGCTCGTGATAAATGTGACACATTGGGTAAGTTTTGGCTTTATTATGTTCTTGGTAGAAATATTATTTGTTTCCTTAGATTATCCTGAGCTAGTCTAGTAAATAGTTTACTGCATGAGTTTGGTGGCTCCATGTTTGTGCCAAGTTGGAGATTCCTGGTGGGTGAAATAGAAGACGTTCATTTTGATTACAGATAATAAAACTGAGCAAGACTCACACCCTTCATTGCATTTACTTTAATAAGATTTATTATTAATGACCACAGGGACAAAATGCTGAAGCACACTTACTTCTGTGGAGCAATAACCCAGGACGAATTAACCTGCAGGACTGACTGATAAGATGTTAAAAAAACTTAATTTGTTTTTGATTGATTTTAAGTTGAAGCAAAGATCCATGCTTATACTTCTAATTTTTAAACCAATTTTAGTCAATTAATTTTCCGTGGAATATTAATGCAAATCACAATACACTATGTCAAATCCTCCATTTATTTGAATTATTTTGGACCATGCTTCACCTTCTGAGAAGATTGGAAAATAATCTTTCCCTTTGGATTTACTATAGGTTTGGCAGAGCTTGGAACCGTATGTGATCCTTATAGAAGTTGCTCCATCAGTGAAGATAATGGATTAAGTACTGCTTTCACAATAGCCCATGAACTTGGGCATGTGTAAGTCATCAATAAGTCATTTTGATGTTATTGTTTTTATATGATTTTCATAGAAAATTAACGTGCTTTGATATTTGAATTAACAATGTTTCTACCAGGTAGGTTTTCCTTTTCAGTAATAGCTACAATAGCAACTGGCATATTTAAACTTAACTTAAATGGAGTGATATACCCAATAGCACACCATAATTTGAAAATAAAATGGATGGAGTTGTGCTTGGTGAAAATTTACAGAAGCATAATGTGAGGGTGGTGAAAGGCTGGTGGAGAGAAGGAAGAGAATTCCAGAGTGGGGAGCCAGACAGCTGAAGGCCCAGGAGTAATGGTTGGGTGATGGGAATTTGGGAAACTCAGATATCTGGCTCACAGGAATACATAATTTAGGGATGGGGGTGATAATGGTAGAGATTTTGTTATTCTAGAGGTTACGGATATGGAAATGAACAAAAATGTGAAAAGATTCAAAAATTAAAATAAAATGTTAAATTTTAAGTTTTGCCCTAGAAGGCTGGGATGATTTTAGGCTAAAGAAGATAATATTGAACAATGTGATTCTATCTTTCTTCAATTCTCTCTCCAATCACATTTAATTAAGATAATTCTTCTTAAAAATTTTCCCCTTTCACTGCTCTACAGCTATTCTTGCCTAGGATAAAGGATCAGAAAAGTTGTGCAATACTGAACTGCCTCTAGCCACACTCACTGCTGTGATGCAGACTTGTGCCGAAGGCTTCTCTGTCCAACAGATCTTCAATCTGTCAATCATACTGTTTGTCAGAAACAGGGGAAGAACTTTGTGAGACTCTTGGTTTACAAACTGCAGAACTTTTGAGAAATCTATTCTTCTAGACTTCCAACCTTAAAAACAAATATTCCATCAGCCTTAACTACATGCTTTAGTCTCAATTTATATTTCTAAAGGGTAGGTATATGGAATGAAAATAGTTATAGATTACCAATGACAAAGCTAGACATAATTTCACACCATATGAGTGTGTTTTAATTGTAAAGAAAGTTTAGACCAGACCAGAATTTTCACATTCACAGCATAATTTCAGAAATTCAATTTTTTTGCATTGTCTAATCCAGCCTAAGCATCTGACTGTCTCGTGCTTTTTTAGCCTCCCCATGATTCATGTGCAAAGACCCAAAGTTATTTGTATGTATCACAATAAAGCCACTGGTCCTCATTAAAATATATGCATTATATTATATCCCTTGCTGAGATTCTTGCCTTTACTTGTCCAAAGCACCAGGGTGAGATAGGATGAAAATTATAACATGTAGCTGCTGCCAGAGGCAGCTGAGAAAAGTTGGATTGAAGAGCTCTTCAAGAGCATGGATTCAATTGTGATTTCTGCAAATGAGAACGATGTTTTCTGCATCTCCTTCAGAGTTTTGGCTGAACAATCCTGGGTCTACTTGGGTGACACCACTAGAAGATTTTCAGAACCCTCAGCTCATTCCTTAACCACCTCCTTACCACAGTCAGGATAACACAGGAGCCAGAGTATCCAATTAATATATGTTCATTTGCTACTATTCTGCTGAAGGAGAAACAGCACTGGATAGAACAAAAGTCTCATGCAAATTAAAGGACTGGAATTCACTAATAGAATATACAGCAGAAAGGGTGATATGGGCAACTTGTGGTAGTGCACTTATGTTTATGAATAAAGGCAATAGGTTATCTTTGTCACCTACTCATGAGGTCTTGCAAATATGATCATTGTCTACACTACTTAAGTAGGTGGTTATGAAGGCAATTATCACACTCAAATGACTCCAGTTATTTCAGACAGCAGGGGGAGCTTTGTAATAACAACCAGGTTGCAGAGCAGAATATATTTCTCAGGTGACTCATATTTCACAGGAGGGCTAGTGAGTTCATCAATAGTGGCATCCCCATTGCTTTGCAAGCTAATACTCATTTACCTAAATGGGAAGAACTTCGAGGCCGTGAATGAAAGATTTCATGTAACAGTGTTCAAAAGATCCTGTACATGAGTTGATATTCAGCTGGAAGCTGCATTGTGCTTTTTTCTTTCAAAAAAATTATCTTTCAAAAATTATGTGCTCTGAATAAAATCAAGAATATATTTCTGAGAAATGAAGTCCATTGAATGCCATTGAAAGTGGTCTGAGAAGCTAAGGAGCACCAATACAAAGCAAAAGGTTGGTTATCAAGAGCAGTAGAAGAATCTTAAATGGGCAGTTTGCAATATCCTCCAAATAGTGTGCTGTGTGTTGAAATTTCACTGCACACAAAATTCTGAAGTGTGAGACAGCTGGGATGCAGCTGTAGTCACATTAAGGGGAGAGCAGCTTGGGTGAGCTATGTTACGTCCTTCATTCAGAAGATTCCTCAGGGAATGCCAAATTGGAGCAAAACTCTTCATGGATGAGTGTGTAACATAGTCTACTTTTGGCACCAGCATACTTCCCTTCCACATTTTCAAATAAAGGAGCAGTTCCTAAATTCCATGAGAGTACTTCAATATCTCAATACATCTGCCCTCTTCATCATCTAATTGAATAAATCAACCACAAATGCACAATTCCCCGTCTGAATCCATATGCCGTGAATGATTCCTAAAGCTAAAGCTTTACATTTATTCCTTCTCCGAGGTCTTCACGGTATGTGTGTCTATTTCCTAAGTTTGTGAGAGTGTGTGAATACAAAGTGTGCAAAATACTTGAATCAATTGCTGTGTTTAATTGCTGTGAGAGTGTGCGAATACAGAGTGTGCAAAATACTTGAATCAATTGCTGCGTTTAATTCATTGTCCCAACTTAAGTTTCATTTTTTTAAAATAATTTTGCATTAGTCCCTGCAATTTTAAAAATATGCCATAAATCTCATTCAATTTACCTGCATTTTAATGAGTTTGATGGTCTATTAAAATATACAAGAAAATCACAATTTGCAAGAGAATGTGCCCTACTAACATAAATATCCAACTTTCAAAGCCTTTCACAACCCTTCCACCATTTGAAAGGAGGGCCCCCAGCTCACTGTCCCTGAAAATTAAGTCTCTGGGTATATACCCTAATCCTTTTAGTGTAAGGGTCACTGGTCCTCTTTGCTATTCCTGCCAGATTTTAAATCTCACTACAGGCAGCCACTTCCATTACTATACTGTCATATAAAGATGCTTTCACACTCATTGACTTACTCTTCATCACTCCTATTTTGTCCTGCATATCAGTTTATCAGGTTCTGCTCAACCTGCTAGCTTTTAAATTGCTCTGCAAGCCAACTTGTTACTTATCTCACTGACCACACTGTTTCATCAAATTATATTTCTCTCGTCCATTCTGCTCAATCACCCTCCCCTCTCCCAGTAAAATAGCAAAGAATCAATAATACATTATTTTCTCATGACATTCTTATATAGAGATTTGTTTTTGGCAGTCTTGTGTGCTCCATCTGTGACAGTCATCTCTTTCACACACAACGGGAGCACACTGCTTAGTGGATCAATCATTCAAACAGCAGTATTGACGTTGTGTGCATCCTTTGGTAAGATCATATTACCATCTCAGCCAAGGATTGGGGGAGGGGGATCTGGATGAACCAGGGAAAGAAAAATGAGAAGAGGTTTACTGCATGTCTATGATCTTTTGGAAAAGAAAGAAGGGGAAACAATGGAAAATTATAATATTGTTTGGAATTTAGTTTTTTAAAGTCGTAACTTGCATGTTTGTTTCTCGAATAGCTTAACACATTTAAGTACAAAAGTACACCACCTTTTAAATTCATTTGACTTATAGCAGAGTCCAGGAACTTGACTATAGGAAGAGGTGTAAACTTGGAGCCTGCTCAGTCTTTCAATAAAATGATGGCTGCTCACCCTTGAATACATCAATTACTCTGTCTCCACAGCATCTCGGGGAGGGAATTCTGAGATTCACAACCCATAAGATATTCTTCATCTCAGTCTTAATGTGCAGTTCTTATCGTTCTCAGCATCTGGCCTGTCAAACCATCTCAGACTTATAAATATTTCAAGAAGATCACTTCTCATATTTATATGCTCCAAAGAGCATACACTCAAACTATGATATATGGTAACCCCATCATCTCTGGGATCTACCTAGTGAACCTTCTCTGAAATGCCTCCAATGCAAGTAAATCTTTCCTCAAATAAGAATTACAGAAGTTAAAAAGAAAATAATGAGAAAGGCAGAGATGAACCATCGAATTCTCAAGGATCTATAAAAGATGTAAAATATTTTACAGACACATCATTAAAAGGAAGGAATGTTTTGATGGCAGTAAGGCCATTGAGGAATAGATGATAGAATATCACAGACATTGGGAAGATATCAGGCACGTTAACTCAGTATTTTGCTTAAGTATCTACCAGGGAATTAGAATAGGTGTTCATGACATTGGCTGATGAAATGACGAATGAAACAAATGCATTTAATATAGAAAAAGAGGATGTTTTAAGACAGCCAATCAAACACCATGAGGATAAAACCGTTGCTCCAGGTGGATTGTATCCATGCATTATAGATTAATCTAAAGAAAAGGTAATAAGGGTATTGTGACACATATTCAATAATTCCTTAGAAAAAAGTATAGTGCCAGAGAACTGGCAGATAGCTAATGTACTACAGTAAAACTCCGATAATCCTCTCATTCTCAGCATCTGGCTCACTAGGTGCTGATTCCCATCCTCCCTTTGACTTTGAGGCCCCAGTTTCTGCACTCCCTTTCACTCACTTGGGCCCCAGTTCCAGTATTCTCTTTGATGCACCAGGACTCAGTTCCCATGCTCCCTTGAAACTTGTGGTTTCCTTGAAACTTACCAGAAGCCCTTTTTTCCCTTGCTCCCTTTGCACTTAGGAAGGTGAAAAATCTTTGCACTTACTGGGTTCACTGGAAAGTGTATTATACTACTGTGTAACATGTAAAAGAAGTGAAGGTCTTTTGGGTTAGTGTGACATCCAGTAGTTCAGAAAATGTGCTAGTCAGGACCACGAAAGTCTTGTGGGTGTTGAATTAACAGAGTTTTACTGTACCTAGATTTAAGAAGTGGACAGGGAATGTCCAGGGAATGATAGCCCAGTTAGTATCAGTGGTGGAAAAAAATAATGAAATTCTTACGGAANNNNAAGAGGGAATTGACAAGAAGTATAATAATGAATCGTGGATGTGGGTTTCAAAATTCTGCTTGAACAACCTTATTGAATTTTTTGAGATAACCTAAAGAATAGACAATGGTATTGCAGCAGATGTAATTAATCTGCATTTTCTTTCTTTTTCAATATTTTTATTAATTTCAAATAAGAAATAAAAAATGCATGAAACAGAGGAAAAAAGATTACAAAATAGAATATATTGAATCGCACTAGAGATCACAATTCTTCATATCGATAAACACAAAAAAAATTGACATTGATAAATTGGAATAATTTTATTATAAAAAAAGAATCTAACCCCATGACCAAAACCAAAGCTGTTTAATAACATCATAAAGACATTGTAGTATTGGCCAATATCTGTACAGTGAGCACCAAATCAGTAATTTTGAAAGTAGTTCAGAAAAGGTCCCCTTAATACTTGAAAGTTCAAAATAGATTCAGAAATAGAGCAACGGATCTTCTCTAAATTTAGATATGACACAACATCCCGTAACCATTGAGTATGAGTAGGAGGAATAGTTTCCTTCCATTTAAGCAATACAGCTCTCCTGGCTATAAGAGAGATGAAGGCCAATATGTGTAAGTTGGAACCCTCCAAAATTATATCTTTTTCTCCAACAATCGCAAAAAATGCAGTTAAAGGATTTGCATTTTCAAAAGATCTTCGATAAGGTATCACATCAGACTAAGTAATAAGATTACAGAATGGGTACTTAGGTGACAAGTAACTAAATGGAGAGAGCAGTGAGAATTGAGTATTTGCCATGGAGGAAGGTGGTGATAGTGTTTCACAAAGATCAGTGTTGGAACCACTGTTGTTCACAAATTAGACTCTGAAATAAAAAGCATAGTTTATAAATTTGTGGATGGTGCTAAATTGAGGTGGGTTAGTCAGTACTGAAATGGAAAACAATGAATTACAGGATGACATTAAAAACTTTCACAACAGGCAAATAATTAGCAAATGAAGTTCAATACGAATAAATATAAGATTGCACATTTTAGTGGGAGAAGGATGGAGATTGCAGTCATGATGGGATTTGTACCACAGATTGTGTTTATTTCCAGAAGCACAGAGTAGAAAAGTAGGGAATTTATGTTAAATCTTTATCAAACCTTGGTTAAATCATACTGAAGAGTACTACGTACATTTTTGGTCACCATGTTATAGAGGCATTGGAGAGGGTGCAACAATGATACCAGAAATTTGAGGATATGCATATCAAGAATGGATGAATGGACTTGGTCTCTTCTCTTCAGAAAAGTAGAGTGAATGGCAATCTGATAATTGTTTATAAAATAGCATAAGGTTTTGAAAG